>JANAVB010023800.1:11966044-12485870 GCA_029216955.1 Iris pallida
TCACTCTGTCACAATCTCGGTATATCCACCTTCATCCCTGTCAATTTTTGTCCGTTAATTTTATCGTTTGATACATCAAAACCGGCCACCAAGTTGACCGTTTAAATTGTATTAAATTTGGACAGTTTCGTTGGGCCAACTTCGTCAGCTTGTATCTCCTCCACCGCAGCTCTGTTTGGTGTGCTACTAGTTCCGATACGAAGCTGGTATAACCCTCTTGCTACCCCTTCAGTTTTGTTTTATTGTGAGCTTGTTTGATTGGTTGAATTCGACGCCAAAGTTGGCCGTCCGAATTCGTAATTTCCAACTTGTAAAATTCTATTTTTGAACACGGGACTCCAGATTTCATTTCTGATACCACCAGTAGACTTGTGGCGTCGTTCTGGTATGTTTTCATATAAAATTTGTTAGATTTGGAGAACGTGGGCCCTGGCACGTTTTTCGGTGCAAAGTGGGTCCCACATTCTGGGTCAACGGGACTTTTTGACGCCGGCTCATCGGAATCCAATTCTGGATAACCGTTGAGTTCGTATCGTCATTCTGGACTCGTTGACATATAATTTGCTAGGTTTGGTGGACATTGGTTCCGGCACGCATTTCGGTGCAAGTCAGATACCAATATCCGGATCAACAGGTCATTTTGAGATCGGCTCGTCGGAATCCAATTCCGGAGATACCGTTGAGTTCGTATCATCATTCTGGACTCGTTGACAGGTAGTTTGTTGAGTTTTGAGAACTTTGGCTCCGGCACGCATTTCCGTGCAAATAGGAATCCTAAGTTCTGGTCAACGGACCAAAATGAGATCGGGTCAACGGAATCCAATTCTGGAGATACCTTTGGGTTTGTATCGTCATTCTGGTTGCGTGGACATATAATTTGTTATATTTTATAGACTTGTTTTCTTGTACATTTTTCGGTACAAATGGCTCCGATACGGACACCGTTTTGACCCAAAATTACCTTTTTGCCCTTGTGTCCAAATTGGACCGATGGATAGGCTATCCTAGCTAATTTGACCATTCTGGACACGTTGGCAATATTTATTTCATCGTCCGACAATGTTTGTTGGTAGTTTCTCTAAGTTTAGCCTTGTTAATTAATTAATAATTAATTCATATAATGCTCGTATTTCGGGATTAGTACAACGAAACTGAGCTCAGTCAATTCCAGTGATCTCACATCGCTGAAGTTGACAAGATGGACACGTGGAACACCATAATAAGATTATCAACCTTACCATTGATATTCTTATCTCGATTTGCGTGTCGTAAGTTTCGACGTACGAATAACGAAGTACACTTTATATTTTCAATGATTAGACTAGATTTGATCATGTTTGACCAGAGTTGACCAGTTGACCCAAAGTCAACTGTAAGTCAACACTTGACCTAGTTTGACTAGATTATTGACCGGAGTTGACCTAGAGTCGTTTTGACTTAGAAGAACCTAGTATAAGATAGATTGCTAGTAGAGATTTATTTATTACAACTTGAATACCTTGTAACCTGTGTTGCTTTAGATAGGACTCTGTGGCTTCAGTTGGACCCTATATACTTATCAGCTGCTCAGGTTATCAGGCGAGTACATTCACTGATAGTTTTCATTGTCTTGATATCTACTATATCCGATTCAGTCGTAGTATTTTACTTGATTTCCGACACGACGGTTCACGGACTAGTATACGTCGGATCCTGTCATGAGATGTTATTCCTGGACTTTCTTGGTATATGGGTATGTGATATTTCTGTGTTTTCTGTACTTGTATAGACATTGATTTGGGAGTGGACTGGCCCCCTGCTCTCGAACCTTGTGTCATGACGTGCCATGTCCGGATCCGTGATACTATTTGGGGATGGGGGAATTATTATAGGATATGTGATCAAAGCCTTCCTGTAACTATACATTGCTAGCGTCACCCCACCTCACGTAGGGTGTTGCAGACACCCCATTTCCAGTTATCCAGGTTGGACGACATGATTCTTCGTTGAGTACACCGCGGATTGCCGGGCCAAGTGGATAACCATCTCTTGCTTCCCTAGCCGATCACATATCGCTCTAATAGTTCAAATTACCTTTTACATTTATTAGCGTATCTTATATTCCAGTTCAGCTTTATTTTCTGTACTTCTCACCATGCTATGATTCTATTACTCACATGCTCTACATGTTTTTATACTGTACCATGGTTATGGGACTAAGTTCTGTTTGGAAGAAGGGTTTCAACCCCGGTCCTTGTTTGGTTTAAGGGTTGTAACTCGACTTTCAAATGGTTCCCAAGTCGCCGATATCTTTGTCTTGTATTTCATTATTACTGTCTCTTATAGTATTTCTCAATTCATATGGAACTGCTGTTGGTGTTTGTAACGTTGACAAATTTTACAGATAGCTTGGAGATTTCCTGCTAGTCTAGAGGAGCCACATTAGAGGTTGTTTAGTAGTAGCTATTCTCAGTTGTCTGGAGTTGTATTTACTTGTGGATTACTGTATTTGAGTTTGAGATGAATTTCTGAGTTTGTACCTTAGACACTTAGACTTCTATCTGTTGTATCTCTTTTCGATTTCATGTTTTATCTACCTTCCTTTATGCTCTACCTTAGATGTGATTGAGTTTACATTCTGCTATGTCACCCCCATTCGGGGAGTATAAACTGTTTAGTCTTATACTGTTAGATGCATTGAGACCTAGGACAGCGTTCTACCGCCGACACTACGGCGTAGGCTGGACGTTGTTACGTTCTCGTTCCCTAACTCTAGGGTGCGGGTCGTGACATCAGATTCGACAGAGGCGGGAAGCTCAGTCCGAGATTCATCGGACCCTTCGACGTGACAGCACGGATTGGCGAGGTGGCTTATCGTTTAGCACTTCCAGCTAGCTTGGAGGGAGTGCACGATGTCTTCCATGTATCTCAGCTTCGACGCTACATTCCAGACCCAAGCCACATGGTAGACTATTCTGAACTGGAGGTGGGCCCGAGATTGACTTATGAGGAGCAGCCAGTAGAGATCCTCGATCGGAGGGAGAAGCGCCTGCACAACCAGACTATTCCTCTCGTTAGCGTCATGTGGAGACACCACTCTCCGGAGAGTCCACATGGGAGCGCAAAGACGAGATGTGGGAGCACTATCCCACTTTGTTTGTTTGATTGATTGTATTATTGTTTTTATGGAATTTTAAATCAATAAATAACTGGTGTTTGGATCTTTTGTGAATTGCTGAGTTTTGGTTTTGGTCCTTTGAATTTCGAGGACGAAATTTTTTTAAGGGGGGAGATTTGTAACTCCACTTCCCAGTTTTCTTAAATAAAATAAATTCATTTTCTATAAAAGATATACTTGTTATTAATTTTAATTTATAATTTGGAAATATATTGAATGAATTATTTTTGGACAATTTTTCAATTGGAAAGTTGTTGTAACAACTTTTTAGTTGTTTCTCATTTTTTATTGTAACAATCTTTTATTTAAATATTTCAAAAACTGTTTAAATAGGAAGGGGGGCTTTGTGTAATTTCTAATTGTTTTAATGGTGCGGGTTATAAATATGAAAAGGAAGAGGGGGCATCCGCTTAAGTGTTTAAGCGGGGGGGGGAGGGCTTATTGCATATTTCCTTTTTATTCGTTATTAAAACCGACTATCTGAAGAGAGAAAGGGAGCCGGCCATTCTTTCCATCTGTCCCTCTCGATTCTCCTACCGCCCTTTCGATTTCTCCGCCGACCCTTCGAGAACCCAGCCGTTCTCGAGTGTTCTCCGTCGACCTTGGGTTCCCAGTTCCGCCGACAACTTTTGACGGCGACCTTGGTGGTGGTGTCGACTTGAGCAGAGCGCGACCCATCCTGACGAGGCGACTTTTGACGGCGACTTCGACTCTGATGGTGATGGTGATGGCGATGAAGACGACGGCCATGTCTAGGCGAGTCTCTCTCGACGCCTAGGCGCTGCTTCGACCGAGCCTTCCTTTCCAGATCTGACTCTTCTCTTCTTCTCCGGCGAGCTTTCGAGGATTCGACTTCTTGAGGGTAAACCCTAGCCTTCTGTCTGTAGATCTAGGTCAGATCTCTAGATCTGACTGTTGCCTTTCCTCTTTGCAAAGATCTATGATGAGATCTCGAGGAGATCTCTGAGATCCACGGATCTGTGATGAACTTGACTAAATTTCGAGAATCATTTTGACTCTGTGTTGATCTCGAAAAGATTCTGAGATCCTTTAAGATCTATGATAAAATCTTTGTAGATCGTTGCATGCTTATTTAGATCTATGATGTTCTTCATAAGTTATAACTAGATCTTGTCGATTCTGTTAATGTTATGTATGTGTGGGGGATTTATGGATCTGCTATGGTTCGGTAGTTGATCTCTGATTTTGAAGATCTATACTAGATCTAATGATTTGTCTGGATCTCGAAGTTGTTCTGCTTCCTTACAGATCTGTGATAGATCCGTAGATCTGAGCATTTTCTTCTGTGATCATTTGAGATCTGTTATTATGCATGCAGAATCGATTTAGATATATGGGTTTAAAACTCAGATCTGAGAAATCGACACAAGTTCTTCATAAACTTGTAGATCTGAGAATTTGGGTTCATTACTGAAGACCGAGATCTTGTGTCCTGACACTCTTGTGTCGGACACTGCATGCATGATTTTATTTCTTGTTCTTCTGTGATGGAAGTTGTTTACTCTTAGTAACTCTTGTTTCTTTCTGTTCGAGCTACTCTGGTGTTCGTGTCGATTTGGACTTGGTGTCGTATCCGGATTGGACGGTTGGATTATTGACTACTGCTTGGTGTACCTGCTGTTGAACTTGATGCTTGTACCTGCTGTTGTACCCGTGTCATACCTGCTGTTGTATCCGACGTGCGTGTCAGATACGAAGAAGATGACCTGACCGTGTGTACCTGCTGTGCTGTTGGACTGTTGTTGGGCTGACCTTGAGTTTTGGGCTTGCATTGGGCTTAGTTGGGCTAGCCAAATATTCAAGTTATTATTTTTGTTCATTATCATTTTAAATTTTAATTGTAATTATGTGGCCTGGATCAGCCCACTGGTTGTAATATTTGTTTGTGTTCTGGGGTGTGGGCTGGCCATAGGAATTTAGTGTTTAGGCCAGTTTTGAGTTGATTCTGTGCTGGACTTACGGCTGGAGTTGGGAATTATAGTGTTTGGACTGAGTTGGGTTGTTGGGCCAGAATTCGGGCCAGTGCTCTGGTTAGACTGTAGCAGTTTATTTACTATTAAATAAATTCTCTTTTGTTTTATTTTCTGCGGCTAGAGCTCTTTCTGTTTAAATAGGTTTTACTAAAACTGGTAATTAACTCATAACCAAAACTGTCTTTCCAATGAAAGACAGCCCTTTTGATTAAACAGTTAATTATTAAAACTGGAATTATTCTTCTTAACTAGATAACCTTGTTAGCTAATAAAGATACTTTCTGCAATTGCAGTTAGATTCATTAGACATTAAGTTCTTTAGTAAAATAGAATAAATAGTAATATTATTGTAGCAACTGATAGTTAGATCTTAACCAATTTGTAACCATAATTTTAACAGGAGATCATCCAGATCAGTGCATTTTTTTGTTCTTTATTGCTGACACACTGCGACACGTTCATGATCTTTTCTGGCTTGTTCTTTCATGATCTTACTTGTATCTTGGGGTGGGGGAAATACTCTAGATATGTGACCAAACCCGGATACTTATTCATGATCTTTAGCTTAGGCCTCGCACAGTGCACGCGGGTCCTAATCCGTACTATTACATGATCTTTCAGGATCTTTCATGTTCTTTCATGATCTTACCCATAGTCGGTCACATATCATAGAAGTATTTCAAATTTATAACACATGTTCAGGATTTTGTTCTTACATTAGTTTCCTATGATCCTGATCTTGATTTTAGTTATAGTCGTGATCTTTTCTGCATCTTTATATAGTCGTGATCTTTCATGTATCTTTATAGCAGTAGTTTATGTTCTTCCTTTTCTTTACATATCTTGTTCTTCTTGTTCTTTCAGCATTTACTTTCCATATCATGATGTTATTGTTCATTACCTAGAACTGTGCTTTGCTTCGCTCCTGATTGGATAAGTTGCAGGTGAGATGGGGCCTTGTGCGACACTTACTATGGTCAGGATATTGCTTTTCCTGCTGAGCCAGCTGGAGCTGCTTGTGACCTAGAGGCTGCAGAAGCCTAATGCTTCTCTTAGTTTTTTCTATTATTTCTATGTATTGAGACTAGCAGACTTCTTTCATTTGTTGAATGTAATAATTCAGATATTGTACTTTACTCTGGTTGGGACACATTTATATAGATGCTGTGATTTCATTCATGTTCATATTATCTGGTTAGTTTCCCTAGAATGGTACAGCTTACTTTGTTGTTCTAACAACAAAGGCTGGGCGTGTCCGACTCGTAGGGGTGTAAAACGGACAAAGTAGTCCATTGTCCGTACGTGTCCGGCTCGATAAATGGTTCGACCGCGGAACGTCCGATTCATTAACGAACAAACTTGGACATTTTTTTTGGTCCGATTAAAAATCGGACCCGGACACGGTCATATCCATGTCCGGTCCGAATTAGTCCGCGAACAGTCCGATAGTGGAGACTTCTTTTGGTTTTGTATCAATTATGTCATAATATTTTGGTTTTGCATCAATTTTTTGTTGTCCCGTCTCGATTTTTCTTATCCTTTTACTATTGTTTGTATTCTATAACCTTCAATTGTATTTTCTTTCAACTAGATTTTTTGAACCAACTATTAAGGTATCTTGATAAAATAATAACTTTTTGTAATATATTTAATTTGTCCGCGGACCGTCCGATTGAATTAACAAACAGTGGTTATCCGTGTTCGTCCGGCCCGAACTTGAACAATGAACTGTCTGTGTCCGTCCACCCGAACTTATTTTCATTAACGGACCTAACACGGACAGTGGACTGTCCGTGTCCGTTCGGTCCGTTTACACCCCTACCGACTCGTATTCGGTTATTCGGGAGCGGGTCGTGACAACGCCCGCGGGCGCGGGGGCGTGGACGTCCGCGGGGCGCGAGGGCACGGGGAGCGGACGCGAGCAAATAGGACTGACAACAAAGTTGACAATCCTATCTAAACTCTCTGTTTGGACATAGAACTGCCAACAAAGTTGGCAGTCCTTACACCAAGTAGGACTGTCTACTTTATGTTAGGACTGCCAACAAGTACTTCGTGTAAGGACTGACAACAAGTTTGGCAGTTCTGAAAGAAATTGGAATAGTCTCAAGTAACAAATGGGGATGACAAATTTGTAAATATTTTGAGAAAATTTGGGCTACCTTCAAGTAAAATTTGAAGTGCCTTTAGAATTAGCCATTATTTGTGGTTATCTGTATAGGTATGCACTCTATCAAGATTGAGAGGGGGCTAGGGATCATCATTTGTCCGAAGTCATGGGCGCCGAAAAGTCCGTCCGGCCCGATGAGCCAAAGCCCGATAAAGCCCGGTCATTAGGGTAGCCCGACCCGATCCATATTAGTATAGGGCCGGGCCGGGCTTGGGCTATGCATCCGTCTGCCCGAGGCCCGCCCCGAGGCCCGCCCGATACAAGTTCAGACTATGCGTTCGCCAAGATATTATATCACATAATATTCTATATGGAAGAAAATGATAATCCAAATTATTGCTGATATTAATCAACTAATGTTGCTATACAATACATTCACTGATTATAATCATACAATGATCAACTAGAGGTTTCAAATTGCAAATGTATAAAGGCTGAGACATTTGAGAATAGAACATAAGAACGAAAACATGTCTGATTGTAAATGACTGGTGGTTGGAACTGAAAAATCTGTAATTCACACATAATAAATAGAAAATGTCTGATATGTTTAGCCAACACTCATCTGATACAGCACGAATAATTGTGAAGCTTGGAACTGAAAAATCTCAAAGAGCAATTCACGTATAATATTTCATGCTAAAAGCCATAGGTGCCAACAACATGGATAAAAAAAATCAAAACATATTTAACTTGAGCGAGAATAAATTGTAGACGACTAGTGGTATACAATGCTAAAAGCTAACGAGAAAAGATTTCATGACTGGCCCGGCCCGATTCGACTTGGTCCGAAAAGTCCGACTTTGTGGACGGACTTGGACTTCATAAATAATAATTAAGTCCGGCCCGGCCCGAAATTTCTTTAGGACAAAAAAAAAAAAAAATCGATCAATATCCGGTCCGAGTCCGTACTTCATGGACTTGGGTGGTCCGGCCCGGCCCAATGCCAATCCTAGAGGGGGCATTTTCTTTTTCTCAGGGTGGTGGAGTGTTAGTCTCAAATTACCAGCAAAAGCCAGTCCTCTCTCTCAAACTCCTCCTCAGACTCTCTCTCATGTCAAAATTCCATCGGACCAAACCCTAATTCTCTAAAACCCTAATTTCAGAGGAGGAGGAGGAGGAGAGGAATGGCTCTATCGGCATCAGACGTCCAGAGCGTGTACAATCTCCTGGCCAACTCCCTCAGCTCCGACCAGTCTTTCCGCAAGCCCGCCGAGTCCGCTCTCTCCCACTGCGAATCCCGACCCGGATTCTGCTCCTGCCTCCTCGTAATAATGCACACACACTCCCTCTCTCTCTCTCTCTCTCTCTCTCTCTCTCCCTCTCCCTCTTTTTCTTGTTCCGAGGAATGTTGGATTTTGGTTGCAGGAAATCATCGCCGCCAGGGATTCCGCGTGCCGGGAGGATGTCCGACTCCTCGCCTCCGTCTACTTCAAGAACAGCATCAGCCGCTACTGGCGCCATCGCCGTGATTCCCCGTAAATTCCTTCTTCTTCTTCATCTTGATCTCATGTATTAGTATAATGGAATTTATTTGAGGAAAAAAAAAATGTGACAGAATATTTAGTTTAGTTTCAGGCACACAGAAGCTCAAGATTTGAGAATTAGATGCCTCCCTTAATCGTCTTATCAACCAAAACCAGGAATAGTGGGCCGAGAGTTTGCTTCATGTAGAACGGAGCGAAGGGTTAAATCGGTGGTTAAGGTGCTGGCGATTGAGTGAAGCATCTCTCGTACTAGCTAGGTCTGAACTAGAAGACTGAATAATTGTTCTTCCTCATCGGAGCGCACTAGGATGGATGGGAGAAAATTGATGGTAGAAATAGAAGAAGGCGCAAATAGAGGAGAATTTCTCCATTCTTTCGCTAGTGGCCAACTTAATGAGATAGTAGATATAGTCGTATATAGACAAACATTTTAAGTATCCGCCAAAACCGATATGTTTAGGCCATTTCCGGCCGACATTGGAGGGTCTGAAACCTCCAAATTTGAAACTGATACTGGAATAGAGTTTTAACCCTGATTTAGACACGTGAGAAACATATCTAACTAGTCCATGTCACTTAGGGTCAGCTTGGATTGAGGGTTAAGAGAGTTTAAGTGAGGGGAAATAAAAATCATGCTTGGTTTGGGGGTGGGGGTTATAGACCCTCTTTTGTCTATTTTTCCAACCCCAAATCGGAGGGTTAACGAGAGGAATTGAGGGGTTTTGTTAAAAAAACATAAATATTCCTTATTGTCCTATTAAATATCATGACTTTTTTCTTCATTTTTTCTTGCTTTCAATATGTTGTTCCGTAGTTTCCTCATTTGTGAAGATATTTTGATAAGTCCTAATTAAAATTTCATTCAAATTTAATTTTATGACACATGTAATAAGGGTATTTTGGTAACTATTGTATTTTTATTAATCCTCCTCTCAATCAAAACCACACATCCCACTTAACTCTTCCTCCAATCGAAGCAAGGTTATATGTATTTACTCTACTCCCCCCTCACTTAACTTTCTTTTACTTAACCTCAGAGTTTATTTTTTCTGCTATATATAGAGAGAAATGAATTAGGAAGACGATACTAGGTAGTACTAGTGGATTTTAATCAATGTGGATCTTCTATCTTGGTGATCTCATATGTTGTAAAGTTTGTAAGTATCTGCTCTTCCATACTTCCAACAGTAGCCAGCTGCACTCACTTGTGTGTCTGTGGCTGCACGGTGTGTGCCCTTTCTGTGTTTGCGGGTGTATGTGTGCGTGTACTATTAATTACTGAAACTCAAATTACTTTTGGGGGGGTGGGGTGGGATTGATAACCCATAAACTCATTGGTAGAAACTGAGGGTACATTTCTTACTGAGGGTACATTTCTTAACCTTGAGTTTTTTTTCCTGCTATATATAGAGAGAGAAATGAATTAGGAAGACGATACTAGGTAGTACTAGTGGATTTTAATCAATGTGGATCTTCTATCTGGGTGATCTCATATGTTGTAAAGTTTGTAAGTATCTGCTCTTCCATACTTCCAACAGTAGCCAGCTGCACTCACTTGTGTGTCTGTGGCTGCATGGTGTGTGCCCTTTTTGTGTTTGCGGGTGTATGTGTGCGTGCGTGTACAATTAATTACTGAAACTCAAATTACTTTTTTTGGGGGGGGGGGGGGGGGGGGGATTGATAACCCATAAACTCATTGGTAGAAACTGAGGGTACATTTCTTACTGAGGATTTGTTCATAAGCCCTGATGAAAACATTAACTACAACATCAGGAAAACTTTTATTCAAAATTTTGAGGTTGAACGTTTGATTTCCTTTTCTTCCATTCTGCTCTGTTAAGGGCCATGTCCTCTGTAACCAATGTTGTTAAAAATGGACCGGATCTTAAAATCATAAAGGGGCTCGGGTCAGATTGGGATCCAGATCACGAATCTTAAGATTCTTGATTAAATCTGTAAAAAATTTTTCAAATAAATATGAAAAATATGTACAATTTGGATATAACATTTATCATGCATAATTGATAAATAGTTTCACAAAACAAGTAGGTTTTAGCATATACCATGCACAAAACAAGTCAACCGACTCAAAAACTATAGTTAGTAGGATTCCAAAATATTAAAAATCCAAAACCAAAGAAAGTAAAGAGTAGGAATTAGAGCTTAGTTGCATATTGCCACATTCTTCTTCATTATGGCTAGGTGGTGCATCATGCATAACACCCCTACCTAATATCTAGAGCCACTATTTGCATTGTAGTTGTTTTCGATCCTTGTCCACAATTATGCAATGCTCCCATGTCTTTTCTATCTTCCAAAACAAAAGAAAAAATGAGTATGTTCTGTTTCTTTTCCATCTTCCAAAACCAAAGAAAAAAGGAACAATAAAGAGAGCACAATTTAAAAATCACCTCGTACGGAATTTCTTAAGTTACCTCAACCACGTACTTCTCTCTTTCCTAAGCCGTAGAAGTCCGCCGCAACTATGAAAATTGATTCGGACAAACAAGGGGAAGAATTACTTCTTTTTTCCTCAAAATTTTTAGGAGAAGAGAAACAACACAACAGAAAGATTTGATCTAAATAGAATATGAAGAGTAGCATAGAATGTATATAACTTAAAATTGAAAAAAGAATCCCAATTTTTAAAAAAAGTCAAACTGTGGACCCAAGTTAGGTTTGGGTCCATTGGGTCGTGATCACAAGGTCCGTGTTAGATCCCGATTCCATGACCCGGATCGTACGGTCCTTACAATCCGGTCCTATCCCTTCATGAGATCCGGATCGCGAACCATCCATATTGGGTCGGATCATATGATTCGTGATCTGGATCGTACAATCTCTGTAACATATCCTTCTTTAAAACTTCAATTCATGTTCATTTATGCGTACCTCTAGTCCTAACGGATCCTTTAACTATTAAACTTAATTTTTTCCAGGAGGGGAAAGCTGAAATTTAAATAAATAAACCCATCATAAAGAGTGGAGATTCATGCACAATATTTAATTTATAAACCTAATTAAATTCTAATTTCATGTCTGGTAGACAAACCCTAGTCAACAAACCGTTGAAAGTCAAAAGGGTTTTAAAGCACATTTACATTTGTGTCTTGATCGTGTCGAGAAGACAGAATCCTAAATTGTGATACAAACTTCTTTTCAGGTGGCTACGGGACAGGGTTATCTTATTTTTTGTTGCACTTAATGACGGATTTCAGTTATGTTCATTTGATGAGAAAACTAAACATCACTTGGAGATCCTTGAAAAGGTTTTATTGCTGTAACTCTGGTAGGACAATGATACGATACATAATCTAGTGGGCGAAGAACAACCGGAACTAAGTGTGAAGGCATGCCCGACTAGTCAGTTGGAGATGCTTGAGATGTGATCATCAGTGACATGATCATCTGTTCAGTCCTGGCCCACTTCTCTTCACAACAATTCTTCACCACAAATTCGTATCTAAAACAATATTAACATGGTGGAATTGTAGGAAGGAGCTAGAAATTCTGATGGTTAATTAATTTTTAAACATGATGGCCTATTTTTCTTTAGTTAACCACCTTTTCTTTTAGGGCTTCTTCCTCTGATTTTATTTGTAGATTACTGGCTAATACGCTAATACAAAAATGGAACTGCAGAGGCATTAGCAACGACGAGAAGATGCACCTTCGCAAAAATTTGCTGTTACACATTCGAGAAGAGAATTCTCAGGTGAAACTTGATACTACTTCCTTTTTTTTCTTTGTAGTTTCTTGATTTCCTGTTGTGCTATGTGTGATTCTAGATACATTCATTCGTTTGGCAATTAATTCTTCTAAAAATAATTTGTTGGAGTCTATTCACTTCTGTTGAGAATTCATTTCCATCATAGCTTTGCTTGTGTATTATTCTTTCATGTCTTTCCATGACATGCCGACTAAAGAATTATTTCATGGTACTTGTTCTAACAGAAATGTTTATAATGTTTTCGAGTTCTTAATTCTCAACCATCATCATGTGCTTAATGACCTTTTGTTTCTGAACTGTTTGTTACTAGATAGCACTTCAGCTGGCAGTTCTTATCTCCAAAATTGCACGCATTGATTATCCAAAAGAATGGTAAGTTTCTTATATTTACTTCTTTTACAGGGCTTTTGTCCTTTTATTCAATAATAAAAAAAGGTTGCAATATTGAAGTTTGTCTTGTGCCAAATTAGCCCTACTTTTCTGCTTTGTGTTAGTCACTAACAATTATCTGCTAGCTATGTACTTCAGTCAATGTTGTTTGGTGAAACTAGACATCTCTATATTGACAAAGATAACAGTTTGGAGGTTCACAAATTACTGTCTCAGCACAGTTTCACTAGTCTCTGATCATTATTGTTGATTTGGGCGGCTACTGACTAGCAGAGTCCACATGATTGATACTTAACGACTTGCGACTCCAGTTCATTTGCTATCGGACTAATGAAGATGCCTGGCCATCCAACACTGACACTACTTGATTTATATATGAAAATATGCCACCTGATCCACTTGTAAAATGTCTAACTATAGTTTGTCCAAAGTCCAAACTATGAAATGATTGCTTCCTTATTGATGTACACTAATCCTACAAACCTCAGAAGTTGCTGTATTGGAACTTTATTGAGTCCTTTTTTGGCTTATTGTCAACGATTGATTTTGTAAGCAAGATGTCATCTGATAGAACTGTCAAGGAAAGCCACCTTCAGCTCCATTGCTAAAATGCATAAATTCAATTATTAGATTTAAATAAAATATCTTGATGGATTTGCTAGTCAGAAGCATGGTTTAAAGTATCGGCCGATACCGATCCGATACGGCCGATACCGATACGGTTTGGCATGTCCCGATCCGATACCGACCGATACCCGATACTTACCGATACCAACATTGAGGGTCTCTTTTCCGGTCAATTCGGCAAAGAAAATTAAATGAAAAAGACAAATCATCAAGGGTTTAAAGCATAATAAGATTGTAAAAACATGTAAAAGAAGAAAATCAATCTATTTTATGTAAACCAATCACTAAGGGTGATTACAATGTTATTTAATTTCAAAAGTACTACGAAATAACACTGAAAATACTTAAATTATGCCTAAATGTATAAAATATTTGTTTTTAAATGTAAGTAATTTATTAATAATTATTTTTTTCCGATACCAAAAAATCCGATACTCCGATCCGAAACCGCCAATACTACCGATATTGCCGATACCAATACTCGTAGGAATAGTCCGATACCGATTCTGATACCAATACTCGTAGGAATAGTCCGATACCGATTCTGATACCAATACTGTGAACCTTGGTCAGAAGTTGCTCAGTGGTAAGGAAATTTGGTCTTGCCATGAAGATTTGGTGTTTATATCTGAGGCTTAATCTTAATATTTTTACCCTTTGTCTTCTATTTTTTCTCTGCTATGTGCTTCCGAGGACAAAGTTACTTGCAAGTGTATGGAGAAGAACCATCCCCAAAAGGAACAAAGGCAATAGAGCCTTTTTCCAAATTTTTTGGGACCCCAGAGAATAGATGATATGAGTGGAAATGCAAGAGCCTCCTTATATGTCATGATCTGTCTCTTTCTCATTCATCATGCAGTGAATACTGTATATAAATAAATTCTCAATTCCTTCTTTCTTGTATAAATCCTCACAAGCATTTTCTATCTTCAAGAAATTTATTTCTTGTTACTTAAGTGCATATACTTACCTTCATTGCTGTAACTTGTAGCTACTCATCTAAAATATATTCGGCTTCCAATTCCTATACTGTCATATGTATGTTATGAATTCTATTTCACAGACAGTGATCTGTTTCAATACATTTTGTTTAGCCATTACAACGTTTGCGTATGCTTTATTAGAGAAATCTTCTATTGAAACACGTGTTTGCTGGCTACCATTCAGGCCAGAGATCTTTTCCTTTTTGGCACAGCAGCTTCAGTCAGAAGATTTGCTTGCTTCTCATAGAGTTTTCATGGTTCTATTTCGAACTCTAAAGGAATTGTCGACAAAGAGACTTGCTTCAGATCAGAAAAACTTTTCTCAGGTATTATAAATTTGCAAGATTCTAGAATCTCCTGCAATTTTTTTAACTTCATTTATTTATTTGTTTCGAAGAAACAAGCTTGTACAGTTCCCTTTCCAAGTTTCAAACTTGAACCTCACTCAAGGGAGGTTCTCAATCATCCCTCTATGCGCCTTGGGCTTGTGCTAGATTTTTACGTGATGTCGTGGCATGCATTTTCGTTATTGCGCACACAACTTTAGTCTTAGTATGTGTTGATCCTTATTCTATAATGATATTTTGCTACCATTACACTTTCATATAACTTGGCTGTGGTCAAAATAGTGCTGTTCTTGTATACTTTTCCTTCCATGTAAAGTGCTTATTTTTTGGGAAAATCCCATATTGGCTAAAAATTGACAGGTTAGTTTTGAGTTTATCCATGTATTAGTGGGGGAACCGAAATTAGCGAACATGGATGGAACCGGGACTGGATGATGAGGGGGCCAAAAGTTGACAATTGTTTTTTCTACAACACTTAAATTCATAATTTGAATACATATAATGAATCTTGACAATACTCAAACACACAAGGATAAAAGTGATTCCAAGTACATTTCATAGTTCAAACTAACTACTAATCACTTTTGAGTTCTATGCTCCTTCATTATCAATTTAAATACTTGTTGATAGAGGTTTAGATTTGGAATTCTATCTAGCCCTAGAAACTAGGAGCTCCTACTTGTGGAAATTAGCTGGGAATAAAATGGATCAACTTATTAGGGAAGCAGATCAAGCAATCCATAGGATACCAAAAGTAGACAACTGTGTAATAGCTGTCCAATAGGTTGCAGATGACATAAAACTTCATAAATACTCTTGTGTACTCTTTCACAAGTTGGGGCTTAGAAGATTAAGTCCTGTAGAGGAACTGTAGAAACAACGGAGACCGTCTAGTGAGCTAAGTTAGGGCCTTCTAGGCGGCTCAAGATAGTGAGTTGTGGCCTTCAAGACGACTAGGGAGTATGCAACCATCTTTATCGGCGAGAGATTGTGCGGCCATCTTTGTTGATGAGAGGGTGAGCTGTAGTCATCTTGGCAGCGAGAGTGAGTTGCGACCTTTTCTGGTGGCAAGAGTGGGTTGCATTCTTCTTTGGCAATACAGATTGTGAGTTGTACCCTTGTTTGGTGGTTGGTTGTGGCCATTTTGGTATCAAGAGCAAGTTGCGATCATCTTGGGATGAGAGAGTAACCCTGGCTTGGACTAAAGTATGCCTGATGAAGTGGCTGAGGCAACAAGCAGGCAAGAGAATCTGCTCCAGCATGACAAATGGACCAAGAGCTTGTGAAGAAGTACGTGGATCAGAAGCTACTAATATTTGAAACTGACATTTGAGACAATCTGCTGCACCATGACAACTGGACCAAGAGCTTGTGAAGAAGTACGTGGGTCAGAAGCTACTAATATGTGAAACTGACATTTGGAACAATCTGCTGCACCATGACAAGTGGACCAAGAGCTTGTGAAGAATAAGTGCATGGGTCAGAAGCTACTAATTTGTGAAAGTGACATTTGAGACACCTGGGGACGAGTTAAGCTGATGGATAGTGGATGAGATTGAGAGGTTCGTTGTGGCAAGCCATATTGGGATTGGGATTGTTTTGTTTTTGTGAGTAGGTGGGGGCCTTGAGATACAGATTGAGAGAATATGGGATGGAAACTTGGGCTTTGAAAATATAGCCTATGGGGTTTTCCTATAATTACTAGAATTCTCAAAAGTTGGGGAGGGGGCATGGCTCCGAGATCCTATAGTGGTACATCCCTGGTTATCCGTGCAGTTATTTACTCTTCAAATAGGAATCCTTTCAGAATTTTACTGCTGAATAACCAATTTGGCCCCTAAGTAATGAATAACCAGTTAAACCAAAAGATGTAGTCAATACATCCGATTATCTGCTCCATTTTGTTAAGATGATTGTGTGATACATGTCTATATTTGGTGTCGAACTGTTTAGTTCCTTGAAACATAAGAAATATATATAGTATGGAAGTAAACTTGTAACCTTTTCTGGTCTTGCGGCCTGATTTTATAGTGTTCTCCATTCCATGATGAAAAAAAATATCTTAAAAGTCCTTTGTACAAAGTATGTGTCTAAAATATAAGCATAGAGCTTTGTTCCTTTATTGATGAAGAACTGAGCTAGGACCTTTTTCTTTCCTCTTCATTATTTTTTGTGGGATGATGGGGTAGTGGAGGGGTTAATTTGTTTTATGCATCAGACTTTACATTTACTTTACAAACATAGTGCTTGTGACAACGATTCATTCTAGACTGCTTTTGAATTTTATTTATGCTCTCAATCCAGCTACTACTTGTAACTTTTAATGCTTTGTATATGTTCATGCAAATGAGTACATAAGATATGTAATGCCAGATTAACCATTATTTTCAATCCATTTGGTGGTCCACTAACTATTTATATTACTATAATGTGGTTTTTTTTATGTGTTATGCACTCACACATGCAACACAAGCTCATACATGTTCAAAGGGCACATGCCTATGTCAAAGAAATTTCAACTTTTGCATTGACTCGAGTTATAAAGTAAGTTTAGTAAATAATATACACGTTTTATTAGTTATTTTCATGTCAGTTTCTTTGAGAAGGTTAGTGTTAAAAGAAAATTGTGAGGGTGCTTGGGCAAATGGTGGTGGAATGCTCTTATTGTGGTCTTCTATGCGAAAACCTTTAAATAAGAGGTTATATGTAAAGAATATTATTCTTATATTTGAATTTTATTGAAAAGTATATTACAAATATTGTATTAAGTTGCTTCGTGCATTTTGTGTAAATTACAATACACTATAAGCATACTTGAACTTAACATGGTTGTTCTTTAGTTAAATGCAAAACAACCTAATGTGGGGTGTGTGTGTTGGGGGGTTGGGGTTATATACACAAATCTCTTTACATAGGCATTATATGCTAGGAACCACAACTCAATCTAAACTAATGCCATTCCCATGTTATGTTGCTGTCAAACATGTATCGAGCACGACAAAGACATTCCAAAATACACTTGGTCACCAATTAGTGCCGTGTCTGTGTCGTTGTATCTGTATAATGTTGTATTCGTGAACCAGGCAACATATGGTATATAAAGGTTCTGTATTCTGCATCTCTAAGGTCTCTTTGGGAGAAAGACAGACAAAAAACTACTTATGCTTTAACAATGATATGTGTACGTATGTGTGCATCCATTGTACGCTTGTCTGGCATTTTTAAAGTACAGGGTCTCACACTAGTGCCTCAAGATTGCCTGAACTAAACTGTTTTTCGCTGTCAACTCTTCTCTAGACCTTATAGTAGCCGGACCACATCAGAGGGTCAAAACTTGACAAGTGCAGAGACGTAGATTGCTTTGTTGGTTGCTCAAATATTGCTCCGAAGAGTGAGTCAATGGTCCACACAGATTGTGGCCTTATATGGTGAATTCATCGTGTGAATCAGAAGTGGCGTTGTATGGTTCTAGCTATATTTTTCCTGCAATGCTAAGTTTCCGACATAAATTTTGGCTTTTGTCAGGATGACTTTCTTAGTGTTCGGCAGGTGTTTGACAAATACATATTTACGTAGTTTCTTGGTCTGTATTTTACTATCCTTTGTCATATAACTCAAGAGTAAACACTACATAGTCATGCAGGTCTTTTGAATTGTCTAATCCTCCAAATAGTATTGATACTTGTTTATTAAATTCATTGTGGATCAACTTCCTTTGAAAAGTTATCTTTCCCTGATAGCTACAATTCTTATGCTTTAAAGATGGCAACTTGACAGTAATGTAATAATCAAAGTTAGCTTTTTTATCCTTTAATGCAGATAGCCTTACACTTCTTCGACTATGCTTGGAACCTGTGGCAGAGAGATGTGCAAACCATACTGCAGAGTTTTTCTGCTCTTTCTCAATGCACTACCTCTAGTTCCTTTATCGATCAACAAAATGAATTGCTTTTAACTTGTGAAAGATGGTTGTTGTGTTCGAAGATTATTAGACAATTGATCATCTCTGGCTATGCAAGTGATGTCACATCTGCTGAGGTAATCATAAATAGCTACTTATGTTGTTAAGTCTTTCTTGTACTTCCTTTCTTGCATCCTATGGAGATATATAATGATCTAATCCTTCAAAATATTTTCAATGTTAAGGAAGTTCTGCAGGTCAAGGAAGTCTGTCCCGTGTTCTTGAATGCTATCCTATCGTTTCTTCCATACTGTAAGATTTCCTCAACATGTACTCTTATTCATCATCATTTTCCAAGCCTTCTATCTATCATCAGACTGGGTTTAGCTAAGATCCACAAAAGAATTGAAAGTATTTATGGATGGTTGACAGGGTAGTTAACTGTCGTTTTATCGATTTTTTTTTTCTCTGATGCTGTCTTTCATAACGATATTTATTGGCAATTTATGCGGCTTTACATTCGTAATTCTGGTGAAGATTATACATCTTAATCCATGTCTGGGATACTATCATTGTTCCCTTCTTGGAAAATTCTTGTCATTTCTTTTAATTGCTAAGTAATCATTGGGGAGTATTGTCTGATTTTGCTGGAAGTTAATATTATTTGCATCGGTAAATTTCACAAAACACACTGTTCCCTAAGGTTAGAATATTGTTTCTCTTTTGGCAGTATGGTCTTGCTTCCCCGCCCCTCCACAACCTCCATTACATGCCAGTGCACACACACGCCAGCCCGGATTGACATCTTTAGTTTTTCGTTTCTTTTCTTTTTGTTGACATTTATATTGCTTGTACTGAATCCACTGATTTATGATCCATTAGGTTAATTGATTTTTGATTCGTAGACCTACTTCTGCTTCAGCAAGTTGGATCAATTTTCCCTATTTTTCTGTTCTTTTATTAAAATAATCTCTTTAACCTTGTTTTATGCCCTTTGTTCGTACTGAGGTCATGCAATCTGTCAATTTCTCTCTCTTTCGATAATTAGCTTTCCTTCATTGAGATCATAGTTACCGGGTACACCTTACTGCATCTCGAACCATGTTAAACTCCATTTCGTGTTACACTTTCAATCCGAATCATTATTGCACTTGGTCTGGATCACTAAACTAAACTTGCTTTTGCTCATGAGTTTTGTAATGAAGAGAAAGTTGGGGAAATTGATATCTCGTCAATTTGGGGCTCCATAGCTGCATATTTCTTATGAACTTTTACTTTGTAGTTCGTACCATTGTTCTATCTTCATTGCCTCATGAGCCACCTCTCTATTTTACAAGTCGCTCATGAAAATAGGAGAATGAATGCATGAAGTTTTAATGAAACATTTGTTAGTTTATATGAAGATTCAAGGTTGTTTGCCTTTTATTTTATTTTTACAAGTTTTGGTTTGCACAATTGTACCATTATTTTGGAATGTTGCATTCAAGTTAAAAGTCAAGTTTTACATATTTATATTAAATGAAGTATACTAATAGTTTTGAGTTTTCTAATGTTTTATAAAGATCTTATTTCCGTATATGACAACTATGGAGTCAAATTTAAACAAATAATTACCATCAACCCACTTAGTATTTTAAAGCGTTGAACCGGATTGGTGTACCAACTCATCCTGCTCTCTCTTTACTGAAAATAAAGACGAGTAGAGTACCCATTCACGAATCCATACCATGACCCAAGCTGTACAACATTATGGGTAACTCTATGTTGTCACAGGCGACGCTTAGGCGGCCTAGGCGTGCAGGTTGGAGAGGACTCGCCTCGACCCGGGAAAAATTTCCCTGGGTAAGGTGACGCTAGCCTAAGCACACCTAGGCGCCTGCCTAGGGTCGCCCAGGAAAAAAGACCCGCCTAGGGTCGTCTAGGGCTGCCCAATTATATTTACTATCTTTACTTATGTTGAACTTTGGTTATATTTACTATCTTTACTTATGTTGAACTTTGGTTATATTTACTATCTTTACTTATGTTGAACTTTGGTTATTTCATAGTTTTTGCTTCTTATATTACTTTTATGCTTATTTGTTAATGTTTATTGCTTATTAGTTATACTACATATTTGTTGTATACATAAATGCAATTTTTTTTGATTCAAGAGCAGCGGACCTTGGGCGGGCGCCTAGGCGACGCCTAGGCGAGGCGGGTGGCCTGTCGCCTCGCCTAGCGCCCAGTACAGGGTAACTATGATTGAGATACAGTATCAAATTGCTATTCTTGGTGTTGGTGTTTCATGAATGTTGTAACAATGAAGATTGACCTTTTCTTTCCCATGCTTATATTACTTAGAGAGTGCCTGCCCTAGGGAGTGGCAACCTATATATTCATGGAATATCCACGAAATTCTTCATGAATCCCCTTTTTTGTTGCTTCCAAGGGGAAACATAAATTATTATTTGTAGTTAACTTAAGTTATTAGAGAACTTATGAATACTTCTATTTGATTAATGATCATTCTTGTATACTGCAGATTCTTCTTTCTTGGAAGGACAGATTAAATTTGGAGACTTCATAAAGAGAGCATGTATTAGATTAATGAAGATTTTAGTTGCAGTACAGTGCAGACATCCTTACTCTTTTGGTGACAAAAGTGTTCTTCCAACTATAATGGACTTCTGCTTAAATAAGATAACGAATCCTGAACCGGCATTAACATCATTTGAGCAATTTCTTATTCAATGCATGGTATTAGTGAAATCTATTTTGGAGTGTAAAGAGTACAAACCAAGGCTCACCGGGCGCATGGTTAATGAAAGTAGGAATTCCTTGGAGCAAAGAAAGAATTTTTTTTCTTCTGTTGTTAGTGACACACTTGCAACTGTTTTGCCCAGTGACCGTGTGGTACTACTGTGCAACATTTTGATAAGAAGGTAACTGAACACTCTTAAAGCTTAGACTATAAATCGTTATTATTTGTGGTATTTATCTAAGATGACTCAATGAATTGCTTCCTTCATTTCTAGTCTATGTGAAGAGTTATGTTTACTAGTCAATTATGTTCTGTCGGTTAAAATGTTGTATGTTTTTGTAGAGTATCTGTTTTGCATGTGTTTCATACACATTCCTTCTTATAAAACCCTCCTTCCTTTCCAAATTGATTCTTTAGCTATTGTCTTCCACATAGATTGTCACTCTGAACATTCCAGATAAAAGTATGTTACAATAGAAGTTATTGGAAAACATTGCAGTATGCACATGTAGATTTATTTGCACACCTAAATATGTTTGTGCTAAGATGATCGGACACTCCAATAATGTTGGCCGTGTCATGTTGGAGGCATATTGAACACACCCCGGACACTCCCAAATACACTAGGCACCAAAATAGGTGCAGTGTCCATGTCGGCATGTCCTATCGAGTCGTGTCGTTTTTGTGTCCATGCAACATATTGTGTGTATTACAATGGACTATCATCCGTGGCTACAACCTAGTACGACGTTCATGTAGCAGGCCATAGGCCCATACAATACAAGATCTAGGGGTGAGCATTCGAATCGAACCGATGCTTATGGAAACTGAACTTCAATCGAACCGTTTATTCAAAATCTAAACTCGAACCGAACCTCAATTGTGTAAACCCGAACCGAACCAAAACGGTTCGGTTTTTCTGTTAGTTCGGTTTTTGCATACTAGGCCAGACTAATGATTAAATAGGTTTTGGTGGGCCCTTTGCATAATAGGCCGGTCTACGATTTATAATAATTTTTTCACAACAAAATTTTCAGTCAAATTTTACAACAAAATTTGAGTTATAGTGTAGATAAGGTAACAAAATATACAAATGTAATAAAACCAAATAAATACGATTTTACAAATGCTAAACACAGCTACATGACTACACCACATCAAAAATTCAAATTCCATTTTCATTATATATATATGCACTAGTAGATGCACGTGCTTTGCACGTATAGTAAGAATATTATCCAATTAAAGTCAAATATCTCTTCTAACTCATGTGGTTAAGATGAGAGGTATTCTTCTTGTTTGGTTGAGTTCGATTCCCAATGTTGAACATATATAAAAAAAATAAAAAAATTCAACAACTTTTTTACATAATTTTTTTATATTTAAATTAAATGGTTGATAATATACACACGGCTTAGACGGCTCAATCTTGAGCCGTTTTGAAGCCCCCTTATATATATATATATATATATATATATATATATATATATATATATATATATCAGTTTCGGTTCGGTTCGGTTTGCAAAGGCTCGAAACCGAAACCCGAACCAAACAACCAAAGTTTTCTATAGCCAAAAGCGAAAATCGAATCTAAATTGAAAACCAAACTGAATTTCTTATATCAGGCCGATTTTCGGTTTTAACCGAGATATGCTCAACCCTAGTAAAGATCCATACCGTTCAAATTGTTGCTATTACTTTTCAATAAATATCTAATCAAACTATTTTCTTTGTATATCTTTTGCTAAAATCGTTAACAATGCTATTACTTGTTGAATGTGAGAAATGTTTACAGTTTAAACCAAAAGTACTTTCTTCCATCGATGTTTTAGAATGTAGAAATACTTTTTACGGCGTGTATCATGCGCAATCGTGGTGTACAAGCTGCCACCTGAGGTTTGATCTTAATTGAATTTGGGCCAATTAATTAATCAATCAGAATCGCATGCTTACTTGGAAATTCTATTTAACCTCCCATGGTGATGAACCAACCGAATTACTTGACCGGGTAATCTCGTTGAATCTCAATGACCAAGAGTTAACAATTGACTCGGGAAGGAGCCGTAGAATACCCAAATTCTCTGAGAAATTTGATGTTGATCCGGGACAAGTGTTCGGATCCATTATGACATAACGATTAGGTGCCCAACTGACATTTTTTTGTTTCATCACTTCAATCGAAACATTTGGTTCCATAGAAATATTCTCGATAAATAGGATTCATAATATTCCATTTTTCTCTCTCTCTGAGTCTCTCTTTATACGGAGGAGAAGAAAAGAAGTTCTAGAGAGAGTACGTGCAGGAATCCCACCTCTTTGTTACATAAGATAGCAAGAGGGTGTGGTAGTGAATGGGAGAAAGACAAAGAAACAAGGTGGCGGTTCTCATCACTGTCCGGGCAAAGAAAACTTTTACACGTCTGCACAGGTATATACTATATAGAGAACTTTTATATTTTCTAGGTAATCAAATCAGTTAATAACATAAAATAGAATTCATGGACCTATGCAGGGTTTCTGGTATCGAATACCAGCCTCAACTGGTTGGGGGGATCCCTATATCAGAAAGAGGATACCATGAGATACATAGGACATATTGGGAAATATGATCCCATGGAGATACAGGATAATAATGCATACCATATATAAAATATATAACAAGAATCACAATATTAATCTTATATCTAATGAGCATCCATAATCAATTATAATAATTGAGCAACTTAAAAGTCAAAACTAAATTGTTTTAACAATGGAGAAAGAAAAGAGAGGAGGTAAGTGTCGCAGTCGTTGCCGACTTGCCAGAGCAAGAATACTGCTTCTTTGTTCTCTCTTGCGAGAAATAAACACTTGCAATTAAATTTCTTTTGTAGGGTGTTTAATAGAAGGCCCACCAATATATGCATCGATATAAGTGTTAAAAAAGATTCACGAATGATCAGTAACTTAATATATATCACCTAATTTGATTACCAGGTAGCCTATTAATAAAAAAAATTCAAGTGGCCGTGCAATTGCGATCAATCAGCTAAGTAATCAACTATTAATATGTAACCTACCATGGATCACGCGTATAATGAAAATTGCTTAATATAACATTGCTAGTTATGCCCAATATACATGCATATATGGTTCAATTATCGGTTATTTCAAACCAGTTAACTTTGCAACCTTCATACCACTTGTACCGGGAGATACCCTGAACAATGTCCCTTTATAAACTAAATTCGACAATAATCAAGCATGAAGAATGGGTTCATTTTATTTTTATTCCTATGAAATTGTATGAACTAGTGCTATTGCATTGAGATATTGATTATGTTCCTAATAATACAGAGAAAAGGAAGAGTATTGTTCAGACCAAGAATGACTCAACTATGGGTTAATTTCATTAGATGGTGGTGAGTACTTATTTATAGGAGAGTAAAGGACCCTACTAATGTGGTTCTGAACTAGAAACTAAGAAGATGAAAATAAAAAATGAGAAGGATAGACATAAACCCTTCTACACACAACAAATTGGAGTGTAGATGTCAATCAAACTCATTTGGAGAGGAAATGGAGGAACAAAGGTTGTGAAAGAGGTTTGGTGACGATATTAGTAGCTTAGAGGGAACATGGACATAATAAGATAATTTTTTCGAAGTTTGACCCATCCTGAATAAAGTGACAATCAACCTCAATATACTTGACGAGCTCGTGGAAGATTAGCTTCTTAGTAATGTGAATACTAGCTTCATTATCACAATAAAGAGATGTTGGAGAAATGAGCTAAACACCAAGATCAGTTAGAAGACTATTGAGCGAAATTTGCAAGAACCATGAAGTGATAATGTGTCTCTGCATAAGTGGACAATGATAACCTGTGCTTCGCCATGTGACTATGTCGCTACTGAAGAAGGTTCAATAGCTACTAGTATAGTAACAATCATAGATCCAACATAGTATTCATCAACATAGATAGTAAGAGATAAGAAGGGTTGACATAGCAGCCAAGCTTGTGGCTAGAGACTTCTTCAAGTACCGAAGGATGCACTTAGTAACATTAAGGTAAGAAGAGACAATAGGAGACTTCATGTATTGAGTGGATATGTGGACGACAAAGGAAATATTTGGGTGAGTAACATCAAATAAATGAGCTTGCCGACGAGTTGGTCGTACATGCCATGATTGGAGAAAAGGAGGATTAAACGGGGAGATAGTGTTGGAGAGTCAAATATTCTGATCCATCGGAGTATTGATCGATATACAACTCAAAAGCCAGTTTCCTCTAAGAGACATTAGTACTTTATTGAGAGAGAACCAAAGAGTCTTTATGACAAGCAACCTTAATACCAAGAAAGTCCTAAAGATGATCAAGGTCTTTGGTATGAAAGTCCAGACTGCTTAAGTTCATAAAAGGTTTTTGGAGAAAACAAGTGCCTCCCCCACCCCCCCCCCCCACCCCCCAAACACACACACACACACTCTCTCTCTCTCTCTCATAACCAAGGAGGTTGATATATGTGGACTCTCGGGAAGGTTTCCATCGAGGAAAGCATTTATTATGTCAAGTTGGTGAATTGACTATTTGCAGTTGATAACCAAAGAGAACTCCGTTACTCTTCAGCTTGGAGATGATTTTTTCTCTCGTTATAGTCGATACCATAACGTTGGGTTAAGCCTTTTGCAGCTAGACGAGCTTTGAGGCATTCAACGTTACTGATGGGTTTGTGCTTGGTGGTGAACATCTATGTGCAACAAACTCTCGAGTGTCATTTTGAGTGTCATTGAGGTAGAGTAACTTGGTCCCACATGACCAAAGATCATGTGTCTCCTACCTGTAGTAGCATGCTAAACAGATTGCAGTGGTGTCTCCTTTTGTAGTCGGATGAACTTTGAGCCTATCAAATTTTAGTGTCAGGATTGTGCTTGAGGGTGAACATCCATATGCAACCAACTTATGAGCTCTGTTATCCGGACTCGCCACTTTAAGGCAAAGTATCCGTGTCGACCCGACATAACACAGGTACGGGATCTAGATCGAATTCTCCATGGTGACAATCAGATACAAGAAGAAATTAGCGGAGCTCTATTCTTGCCGCTGCACAAATTAGAAGAAGAAGAAGGTAAGCATGCTTTATGGCAGTAGTAGACTATATAGTTACTACTATTATTATTAATTTTATCTTGGGAGTAGTAGAGCTCCACCTAGACAACCGTATCTTGGGAGTAGTAGGCTCATTTATGGGAAAAAATATTTCGAAAAATTCATGGAGTTGAAGGGACTCTTATTATTAGTCATATTGTATAGTTTAATTTTCAAAGGAGTTGAAGGGACTCTTATTCACCTTTATAATAATTGTAAAAGTGGTTGCATATATGCATTCATTCATTTCATTTATATCTGGTTGTTTGTCCATGTTCATTCAATGAATCAATAGGTCAAGTTAGCATACACAAAGCTACAGTGAAGGCTTTTTCAATCCCAATCCAGTGAATCTATTAATATTGGGGCCTGTTTGTATGCTTTGAGATGTTGGCAGGTCTGGTGACTCTTCCTAATTCGTTAAGCATTTTTAATGGAGTTCCCTTCCTAGATTCTTCATTTAATATGTTGCTTCTCTTTATTTAGCCTATATATTATTTTAATAGTTGTATTCCGCACCCAAATTGTGTCATTTTTTGCCGAGTCCGCATGTCCTTCAATTATGAGTTTGAAGAGCCCGACTCTTGGATATGTACCCGTGCCGGCACCCAAATCCGAGTCCAGATAACATAGCTTGTGTGCCATAGTAAATAGGCCACATACACCATAGGACCAAAAAGCCAATATCTCATTTGTACTAGCACGTCAAATTGGATGCAAAGGTGTTTCCTGTACAAAGGAAGAGAAGGAATAGAAACAATGAACATGGAGCTAAAAAAGCTTGTATAGAGGAGCGAGTATATGATAAGACATAAAATTGTACAAAGGATAGTACATGAACTTGGTTACTAATACACTACAATAGGTCGATTATTGACCCATCTGAGGAGCAGAAGATGCAATAGAGGAGGAAACAACAAGATATTGCTGCCATGACCTCTTATTCCTATAAGTATGTACTGTTATCAAGGTGTTAAGTGGGGATTGGGTTCGGGCTAGCCTGGTCAAAACATCCGGGCTGGTCTGGGCCTGGCTTTAGTCGTAGGAGCAAAGCCTGACCCTGAACCGGGCTGGGCCGGATTGGGAAGTTATTTATATATATATATATATATATATGTATATATATATATATATAATATATATATATATATATATGACAAGGAGGGGTTGAAATGATAACTCACTGGCATAGTAGGAGCTTAAGACGGTTAGGATAGTTAGGAGAAGTCCCAGGCTCGGTCAAAGGGAAGTGACATCAGTCAAGGCGATAGTCTTGTTCCATTATGGAGAAAGCATATATACCCTTTTGGGTATAAGAATAGCCCACATAGACCTTTAGTATCCCGAGGGGCAAGTTTGTCATAAGTCCAGGTCCATGACAATAAACATGACAAGTAAAACCGAAGAATTTGGAGGACATGGAAAAAATTCGTTATTGGGAAGAGGATTGAGAATGACTTCAGATTATCAAGGAAGGCATAGAGGATGCGGTTGATTAGGTAGCAACAAGGACTCAATAAGCAAAGTTCCAGTACTGTCAGAACATTCATCTGAAAGATGAGAGAACGAGCCATCTCAAGTAACATTTTTTGCAGTCAACAACCTATTTTGTTGGGGTATATAGATGAAAGAAGTTTGATGGAGAATGCCATAGGCTGAGTAGAGTGTTTGTAAGTCCTGGCTAAGGTATCCTCTAGCTTTGATGGTGCAGAGTGTTCAGATATTGGTATTGAACATATTATGATCTTGCTGTGAGAAGTAGTTAAAACTGAGAGAACTTATCACGAAGCAAGAAGAACCAAGAATGATAATCGGTGAAGTGAACAAAGTAACAAAATTCAAAGAGACTTTGTAGTTTATACGTGCCCAAATATTTGAATGGACCAATTAGAAATGATATAATTTCTTTTTTAGGTTCAGAGAGGATGAATGATAATTATAAATGTTTCCCTAGAATACATGGTTCATAATTAACTCTGTTAAGGATAGATCAGGCCACATAGTTTGCAGAACTTAAATGGGAGGATATCCAATTCTGCAATCCAGTCAACTGTAGTTACAGTGCCACTTTAGAAGTTGGAACGTCCAAGTGCTATAGCCCATTCGCCTCATGCCCACTACCAGACACTGTTTGCGTCTTGATCATGGAGCACAACATGAGGAAAAAAGGTAATGAAGAAGTTGAGATCCTTCATAGGCGCCTAACATATATAAGATTAGTGCAGGGACAGAAGTGAGTACAAGAACTGATTGAATATTGAGGTTTGAAGTTAACTTGATGGAGCAGAGCCTAAACCAAGTGCAGGAGAGTTTCCATTTGCAACAGATGTAACTTTGTTAGGCTTGACATTAAAGATTGAACTTCTATGAATCATAAGGTTAGGAGCTTCCAGATTAAGGACCCAAGGAGTGGAGTGAGACAGACATGATGTGGTAAAATGCATAGTAGATAAGTTGGCCAAGTAAGTGAAGGGTATGTGCTGTAGAAGCTGTACAACTGCTTAGGATAGTGCAGGAAGCTCCTGAGACGATACACTAGTGTTAAGAGTTGCTAGCTGGAGCAGGTACAAAAGTTTGTCGGGCTGTTGGCATCACAGTTGGATAGCCATTTTTTCTGTCAGTAAGTGGCCTATGGTTGGAGCGACCATAATAAGTGTCATACAGTAATCGATAGGGACAACCCCAGGTCAGAAGATGAGCATAGTCACCAGATGAGGAAGAGAGCGATGGATCATAGTTGTAAGAGAAGGAGATCACAGGACAAAAAATGCGGGCATATGCAAAGAGTTGAGAAAAGGTATCACCTTGTGAATTGGACCTGGCCGAAAATGTGATTACGTGTGGGACAAATAGGAGAAGTGCTGCTGAGAGCTCATAAGTGGACCTGCAGCAATGGAATAAACTTCACAGCGAAGCATGCCGAGGAAAAGGAGACGTAAGCTTTAATCCTAGCCTTGTGGAAGGTACCTAATTACAGCCTGTTTGACATAATGGGAGATGCTTCATGATGTTCTGGATTCCACAAGTAACAACTTGGACGACTTTGATGGTTCTCTACTTTGTGGAACTTCAATGTTCTTTATTCACTAAGTACAGCCTGTGTAACAAGTTGGTACTGTGCTTTGTTGAACTTCGATTGTGATTACACTGTTTACTTATTCTTTGTTATTCTTTTAATTGGTCACTATTTAGTTGCTAACAATTACCCTTATGACATCTGAAGACGTAACTCAAATTTTGGTTTTTTTAATCAGAAATATCAAGTGGACCTATTCTAGTTGCCGTCTGACCTGCCGCTCTTCCGATCAATATTATTGTTATGTTCAAGTGATCTTTTTGAAGAACTGATTTCTATTATATGTCTGATTAAATCTTCTTCCGAGATTAGATTGGAATATTGATGTGAATCGACCAGATCGATTCACAAATAATTTATAGAAAAATAGAAATAGAAGGAAAAGAACGATCTTTATTAGAGAAAAGAACAAACTCCCAACTTTGATGGACGGACAAAGTCTAAATTCCTCTGAATGACGCTTGAGAGTTTCTTCTCAATACAAGCATGAGCAATAAAAGACGGCTAGACCTAATATATATAGAAAAAGCAAAGAGGAGAGTTATTTGTGGTGAAAGACCAAAATAACCCTCCATGACTAAAATAGAAATAAAATAAATAAAATGCCTAAACGGCTCCTCCGCGTCTCCTGCGACGTGCGTACGTGATGACGCCTCCACCACCCGAGGAAGGTGCGGCGCCAGGTGCGCTCGCATCAATACTCCCCCCTAAAAGAGCCACCTTGTCCTCAAGGTGGAAATTCGGAAACTGTGTCTGGAATCTCGCATAGTCCTCCCAAGTCGCGTCGCAGTCAGGTAGCCCCATCCAGTGAATCAGAACCTCCCTCGTCTGTCCTGGTCCCTGCCGAACTGTCCGTACCTCCAAAGGCTCCAACTGCACCTCCATATCCTCCGTGAGTATAGGGGGAAGAGTAGGCGACACCGCATGATCCCCGACCGCTTTCCTCAGCTGAGATACGTGAAAAACGGGGTGAATCGCCGACGTGATCGGTAGCCTCAACCTATAAGCCACCTGTCCAATCTTGGCCTCCACCTGATATGGACCAAAGTAACGAGCCGCCAGCTTCTCGTTCTGCCTCCTCGCCATCGACCTCTGCCTGTAGGGACGTAGCTTGAGATAAACCATATCTCCCACCTGGAAGCTTACGTCCCGTCTATGCCTGTCCGCCTGAGCCCGCATCACCTGCTGTGCTCGTAACAAATGCTTCCTCAACTCCTCTAATATCCCATCCCTCGCCTCTATGTACTCCTCCACCTGCCCCACTGGTGTCTGAGTGTCTCCAAATCGGACTAAAGGAGGAGGGTCTCGTCCGTACAACACCTGAAAGGGGTCGTTCCCGCCCTCGAGTGGTACGAAGTGTTGTACCAGTACTTTGCCCATGCCAACCATCTGTGCCACTGCCGGGGGGAATCAGAGGCGAAGCACCGCAAATAAGTCTCCACGCTGCGGTTGACGACCTCCGTCTGGCCGTCCGTCTGGGGATGGTAAGCGGTACTCCTCTTCAGGACCGTACCCTGTACCCTAAACAGCTCCCTCCAAAAGAGACTCATGAATACCTTGTCCCTGTCGGAGACAATGGTAGCTGGTACCCCATGTAGCCGTATAACCTCCCTCAGAAAAGCCGTCGCTACTGTAACAGCTGTGTAAGGATGCTTCAAAGGAATGAAGTGAGCATACTTACTCAGCCTGTCCACCACCACCATGATCACCGTGTATCCCTCTGAACGTGGTAGCCCGTCGATGAAGTCCATGATGATGTCCTCCCAAACTCTCTCTGGTAGAGTCAGCGGCTGCAATAATCCTGCTGGTGCCATAGCCATGTACTTGTGACGTTGGCAGACGTCACACGCGGCGACCAGTCGTGCGATGCATCTCTGCATCCCTGGCCAAAACACCTCTCTGGCCATCCTCTGTTAGGTCTGCTGAACTCCCGAGTGTCCTCCCGTCGCGGAGCTATGGAACTCCTGGAACAATACTGGAATGAATGTCGAAGTCCTCGGTAGCACCATCCTCCCCTGATAGAGTAGTCGGCGACCCTCTACAGTATAGCCCGCTGGACCGTCATTGCCTCTCTCTATCTGCTGCCGTATGTGCTGCAACCCTGTGTCATGCTCAGCCTCCTGCAACATCGGCTCCCAGTCCCGCCATATAGGTCGTGACAGCGCCCTCAAGTCCACCACCTCCTCCCGTCGCGACAAGGCATCCGCAGCCTTGTTCTCAAGCCCCAGCCGGTACTCAATCGTGAACCGGTATCCCACCAACTTGGACAACCAATGCTGGTGCTCCTCTGTAACGAGCCGCTGCTCGAGGAGGTACTTGAGGCTCTTCTGGTCGGTCCTGACCACAAACTCCCGCCCCAACAGATAGGGCCTCCACTTCAGTACTGCCAGTACGATGGCCATCAGCTCTCTCATAGACCGACTTTAGCTGGGCTCTAGCAGAAAGCACCTGACTAAAGTAGGCTATGGGCTTCCCCTCCTGCATGAGTACCGCCCCGAGGCCATACCCTGACGCGTCCGTCTCTACCACGAACGCCTTGCTGAAATCGGGTAAGGCCAGCACCGGTGCCGTCGTCATAGCCACCTTCAAGGCTTCAAAGGCCTTGGTGGCTTCCTCCTCCCAGTGGAACCCTTCCTTCTTTAGCTGCTTCGTGAGGGCCCATGCGATAGTGCCGTATCCCTTGACGAACTTCCTGTAGTAGCCCGTCAACCCCAAGAAGCCTCGTAGTGCTCGTAGTGTAGTGGGCACCGGCCAATCCAGCATAGCCGCTATCTTCGTCCTGTCTGCCGACACCCCCTCAGCTGACACCACGTGCCCCAGATACTCCACTTGCGCCAAACCGAAACTGCACTTCTTTCGGTTGGCGTATAGCTGATGCGCCATCAGCTCCCTAAACACCACCTCTAAGTGGTCTATGTGCTCCCCCATGCTCCTGTTGTAGACGAGGATGTCGTCGAAAAAGACCAGGATGAACCTCCGAAGGTAAGGCTGGAATATCTTGTTCATCAAGGCCTGGAAGGTCGACGGAGCGTTGGTCAGGCCAAAAGGCATGACCAAAAACTTGTAGTATCCTTCGTGGGTCCGGAAGGCAGTCTTTGGCACGTCCTCTGGCCGCATCCGGATCTGGTGGTACCCCGCCCTGAGGTCGATCTTCGAAAAGACCGCCGCCCCATGCAGCTCGTCTAGCAGCTCGTCGATCACCGGAATAGGAAACTTGTCAGCGACCGTCTCCTTGTTCAGCGTCCGGTAATCGACGCAGAATCTCCAACTCCCGTCCTTCTTCTTCACCAAAAGCACCGGTGACGAAAAACGACTCACACTTGGCTGGATCACCCCAGCCTGCAGCATCTCCCGCACCATCCGCTCTATCTTGTCCTTCTGCAGATGCGGATACCTGTAGGGACGCACGCTCACCGGTGCTCCCTCTCCACGCAGTACTATCGCGTGCTCGTGCCCTCTGATCGGAGGTAGCCCTTGCGGGCTCTGGAATACTTCAGAGTACTGCTCCAACACCGCCTTCACCTCCACAGGGGTCTCCTCCTGTGTCTCACCCTCAACCGAAAATCCCTGGAACTCTACTAGGTACCCCTCTCCTCCCGTCCGCAACGCTCGCACAATGGCCTTGAGGGCCACTACCGAGAAACAGAGAGTCGGGTCCCCCCTCAGCACCACCGTCTCGCCTCCCTCCAGGAACTCCATCCGTAGAAGCTTCCAGTTCACCTTCATCTCCCCGAGCTTCTTCAGCCACTGGACCCCCAATATGATGTCAACGTTGCCCAGCTCCAATGGTAAGAAGTCCTCCGCCAGCTGATATCCCTGCAGTGAGAGAGACACCCCCTTGCATAGGCCCTTGCTCTCCTCCATCTTTCCAGTGCCCAGCAACACCGTGAACTTCTCCGCCGTACTCAACTCTAGGTCAAGCCGCTCGACCAGTCTCTGAGAGATGAAGTTGTGGGTTGCCCCACTGTCGATCAGCACCGTCACCATCTGCTCTCCCAACGTTCCCGCCAACTTCATGGTGTGGTTCGGAGTGAACCCTACCACGGAGTTGAGGGTCACCTCCGCAACATCCATGTGCACATGATCCTGCTCCTCCCCAGCACCTGCGGCTATAGCGGCCTCTTCCTCCGTCGGATCCTCCTCCTCGTCGGGCAAGATCACGATCTGCAGCAACTTGCTCGCACATCGATGATCGGGAGTGAACCTCTCGTCGCATCTGAAGCACAAGCTAGCTGCTCTTCTCGCCTTCATGTCAGCATCCGACAGGCGCCTCCCCGGTACTATGGAGCCCCCTGTCCCGCCTGCGGGTCTAGGTGGTACTGGTGCCTGAGCCCCCGCTGCTGGTCGTGGAAGTACTGGGCCCGTCTGACTGCGCTGCCCCGATGCTCCCCAAGCGCCCTTAAGACGTCTCTCCTCTGTCAATTTTTCCTCTGCCTTATGAGCCAGGCGGAGCAGATCCTCTAAGCATTGCGGACTCTGCAACCGGAGCTCCGCTCGTATGGAGGGCTTCAAGCCCTTCATAAACATCCCGATCTGCAGCTCACCCGACACCCCTTTGACACGTCCGGATAACAGTTCGAACCTCGCTACGTAGTCCCGAACCGTTCCCTCCTGTCGCAGAGAAGACCACTGCTCGTAGAAGTCTCCCCCGGCCGTCTCATGGAATCGGTCCAAAAGGTATGCAGTCAACTCCTCCCAGCTGCGGAATGGGGTTCTCGCCGACCTCCACCGGTACCACGCCAGGGCCTGGCCCTCGAAGTAGATCCCGATGCATCTGAGTACCTCCGTCTCAGTCAACTCCATGACCTCGAAGTAGCGCTCCGTCCGAAAGATCCAATCGTCCGGATCCGCACCCTCAAACGTAGGTAGCTTCAGCTTCTTAAGCCGACGGTCAGCGCTAAGGTCTCCCTGCTGTATGTCATCTCTGGCTCGACCTCCTCCCCACTGGCCTGTGTCTCGTCGGTGGGCCACGTACGGAACTCCGTCACCTCCTCCATAGTCCTGGCAGTCGGCCGTGACCGGCCAGCGGCCTTGGCGGTCGACGGCGATCGGCCAGCGACCCTGGCTCGCGTCCGCGGCCTCCTCCCGCCGGCGCCGACCCGCCTGGGCTTCGGGTGGCGTCGGCCGTGACCGGCCAGCGGCCCTGGCTCGAGTCTGCGGCCGGCCAGCGGCCTCCTCCCGCCGGCGCCGGGCCGCCTGGATCCTGGTGATCGACGGCGGTCGTGATGCTGGGATCCTCGGTTTCGCCAAGGTTTGTCGGAGCAAACCCTAGGCGTCTGCCTAGGGTTTGGGCTGCTGCCGTCTCCGGTTGGCTCGTCGATTTGGCGCCGGTCATCTTCTTGGAGATGTCTTGCAATATTGTCATCATTGCCGGAATCGTTGCCATCTCCTTCCGCATGCTCCGCACCTCGGTTTGAAGTTCCTCCTGCGTGGACGCTTGATCTTTGATTGCCGCCTTCAAACCCTCGATCTCGAGATTGAGATCCTCACGAAGACCTTGGATCTTCTCCTCGATCGTGTTCCTCGTCCCGTGCGCCATGGATTCGTAGAGAGCTCTGATACCAATTGATGTGAATCGACCAGATCGATTCACAAATAATTTATAGAAAAATAGAAATAGAAGGAAAAGAACGATCTTTATTAGAGAAAAGAACAAACTCCCAACTTTGATGGACGGACAAAGTCTAAATCCCTCACGCTTGAGAGTTTCTTCTCAATACAAGCATGAGCAATAAAAGACGGCTAGACCTAATATATATAGAAAAAGCAAAGAGGAGGGTTATTTGTGGTGAAAGACCAAAATAACCCTCCATGACTAAAATAGAAATAAAATAAATAAAATGCCTAAACGGCTCCTCCGCGTCTCCTGCGACGTGCGTACGTGATGACGCCTCCACCACCCGAGGAAGGTGCGGCGCCTGGTGCGCTCGCATCAAATATTTGATCTATTCTTCTGAGATTAGCTTGAAGAATAAGTTTCTAATATATGTCCTCATTTGGTTTCTTGAAGATTTGATTTCCTTGAATTATTGCTAAAGGGTTTATTATCTTGAGACTTTCTTCATTTGCAGAACAAACTCTTAAACTGTGCATATTTATCTTCTGTTAGGTATTTCGTTTACACAACAAATGATTTGGATGACTGGTACCAGAATCCAGAGAACTTTCACCATGAACAAGACATGATACAGTGGACAGAAAAACTAAGGCCATGTGCTGAAGCTCTATATATTGTTCTGTTTGAGAATAATAGAGAGGTTAGTAAACATTTTCATCCTCCAATAAATGTCTTTGGAATCTTTTAACATCAGCACATATTTTTTTCTATAGGTGCTTGGTCCTGTGGTTGTTTCCATTCTTCATGAGGCAATGCATGGTTCTCCACCCTTAGAAATTGAAATTTCTCCTGGAATGCTTCTTAAAGATGCTGCTTATAGTGCTGCTGGTCATGTATATTATGAGCTATCAAACTACCTAAACTTTAGCGAATGGTAAGTACTTCTTTCTCTTCATATTTTAAGAAACCATATAAAACTTGTCAGGTTATATTTTGGGCATTCAATTAGCAAGGTTCCTTGTTAAGATATTTCACGATAAGAAAACTTGTAAGAGTCAACTAAAACATAAACTGTGGGGACAATGTTTGTCAACTGTAAACTTTTGGAAACTAGAAACTTAGTTTCTTTTGGTTTCTGGAAACCAAGAGAAAGTAAGTTACCAATTAGAAATACTTGTTTGCTAAAAAGTAGGAAATCAAAACTTGAGGTGTTTGATGACTTGAAATAATTAGATATTATTTTGATGGAGGGTTAAAAGGCAGGTATTAGATTTTGGAAAGCCAATGATAATAAATAAATTAAATAATCATTACTTTTCATGAGTTGCCACCTATTTGGATAGAAAGTAGAACACGGAGCAGTTTACAATTTAATGGTTTGGCCTAGAACTTTCTAAACTTCACAGTAGCTGAACATGCAACTAGTTGAAAGTAGGTATATTTTCCTAGTTTTCTTTCTACTTTAATTTTTCCAAACAAACCATTAGGGCTTCTTGAATCAACAATTGTTTGCATAATTTCATGAAATTAAATTTGCATATAATTAGGAAAACATGAGTTCAAACCTTTTTACTAACTTAAATTAGCGGAAACGGTTTCCTAGTTATGCATGGTGATATCTGTTAGACACTGGTGATGTACTTTGGTCCCACGTCGGCCAGACAGCAAGACTGCTGCCGACCGATGGGGTATATACCTGGCCTCAGAGCCCAATATATTCATTCCATTTCCTTCTAAAATTTGACAATGTCATCCTTTAGCACTGATTCCAGCTGTTATATATGTATGACTGACTATCTACATATTTGATCCCTTTGCCTTATAATTGAATATGCAGGTTCAGTGGTTCTCTAACTATAGAGCTCTCAAATGACCATCCAAATATGCGAATTATTCACAGAAAGATTGCATTGTTACTTGGGCAATGGGTTTCTGAGGTTACAAACTTCTTTTTAGTCGTTTCATTTATATTTTCTATTTGTTTTGAGCGTAGACTTTATTTACATGAATATATTCATGATTGCTTTCCTGTGATATTGCCATACATTTATTGTCTCAATGTTTCAGGAAGCCCATGCGATCCCAGGTGATATAGGCCTCCAAATGCTTAGGTGCCATCCTGGTGGTTAGGAGGCCTGCCTAGGTGCCTAAATCTGTGTCTTAAATTGAAAATGATTAAACCCCTCAAAACGATGAGATGGATAATGGATTAACTAATTCAACATACATTGCTTGCAATATGTGATATGAGTTGTTTATGCTGGTACATTCCACCAGCACTTATGTAATAACACAAATAACACTTTTATGTCTATACTCTAAATGACTGTACAAAAATAAAGTAAATGCATGTGGTTTTATTCTTCCTTCTGATCTTGTGGCCTGGGATCTTCTTATGGCTTAGCCGGGTGCCTAGTCTCCTAAGTGGCCAGCTTAAATTTTTTTTTTTTTTGCTACTCTTTTACACTCTTCATTTACTACCTTACCCGTAAGAGATAATTTGCTATTTCTAACTAGTAATTAGTGCTTTGAATCTAAATGTACATTGTAAATAAAAACTATATTCAGGAGTGCCTTCATGGAAAATTAGGAGCAACTTTAAATTATACTGAGACGAGAGATAATTGACTAATGTTACTTTGCTTTTGGGCCTACCTTTAAATAAAACCATGTAATTTGCTATTTCTAACTAGTACAGTACGTTGAATCTAATAATACAACGTGAATAAACTATAATCAGGAGTGCCTTCATGAAAAATTATGAGCAACTTCAATTTAGACTGAGAAGAGAGACAATTGGCTACTGTTACAAAATAATGAGCGTCTTTGTAAAAAATTGAAAGTAGCTTCCTGAGATAAGAAGAGAGACGATACAATATTACAAAGGATGATTGTGACTTAGGGTCAGGTTCGGGTTTGATTTATGTGAAATCCGGATCCGATCCGAAACGTTTTGGGTTCCCAAGTATGTACCTGAACCTAATTTCATTTTTGGTTTTGGTACCAAACCTGACTAGCTGGCTGAACACAGTACTCTGTACCCCAACAAGTAAATTCTAAAGTTAAGCTGCTAACTAACTAGCCACATGCTATTTTGTGTCTGTAGAAAGTAAATTACTTAAGTTTAATCATAACCCGACGCAGGCCCGAAACAATTTCGGGTTTCACATGTTGTACCCAAATCCGACCCGAAATTAATTCGGATCTTATATTTGACGTCTAAATCTTAAATTTTAACTAAAATTCGGATCGGCTTAACGGGTTATCGGTTACCAATGACATGCCTATTGTTACTGTATTTTGAATTAATTCTAGTCCGTTATTTTGTTCGGAAATGCATTGTAAAGCGGTCTTCCTTTTATGATTGTTTATTTTGCTTAAAGCGCTGATGGTTACTAAGTTGAGGATGAATATCTTCCACCTGTACATATTTCAAAATAATATTGTGGTATAACCATCTGCTTGATGTAATATACCATGCTGTATATCTGATGCTAATGCTTCCATGCAGTATATCTAAAGTTAATTGTGTTTTGGATCTATGATCTTCTCAAATCATAAAGGTTATGTTGAAGACTAGATTATCTTCATTTATGCATTTACTACTTTATGTATTTTCTTAGTGATATCATGTCTTTTTATATGATTTCTAGTCCTATAAATATTAGCCAAGAGCCATAATGAAATCTTATCTCATTGACTGACAAAAATATAGCATCTTTATGTTCTTCATGGTATCAGAGCAGGGACAATCGTGCCCCTCGACTCTTCTCCTTAATGAATCCTAGCCATCCTCTATATCTTCTTCCCTTAGGAAACCCTTGCCTCTATTACCATTTACTTTTGGGAACCCTAGATCTAAACTACTACTATCCTCTTCTTTGTGTGGATGTCAGTCATCAAGAAAACTCCCTATCTTTCTTTACATTTTCTCTCTACCTCTTTTGGTTGAAAGGCACAACATATCCCAAGTCCCTAAATTCTTTTTTTCTTCTACTCGAGCTAAGATTACCCTGAGCCTCCTCTTCATCTCATCCTAAACCCATCATTTTCTTCCTCTCTGGACAATAGTAGCAACAACGTAACCCTTGTTCACGCACGTGTATGAACGATCGCCGGAGCACTAGAATTGCGAGCGAGACCCCGACACCCAGCTCTCTGGAATGCCACTACGCTACCACCTCAGTGGTCGACTCCGACCTCACCGACAACATCCTAAGCCCCCTCCCTTTGACCTCCCTATCTTCGACATAGATCTGCAATCTTATTTATGATTGTGTACCATAACTTCGACTCGGTTGATTCTGACCTCTCAACTCTTCGACGAGATTATTTTGTTAACATTGAGGTGGCGGCCAAATTTTATTCATGTTGTATACTCGACGTGCCGTGTCGTGTGCCGAGTTGGACTAGGACCAGTTATGTTGTGTTGGAATTCATTTCTTCTCGGACATGACGAGCTCTATCGACTCCGACCAAGACGTGTATAGTTGTGTTATCTACTGCGTGTCCAATGAGCAACTGCAATATTGGTTTATTTAAGGACACTTGTGTTAGTTTGGTGCTTCTCATTGATTGTTGATGGAGAACATTGCAACTCGTTCTTGGTTTTATAGTTATCTATTGCACATCCTAATAAGATCTTCTTTGGCGATTTTGTACGCTCCAGGCTCTTTGTTATTTTTTTTTCTCTTTTTGATGTATCTTTTGTTTTGCGGTTGCTTGTAAAAAAACAAAAATAACGGGACCGCCGATAACTCTACATCCCCGCAATTCTCGCTCTCGTTGATATCAGTCTTCATTCAACAACATGCTTCCAAGTTGTGACATTCATTATCTGTCCAACTTGAGGGGAAGTATTGGCTTTACCATCTCTCTCTCTCGGCATCACTACTATTCACGATGATGATTTGATTTGACTCACATCTTTTAGTCGAGCATCTTCATACACCGCCTTTTTGTCGAGGGCCCTTGTGCCCCGGCAACTTTCTCTGACGAGCGTCTCCATGTGCCGAGAGAAAATGTGTGTCGAGGGCCCTTGCGTTGGATGTGTTTGGATGTGAATGGTGTTTGAGGTTGGTTGTATTGGAGATGATGGTACTAATAGTGTGTGATGACAGAGTTGATGGTTTTGATGGTGAAGGTGGTGAATAAATGTTGCACGGACACGACAAAATTATGTCAATACCCGCATCGAGTCCGTACTCATGCAACATAGGTAACTACCTTTGTACCTATTTGAAAATGTTCATATCCCGTATCTGTATCGAGTTATATCCGTGCCCGTATTCATGCAACATAGGTGGTGATAGTGATGTTGGTGGTGGGTGGCATTGGTTGAGGTGATGTTGGTGGTCTGGTTGAGGGATCCCGTATCTGCATCAAGTCCATATCCGTGCCCCTATACATGCAACATAGGTGGCGATAGTGTTGGTGGTAGTGGGTGGCATTGGTTGAGGTAATGTTGGTGGTCTGGTTGAGATGAAGAGAAGGCTTAAATATTTAGTTAACAAAGTATTGAGTTTTTTTTGTTGTTAGATATAGTTAGTTGTTAACTGGACTAAGATGCGTCATTTATGCATATATTGTTCAGTTACATCACATGACAACTAGCTATATACTAGGTAGCATGGATACTCCAAAAATCTAGGTTGTGGCATATCGGACACATATTGGACACACCAAGGACACTCTAAAATAGGTTCTGTGTCTATGTTGCCATATCCTTAGCTTGTTGGGTCTTATCTGTGTCCGTGCAAATAGGCTATATATTACTCAATCTTCTAATCAGTGTCGTGTATTTGAACTGGTGCAATGTTGTATATGATTCATAAGTGAACTTTGTTCCTTTCAGTTATCTCTCTTGTTTCACTTTTATTCTGATAGTTTTACAATTTTTTTCTTTACTAACAATGGTTGAACTTTCACTAAGCAGATCAAAGGTGACATTAGAAAGATGGTGTACCATGCTTTTATCAGATTACTTCAGGACAGTGACATAGCTGTTAGAGTATGTTTACTAGTCGCATATTCCCTTTGATATTCCGATGTTTTAGTTGTATTTCGTCTATATTTTGTACTTATAATATCATTGGCTTTTGTTGTGAGAATATATAAAATGCTTTAGGGAGCACTGAGTGTGATCACTTTCTTTTTTCAGCTGGCTACATGTCGATCCTTATGCTATCTCATTCAGGATTCTAATTTTTGTGAACAAGATTTTTTTGATCTTTTACCAACATGTTGGAATTTATGTTTTAAGTTGGTGGAAGATATTCAAGAGTTTGACTCAAAGGTTAGTTCATTAAGTATTTATTTCAGTTTTTACTCCAATATGTTATTGTCTTACAATTAGTACTACTATAAGTTCATGAAAAGTTCCTATAATATTCTGTGCTTGAGATTGTAGTGAAGCTCATGGTTAATTTTAACATAGGTTGGCTGATCATAGAGCTTTCCAAAAATTAGTTCCAGTAAACTGGAATATTTATGTTGATAAGTTTGCTCAACTTAGTGTACTCATTTCATAAATTTGACTAGAGTGCATATTTATAAGCAAGATGTGCCTCCCTTATGTTTCCCCAATGTTGGACTAAGACTACGAGACAAAGTATAAAGGTTCTAGGTCATACGAGAAACAAGAACTATCTTCTAAACACCATGTAAGCTAGAGCATAGACGTCGAGAGCTCCAAGCTTGGACACAAGCTGAAGATAAAGTGTGTGTTGGGGGTGGCGGGGGCAAGGCCTTGGTGAGTATGTCTGCAACCTGTGACGTAGCAGGAACCTATGTTACCTATACTCGGGTACGGGAACATATCCTAGAGTCAGGCAGTTCAAACTGATAATTGAAGGATACACAGACTAGGCTATAATAATATTTCAGCTCCCTTAATAAATTTTGAATAAGTGCACTTATCCATTCATAATTGAAGATGCATATAAAGTTGAAGGGACTCTTTTATACGCTATAATTAATAATAAGAGCTCCCCTTGAATAAGAGTCCCTTCAGCTCCCTAGGTATTAAATAAAAGTTACATTTAAATAACTATTGTCAAGGGACCTGAAGGGTCCCTTGAATAAGAGTTTGCTGTTAGAATACTTAGGGAGACATGTATATATAAAAGCTATATAAATCTCAAATTCTAATCAGAGAAAAAGATGTCGGCCAAGTATTCTGGTCAGTTCAGAAAACACCTGGACTCAGCAACAATAACATAAAGTTAAAGGAGTTGAAGGGAGCTGCATTTAAATCAACTAGATATATCAATCAAGTTTGCATTTAAATCAACTATTCAGCTTCCTTGAGTAAGTCTTCCTTCTGTGCAGCAACAAGAAGTTAAAGTGGCGATCCTCGCTTCTGTGCAGCAACAACAAGCCCTTTTAGCCCTTTAATTTCTTCTTCTTCATCTGCAGTGTCTGATTCTCACCATAGAGGATCCAATTCGGATCTCGTATCCGTACCCGTACCCGTGTCATGTCGGGTCGACATGGATACTTTGCTTTAAAGTGACAAGTCCGGGTAACATAGGCTTGAACATGTTGGAACTGAACCTCACAAAGCTTTTACCTTCTTGCGAATGAAAGTCATAATCAACCTCAATGTGTTTGGTACGCCCATGAAAAATTAGGTTAAGTTGAAGATAAAGTTGGTGAGGCAAGGCCTTGGTGAGGATGTCGACAGTCTATAACGTAGCAGGACCATGCTGGAGATATACCTCGCAAAGCTTTTACCTTCTCACGAATGAAGCGACAATCAACCTCGATGTATTTGGTACACCTATAACAAATTGGATTTTCAGCAATATGAATAGCTTTTTGGTTATCACAATACAGAGCAATAGGAGAAGAATGCGATACGCCAAGATATGCAAGAAATTCTTCAACCATGGTAGCTCGAAAATTGCAGAGGCCTTCCAGCGATACTCAGTTTCAACAGAAGAGCATGCAACAACCGTTTGTTTTTTTGCTTCGTAACGTACAAGATTTCCTCTAAAATATATGCAAAAACCACTTATCGAGCGAAGCTTATCTAACGACCCGTATAATTTACATAAGCTGTCAACGAGAAAATGAAGGAAGGCTGGTAGGTAAGACCCTGGCGTGGTAATTTTTTCAGGTAGCTAAGTATGTGCTTGCTTAACAATCTCAAGATAAGATGTCCGACGAGGCTGCATGTGTCACGTCCCGATTCGGGGAATCGTTCGCTTCGCTTGGATTCACGTCGAATCGTTCGTCCTCTCTAAGGCGTGATGTCGTACAAGTCTGGAGTTGCACTTGTACAAGGCAAGAACATGCACTATTGTGTCGTTTTGAAACATTGAAAACATAGCCACATTTGCAGAAACATTGAGTACGCAGTATAGGAAGAAATAGTATTCATTTTATTGATAATTGTAGCCAAAATACAACTTTTCTTGGTACACTTTGAAATGCCTTTCCGGCTATATTGATTCATGAAAAGAAATACAACTGATAGGCTGCCATGAAATAACTTCTCGTTCCATACATCATGCTCCTTTAGTACTTTGAAATCTAAGCAACAATCTTTGAAAGCTCCGCAATACTTTGTGCGTCTTTATTGAAAGTAACTTGAAAGGAAATAGCAGCAACTCAAAAGCCTTAGTTCAGACGTGCGTCCGAGCCTTCTCTAGTACCTGTGGAGGAGGGGTCAGCACATTATAACAATGCGCTGGTGAGCCCCGTTGGCCCACTCAGCTAAACCAACATTTTATTATTAATGACAAACATTTTAAATCATGAGATTTGTTAGGGACATGCAACATTCAGAGTAATTCACATTTGAGTCGACATGATAATTATATGAAACAACTGTTTATTTTACCATCGGCCGAATCCAGCTTTCCTGCATAAGATACAGAATAATAATACTTACCATCCCTGCACAAGACACTGATTAGCATGCATCCTTACAACATGATCACTGGTGTTATAGTATATATACCATTTCGGACGTTGCCATATAGGACTTCGTAGGGTATGCGATGCGCCGGTCATTCGGGTTGCAAGTCCGAATGAGTGTCCCGATACCACGTGCCACCAAAGCACGTAACGTTTTCTCCTAGGCCGAATCGGTCCCAATGTCCTGGGTACCGTTCGAGGAAACAATACCTTATATACAAGTTGTCCAAGACCATGCGCATGCGTGTCCGACTCGATAAGCGTACTGTGCATGGTATAATATTAATAGTAAGGAGCAATATGTTCAGTTCTCAACATTTCATATTCCACCATCTCAGGCATCAATTCATCTCATTTCAATGTTCATTTCATCGCAGTGTTCCAATATTCATGTGGCAATTCATTTATTACCAGAGTGTTAGCAACAAATCGATTCATTCAATGTTCGTATCTCTAGCTTCTTAGTGGTATTGACTTGTGGCATTAGCATCAAGTTATCGATCAACGGATGTTATACGACAATTTATTTAGTTGGCATGAAGGAGTAGCGAGAGGGACAAAACCACCACAAAGATCTACACTCACCAGTTAGATAATTGTCGAGAGGGAGATGAACACTTGCGCGCTTAGCCTTCCGTCACGCGTCCGTGTGCAATGGCACCAAAAGTTTGGTTAATACTCCGTCTCGTTATGTTCCCTTCTCTCATAATTTTTAAGAATGAATGCTATGAAAACCGATAAAAATGGGCAAGAATCAAATCATCGAAAAACATTCAGAAAAGCATATATCAAAACCAAGCAACAAAACCAGCAGCAAAACATCCAGAAAAAACTCTTGGACGCATTTCAAGAGAAACCAATCCAGTAGTTGGAAAGGTTCTTATGCATTTGTCCGTGATCGATTCGATGCCGACTGTAAGTTTCCCCAATACTCGGTTCCAACCGAGTTGATCAAGCCACAAGTTTTACATAGTGAACCGCTAGGAGCGGGGCACTACATAATATATCACTAAGAAAAAGTTTTGTCTTCGAAACTTAAAACAAAAGTCCTACCTCAAAATTATCAAGAGCGAGGGGTATTTCACCCTCATCTCCTCTTCCAGTTCCTACGTCGACTCTTCGACAGCATGGTTCCGCCATAGCATGTTGACTAAAGGCACTGTCCGATTCCGCAAAACTTTCTCCTTCCTGTCTATAATCTGGATAGGCTCTTCAGTATAGGATAGGTCAGCGTTCAGCTGCAACTGATCGAAATTCACTATGTGGCTTGGATCATGCACGTACTTCCGCAATTGGGATACATGGAAGACATCGTGCACATCAGCCAGAGCCGGAGGTAGTACAAGTCGATAAGCCACTGAGGTCACATTCTCCAGAATCTCGAATGGTCCAACGAATCTCGGGCTCAACTTTTCCTTTATCCTAAACCGCATCACACCTCGCATGGGTGTAACCTTCAAGAAGACGTGATCGCCCACAGTAAATTTCAAGGGTCGTCGATGTACATCCGCATAGCTTTTTTGTCGACTTTGAGCAACTTTGAGCCTATCTCGAATCAAACGGACTTTTTCGACGGCTTGTTCCACAAGTTCTAGTCCGAGCACTTGCCGTTCACCGACTTCATCCTAGCATATCGGTGATCGGCATTTCCGTCCATATAACGCCTCATATGGGGCCATCTGAATACTTGTCTGATAAGTGTTGTTATAGGCAAATTTCGCCAATGCGAGATGTGCGTCCCAGCTTGTCTTCGAATCAAGCACGCACAATCTCAACATGTCTTCAAGGATCTGATTTATTCTTTCCGTCTGTCCATCAGTCTGCGGATGGTATGTCGAACCGAAATTCAACTTTGTGCCTAATGCTGATTGCAGACTTATCCAAAATCGCGACAAGAATCGTCCGTCTCTATCTGACACTATAGAAGCTGGCACCCCGTGTAATTGGACAATTTCATTCATGTAGATCTGAGCTAACCGTTCAACGCTCCATGTCACTTTTATTGCAATGAAATGAGCCGACTTGGTCAATCTATCCATGATCACCCAAATTGAATCATTTCCCTTCTGCATTTTCGGTAAGCCCACTATAAAATCCATACTGATATTATCCCACTTCCATTGCGGGATAGCGAGATTTTGTAGTTCTCCGCCTGGCCGTTGATGTTCGGCCTTCACACGCTGACAAGCTAAGCATTGTGACACAAATAGAGCCACATCATTCTTCATGCCATGCCACCAAAATGTTGTGCGCAGATCTTTGTACATTTTAGTGCTTCTCGGATGCAAGGAATACTTCGTGAAATGAGCCTCGGTCAGTATTTTCTTTCTAAGTTCCTCATCCTTGGGAACACACAATCTTCCCTTGACATGAATAGTGTCATCTTCTACCGCAAAGTCGGTCGCCTTTCCTGCTAGAATCAACTCGCGTATCTTCTGCAGAAACGAATCGTTCTTCTGAGCAGTCTTAATCCTTCCTTGGAGGCTTGGCTCAAGCTGTAACTGAGCCAACTGTATATTCTGTGTATGAACTCTGAATTCGATGCCCATATCTTCAAGATCTCGTAGTACTTCCTTAGCTACTGACAGTGTCCTGACGAATTTCCGACTCAAGGCATCCGCTACCACGTTCCTTTTACCCGGCGTGTAGGAAATCGTCAAGTCATAGTCCTTGATCAATTCCAACCAACGCCGCTGCCTCAAATTCAATTCTTTTTGTGTGAATATGTACTTCAGGCTTTTGTGGTCTTTGAAGATCTTGCAGGACACACCATAGAGATAGTGTCGCCACAATTTCAACGCGAACACAATTGCCGTCAGTTCTAAGTCATGAGTTGGGTAATTCTTCTCATGCTGCTTGAGTTGTCTCGATGCATATGATATTGTCTTCCCACGTTGCATGAGAACACATCCCAAACCAAGTCCCGATGCGTCACTGTAGATCTGAAATTCCTCATAGCCTTCTGGAAGTGCTAAAATTGGAGCCGTGACGAGCCGCTGCTTTAGTTCCTGAAAACTACTCTCACAGTCGTCGGTCCACTTAAATATGACTCCCTTCTGAGTGAGGCGAGTCAGCGGCAAGCGATTCTTGAAATTTTTTTCACAAACCTACGGTAGTACCCGACTAAACCAAGGAAACTCTGTATCTCACTAGCTGATGCATGTTGTTTCCAGTCTACAACTGTCTCAATCTTCTTTGGGTCAACGACAACACCTTCTCCGAGACAACATGTCCTAGGAATGACACACTGTTCATCCAAAATTCACATTTGCTCAGCTTTGCATACAGCTGATGGTCTCGAAGCGTCTGAAGTACCGTCCTCAGGTGTTCAACATGAGCCTCCCTGTCCTTTGAGTTGATCAAGATGTCATCAATGAATACAATAACGGACTTGTCTAAGAACAGTCGGAATACTCTGTTCATTAGATCCATAAAGGCTGCTGGAGCATTAGTCAAACCGAATGGCATGACCAAAAACTCATAGTGTCCGTATCTTGTACGAAATGCCGACTTAGAGACGTCCTCGGGTCTGATCTCCAACTGGTGGTATCCTGAACGAATATTGATTTTAGAAAATACGGTCGTCCCTTGTAGCTGATCGAACAGATCATCTATCATTGGCAAGGGTACTTATTCCAGACAGTTGCCTTGTTAAGCTCTCGGTAATCGATGCACAGCCGCATCGACCCATCTTTCTTCTTTACAAACAACATCGGAGCTTCCCATGACGATACACTTGGGCGAATGTATCCACGTTCTAGTAATTCTTGTAATTGTAATTTTAATTCCTTCCGTTCTGCCGGAGCCATCCTGTATGGCGTCTTTGATATCGGGCGAGTATCCGAAAACGTATCAATTGTGAATTCAATTTCTCTGTCTGGTGGCATTCCAGTTATCTCGTCTGAAAACATATTGGGAAATTCTGTCACGACTTAGGCTTGACCCGAGTCTGCGCCCTTCATCCGGGTGTCCCGAACAGAAGCGAGGTACCCTTCACACCCCGAGTATAACATGTGTCTAGCTGTGACTGCCGATGTCACCATTACTCCCTTAGATGTCGAGCCGCACGAGTAAGAGAACTCCATTTCTCTGGGTCGGCAAAACACAACTCTCTTCTCCGCACAGTCGATTGTCGCATGACAGGCGCTGAGCCAGTCCATTCCCAAGATGATGTCGTACTCTTTGATGTCGAGTACAATTGCGTCCAGGGATAAAGTCTTGCCTCCAATTTTGATGTAGCCGTCCCTGCAAATCAAAGTTGCAGGCATATCTACTCCCGAAGAAGTACTAACACAGAGCCGTCTTTAATAGAGTCATACAAAATTTGTTTTCCATTGCAAAATCAGACGATATAAAGCAATGAGTAGCACCAAAATCAAATAGTACCCTTGCAAGTATGCCTTTGTACATCAACATACCTGTTATTACGTTCTCTGCGGCTTGAGCTTTTGCCTGAGTCAAGGCATAAATCCTTCCTTGCGCACCTTGTTGTTGATTCAGTGCATTCCTAGTTGGAGCTGGTAAGGCTAGTGGCGCTTGGCCACGATTCTGGTTATTCTGCCCACGATACTGATTGTTATAATGTCCGCAGTTCTGATTATTATACTGTCCACGAGGAGGATACTGATTTCCTCCCCTACCTCTACAGTCAGCTGCCATGTGGCTCATATCTATGCATTTGAAACATCCCGAACGACATTCTTCAGTCCGATGGCCAACTCGGTGACATTTATTACAATGCAACGCTTGATGAGCCTGTATTATGACGCTTAGGTGCGTCATTCCTTCCCGCAGACCAAGGCGTTTCTGATTATTGTTGCCTTGACTACCCTGTGTTGTCCCGCGACTAACTGGCAGATGAAATCTCTCCATCTCGAGAGCTGTTTTGTACGCCTCCCTGTAAGACGTACACTTCCGACCTAGAACATCGCGCTGTAGGCCATCATTCAAGCCTTGCACAAATCTTTTCCGCTTGGCGTCGTCATTCGGTACCATGTACCCAGCGAATGCGACTCTCTTCAAAAATTCGGTCTTGTAGTCTTCCACTGACATACTGCCATGCTGGAGTGCTACGAACTCCTTCTCTTTCTGTCGACGAATAGCTGGTGGAATGAATTTGGCAATAAAGGCCTGTTTAAAGGTCTCCCATGATATCTTCGTATCCGGACTAGTTTCGCAAAGTGCCTGCCTCTGCGAAGTCCACCATTCCTGGGCCTTGAGACGAAGTTGTACAACGGTACACTCCACTCTCTTACTGCCCTGTATATCCAACATTCGAAAGTAGCCCTCAAGTGTGTTCAAGAAGCCTATCACTTCATCTGGCTCTGCCCTTCCATTAAACTCAGGTGGGTCATAGCTTTTGAATTCTGAGAACTTGAAGTTCGTTCTCTTCCCTGTCGGCGTTTCAGGTTCTCTGTCGGCACTTATACGGTCTCGGTTGCTGCGACCTTTGCAGAAACATTAGGATCGGCCGTCAGCTTGGTGACAATCTGAGACAGATTATCCACTTACTTTTGTTGAGCATCCAGCTGCTCCTGAAACTGATACTAAAGTTGCTCCTGAAGCGCGCGATGTTGAGTTTCGCTCTGCTTCCTCTGAGCTTCCATTACTTTCATCAGTTTCTCCATCGGGTCAGACGATGAATTCGTCTTCGAGCTATAACCTTTGGTCGTTCTACAACAAAAATAATTCCATTAGTACTCATAAAATATTTATGGGCTTATTGTATGGAACATTATTTTATGCCAGCGCTATCGACACCATCAACCGAAAAAATTTGCATCAAGACTTCCTTTTTGGAAACATTTTCGAAATTCGAGTAATTGAAACCGTGCTCTGATACCAACTTGTCACGTCCCGATTCGGAGAATCGTTCGCTTTGCTTGGATTCACGCCGAATCGTTCGTCCTCGCTAAGGCATGATGTCGTACAAGTCTGGAATTGCACTTGTACAAGGCAAGAACGTGCACTATTGTGTCGTTTTGAAACATTGAAAACATAGCCACATTTGCAGAAACATTGAGTATGCAGTATAGGAAGAAATAATATTCATTTTATTGATAATTGTAGCCAAAATACACCTTTTCTCGGTACTCTTTGAAATGCCTTTCCGGCTACATTGATTCATGAAAAGAAATACAACTGATATGCTGCTATGAAATAACTTCTCGTTCCATACATCATGCTCCTTTAGTACTTTGAAATCTAAGCAACAATCTTTGAAAAGCTCCACAATACTTTGTGCGTCTTTATTGAAAGTAACTTGAAAGGAAATAGCAGCAACTCAAAAGCCTTAGTTCAGGCGTGCGCCCGAGCCTTCTCTAGTACCTGTGGAGGAGGGATCAACACATTATAACAATGCGCTGGTGAGCCCCGTTGGCCCACTCAACTAAACTAACATTTTATTATTAATAACAAGCATTTTAAATCATGAAATTCGTTAGGGACATGCAACATTCAGAGTAATTCACATTTGAGTCAACATGATAATTATATGAAACAACTGTTTATTTTACCATGGGCCGAATCCAGCTTTCTTGCATAAGATACATGATAATAATAATAATACTTTCCGCTTCTGCACAAGACACTGATTAGCATGCATCCTTACAACATGATCACTGGTGTTATAGTATATATACCATTTCGGACGTTGCCATATAGGACTTCGTAGGGTATGCGATGCGCCACTCATTCGGGTTGCAAGTCCGAATGAGTGTCCCGATACCACGTGCCACCAAAGCACGTAACGTTTCCTCCTAGGCCGAATTGGTCCCAATGCCCCGAGTACCGTTCGAGGAAACAATACCTTATATACAAGTTGTCCAAGACCATGCGAATGCGTCTCCGACTCGATAAGCATACTGTGCATGGTATAATATTAACAGTAAGGAGGCAATATGTTCAATTCTCAACATTTCATATTCCACCATCTCAGGCATCAATTCATCTCATTTCAATGTTCATTTCATCACAGTGTTCCAATGTTCGAGGGACAAGCATCAATTCAATGTTCATGTGGCAATTCATTTATTACCAGAGTGTTAGCAACAAATCGATTCATTCAATGTTCGTATCTCTAGCTTCTTAGTGGTATTGACTTGTGGCATTAGCATCAAGTTATCGATCAATGGATGTTGTACGATAATTTATTTAGTTGGCATGAAGGAGTAGCGAGAGGGACAAACCACCACAGAGATCAATACTTACCAGTTAGGGAATTGCCGAGAGGGAGAGGAAGGAATACTTGCGCGCTTAGCCTTCCGTCACGCGTCCGTCTGCAATGGCACCAAAAGTTTAGTTAATACTCCGTCTCGTTATTTTTCCTTTCACGCGTCCGTCTGCAATGGCACCAAAAGTTTAGTTAATACTCCGTCTCGTTATTTTTCCTTCTCTCAGAATTCTCAAAAATGAATGCTATGAAAATCGATTAAAATGGACAAGAATCAAATCATCGAAAACCATTCAGAAAAGCATTCATCAAAACCAAGCAACAAAACCAGCAGCAAAACATCCATAGAGAACTCTTGGACGCATTTCAAGAGAAACCAATCCATTAGTTGGAAAGGTTTTTATGTATTTGTCCGTGATCGATTCGATGCCGACGATAAGCTTCTCCAATACTCGGTTCCGACCGAGTTGATCAAGCCACAAGCCTTATATAGTGAACTGCTAGGAGCGGGACACTACAACATGTACTGGCTAAGAGTGCTCACAACAAATGAAACGTCCGGTCAAATGACAGTCAAATATATCAACTTGCCCACAAGAAGGCGTTAGCAATAGTGAATTTCGTGCAGAGCCCACAAAGAGAGCTTGAAATTCGCATCTGTACGGGTATTAGCTTGCTCAAACCCCAATAGCCAAAATCGTATAGAAGATCCATACAATACTTCCATGAAGAGAATAATGGAATCACCATCTCATACAACCTTTATTCCCAGAAAGTAGCAAAGAGACCAAGATCTTTGGTTTGGAAATGAGAATACATGCGCTTTTTAATCATAGAAATTCCAACAACATTACCATCAATAATAATGATATCATCAACATAGACCAAAATAATTATTCTTCTCTACTGAAGACAATGAGTAAAAAGAGAAGAATTAACACTTTCCTAGTAAAACCAATGTTTTGGACTATTTGACTAAATTTATCGAACCAAGCACGGGGAGCATGGGGAGACTGCTTGAGACCATAGGTGGGCTTGCAGAGATGACATATTAGAGACTCCCCTACAGTCTCATAACTTATAGGCGTTTGCATCTAAAATGTCTCGACTAAATCATCATTTAGAAATGTATTTTTGATGTCAAGTTGATAAAAAGATGATCGACGATGCACCACAAGAGGTCAACACATGAACAATGTTAAGTTTGACAACCAGAGAGAATGTCTCTTCTCATATGATGAGTAACTTCAAGCACTCAACAGAATCATCTGGATTATGCTTAACAATTAATAATTAACGACAATCAACCTAAGAATGACCAAGTGGTAGATGAACCAAACCCAAGTACCATTAGCCTAAAGGGTCTGTATCTCCTCATCCATGGCAGCCCCTATGCTGTATGCTGAAGGGCCTCCTGTACAAATGCAGGTGTATAAATAGAAGAAAGAGAATAAGAACTTATCCAGAGGAGGAGCTAGCGGCGATAAGAGACAAAATTGCTAGTATAATGCATAGTGCAAGTACGTTGCTTCTTACGAAGAGCAATAGGAAGATCATCCATCGTTGGTACATCATCAGTAGAGGCAGACGGTCCTGTAGTATCCTGGTTATTGGTAGGTATGGGTAGTGCAGGGGGAATAGATGGTCCATCGATAAGAATGTACTATGGAGGCTCTGGTGATGGTAGTGGAGTACTGGGTGGAGGGGGAAGAAAGGTAACATTAGCCAGGGCAAAAAGCTTTTGGTTGGAAGGGGAATAACAAATATAACCCTTTCGAGTAGAAGAATACCCCACAAAGTGACAAAGATGAACTTGGCAGTATGGAAAAACTTGTTAAGTGCCGGTCCAGAATGATGAACAAAACATGTAATAACGAATACCCGTAGGACCACTGAGAAGGATTTCTTACTAGGAAAAAGGATGGCGTACGAAGATTTGTGATTCGAATTCGCAATGAGCATAAGGTTATGACAAGCAATACCACTACGATGTTCCATTAAATAGGAAAATTAATCTGAAAAAGTAATGACCGTGCAACCTTAAGAAGCTAACGATTTTTATATTCCGTCACACCATTTTGTTGTGGAGTATATAAGTAGGAGGTCTGATGAATGATGCTATGAGATGCACAAGTATTATGGAAATTCTAGCTAATGTATTCACGAGCATTCTCGGTGCGAATGACTTTAATCATAGTAGAGAAGTGTGTGCGAATATGAACAATAAAAGTGCGAAATACTTGTGGGAATGAGCATCAATAAATGTAGCAAAGTAGCGAAAGGCAAGCGAACTTATGATAATGCTCCTTGGATATTATAATGTAGAGAGAATTGAGCATCACTTCTAGAAAAGAATGGAGAGAATGTAAATCGATATTGTTTACCAAAAATGCACTCCTCGTAAGAGAACTCTTAGAATGAAAATCTAGAAGCTCTCTCCAAAGAAAAGGTGGGGGCTTGCCCAAGTCGTCGATACCGGTCGACAAAAGAAGTAGATGCCAGTAGAACCAGAAAATATAATCCATTTTGCTCGTAACCTTGCTTGTATCTAAAAATCGTGAATCACAAATGAAGGAGACAAGGTGAAGGAACAATTATGATCTCTCGTAAGTCGACTGACAGAAACAACATTGAAATGTGAACCAGGAACACCAAACATATACCAAAGATGAAGTGTATAAGAACTATTGTCCTTGATCCACGAAATAGAGTGGTATCCCCATTAGGCATAATAAATTGGGAACATCATAAATGTAAATTTTGTCAGTTGCGGAGTAATATGATTGGTCACACCGAAACTAATAATCCACGAACTATAAGTAATGCATTGTACACCCGTGGTCGAAACAAAAGACACATCCAGATAACTGAGAAATAAGACTATGTAAACTCTGTAGCTCATCTCGTAAACTCTGCAACTCATCAGTAGAAGAAGCAACATAAGCATCCGTAACCGATGTAGAATATCGAGGTGGCATAGTAGAAGAACGATGCCCCCAATGTAGAAGAACCCGAAGAAGCCGCTATAAATCACAGTCAAATCGCAAAACACAAAATAATAGCCGAGAAAAAAGGTATGCAATATCCACAATGTAAAAGAATCCGAAGAACCACCAAATAGTACCCGAGAAAAGCTGCACAATATCCAAGAGCTAACCAGGAGAAGAATCATCATGAGCCACAAAGCACCAAAGTACGACAATATCCACAACGTAAAGATAATTGCTCAATAGTAGATAGAATGTGTTAACTGAGTTGAGGAATCGTATCGCATATGTAGGTGAGTCTCTGAACTAATCCAGGAGAAGTACATTATATCCATATGCTAATTAATAGACATAAGGGAAGAATCTGGAGCCACAAATTACCAAAAAACGAAAATAGCCGAGTGAAGTCCGCAAATTCCAATCACTAAAACTAAGAGCAATAAGTATAGAAAAACAAGAAATCGAAGAAGTAGCCAGAAGGACACAGATAGTCGAGTCACGAAATAATAAACCGAAGCCGACGAAGTGCCATCGAGAAAAAACACACACCAAAGAATACTCGCCAATCATCGAACACAATCACCAAAGTGCCAACACTAGAAAGAACCCTCTAACACAATCATCAAGCTACAAATGCCCAAGTCTAAGTAACATCATGAGATCACTAATACCTGAACATAATCCCACATCAAAACAATCCCTGAGAATACAAGCACACATCAAAGTAACACTACCCACATTGAGGGATCACAGAGTCCTACGACGATCCTCCTCTTTTTGGAAAGCATAAAAGAACAAAAGGGACAAAATACCATGGTTCTAAACGGCGGTAGGCGGGTGCGCGGCGGAGAGAGTCCGCCTAGGCCGCCTAGGCGGTCGATACATTTTGAACATTTTTTTACTACTTTACCACTGTTTTTTGTGTGTGTGCATAATATGCATATTTTAAGTGTGTTCTATGCATAACTAAGTTGTAGAACGAAGATTTGTAAAGTTTTAGTTTTGTAAAAGTGAACCATAGGCCCATAATGCTTACAAAACTTTTTTGGCCAAAATATCTTGTTAGGTATTGCTCCGCCTATGCGCCCGCCTACGCTGCCTCACCTCCGCCGATGCCGCCAACCTCCGTTGGCCACCTATTCCACCGCATACCGAAATGCGGTGCGGAAAGAGACCGCCTAGACGGTCGCCATTTAGAATACTGCAGAATACCCTAATCATCAGCCATATAAGAGATAAGAGCCATGAAGTCGAATAAGGAAAAAATTGTTGTGATGGTTATCATGGGAGGGTGGAATAGCAGGAGACGACCAAAAACATATCGACAAGACCAAATTGATGAAAGGAGACGCTCGTCGACAGTACTCTATTATTGGAGATATTCGACAAGATAGTTGGACTATCGACGAGGTTGCGTGGAACATCATTGATGCTCCTGGACTATCATCGAAGACCAAAGAGGGACTGACGAGCTAGATCCGGTGAAGTGTGGCGGTGCCAGCACTAGATCTGACGAGGTGTGGAGGTGCGAGGACTATGAAGGGTTGTGGGGGTGGCCTAGAGTAGGGCTAGGGTTCCGGATAAAGGAGAGATGGAGGTCGACTAGGGTTTGGGTGTGTAGCTATTGGAATTAAGGTTTCGAGATTAGGACATAAGGGAATTAGGGTTTCAGGAGAGAAGCAATGGAGGTCGGCTAGGGTATGGATTTTGGGCTAAGGGAATTATGATTTTGGGAATATGATGATCCATTAAGATTTTGGAGATTCTGAAAGAAGTTGGTAGAAGAAATTGGGGTTTTGGTAGAATACTTATCCCAAGGAAATGACTTGCTCTGATACCATGTTGAGAAGGTAGCTCAAGTTACTTTACTTAATTCATTAATTTGGTGGAGTGTAGCAAGGGTGTGCTTCCCTTATGTTTTCCCAATGTGGGACTCGAACTAAAAGCAAAACTAGAAAGGGTCTAGGCTATAGAATAAACAAGAACTAACTATGTACTACAGATCATAATATTAGGATAAATGTAGTATTAAGAGCATATGTTTCCCTATTATTTTTGATAATATTATCTAGGGTCTTCTTTGATTGGGTTGCCATGATTTCCTTTGCAACATTTATTGTGGATGTGGAACATCGGGGGGATTTTAGCTGTGACATAATACATCTTCAAAAATGGTATATTTAATATGTCTAAAAAATAATTAGCTCTTGTAATTTGTAAAAAGACCTTTCTTGTTGTTATATATCTTTTTTCTTGATTTGTTATGATATCGTGATCCTTGTTTATTTTTCGAAATCATATTTGCTTTTGCCCTGTTTTACTTCCCGACAGTCAAAGCATACTCTGAAACGTTAAACATACAGGTGTAAATGTGCTTACATCTAGCCATGCATTCACTATGAGGATGGTATATGAATGTTCTGTTTACCTATGGGGATGCTATATCAATGTTTTCTTTACCTTCATGCATATTTTGATGTTGCAGCAGATCCTTTTCATTTTTTACTGTTGGGTTTTCAGTTTACCTCTTATTCATGGGTGCCAAGTGTGAGCCTTTAAAGCGTTTCTAATGGCACCTATTCTCAAGACTCTCCACAACTATGATATATGCTGTTTTTACTTAAACGACCATCTTCTTGTGAGAATTTTAGATATATACTGATCCTTTCATTTCTTCTAGGTCCAAGTTTTGAATTTAATATCTGTACTGATCGAACATGTTGGCGAGAGGATTGTTCCATTTGCAAGCCAGTTGATGGATTTTTTCCATAAGGTTCATCTTTTGCTGCTGAATAATGTATTTTATAGCGTCTATGACACATTAAGACAACATGTTTAAAGATTGTTGTCCTTGCTTAAAAGCTAATAACTCTATTTCTTTATCGGATATATTAGTCAAGGGAAGAGGATTGTGAGATAATTTTATGGGGAAATACATTAAACACATGCCAAGTTTGAAATAAAAGACAGAAACCTCATTGTTTATTCGGATATAGACTATAATCATACTATTATGAGTGATAAATCTTGGAAAAAAAATCATTATGGATGCAGGACAATTACATCTCTGTCCAAAGGACATACCGGCAGCCTTATTGGTGTACATACTAATGAATTTCTTCACTTGACCTTAAATAATTTGCACAAACATGTATTTCGATTTTCTTTACCTGATATCTTAGTATTGACTCCAAGTTTTTTGCTTGCTAGAGAACTCAGTGAAAACAAACATAACAATGTATTGATCTGAAAGACAAAGCTGCTTCCATTATGGATTTTGTTCTCATGTTCCATTGACATCTGCCTTTGGGCAGACAGCACGTATACAACAGTATTCTATTTATAAATCCATTTCTTATCTTCTTTTACTCTCTCTGGGACTGTTAGATTTTGTTTCCTTTTATTTGTATAAAGATCTAGTTTTCCATTTGTTTATTATATGTTGGAAATCTGCAATTGATAAAGTTCGTTGAAAGTGAGGTAAATACCATTCACAGGCATTCCTGAGAGCTGAATTATCATGACCTGTTAAGCTGTAAATGTATTATACTTGAACTTGCATCACAGGAGTAGACTGTATGTTGCAAAAGGATATTCTGTCTAATAATTTTTTAACAAACAGGAGCATATTTAGTTGTTAACGAATGTCCACAGATATTCAATTCTAGGTCATGTTGTGAAGGAAGAATTCAGTTTATAGACTTGTTCAGATTTTGTTATTGTTGTCGATGAGAACTTTCTCATGTTTGATTAGTGAATTTTCATTGTATTATTTGTAAGAGACTTTCTAATTCCATGTTCAATTCACAAAGAATGCAAGTATCCACACATTTTCCTTCACTAAAACCAAATTGTTTACTTGTGGCATCAATGTTTCTAAGGCCTATGTTACATGAACTCGGGTACGGTGTCGGGTATGAGTACATATTCAAGAGTTGGGCCCTTCAAACTCATTAAAGGATACTTGGAATCAACTGAAAATGATCCAAAAATTGGCTACGGGTGTAGGGATACATTGATAAAATATATTTTTTGCTAAATAAATATTGTAGAAGGGAAATAATAGGATGATTCATTTATAAAGAGAGATTGCATATATATATATATATATATAGGAAAAAGGTACTTGTATATAATAAAAAAATGGAGGAGTCTACAGATTAGCTCTTGGGGGAGACTTGAAGTTCTCCATCATTTTTACATCAAATTCTATATTGTGAATCACCCCAATCATGGGCGTAATCACCAGCTCGAAAATCCTATTGTTTCTTTCCTTCCAAATATGCCAGACCGCGGCCGCCAACCGAATTCTAGTTGTCTTGTACCATTGGGAGCTCCGGTTCCTTTCTGCCATGATATCTGTCACTTCCTCCCTCCAACTTCGAGAGCCATGGAACTGTATGCTAAGCTGGAAATACTGATGCTGCCAAACGGAAGAGGAGAAGGAGCATCTAAAAAAGATATGCTCCATAGATTCATGATCTAGTTTGCATAGCTCACACAATGGTGATGGAATTTGCACACCAAACCTCACCAGGCGGTCCCGAGTAAGCAACTTCTCAAGACAGAGTTTGTATAAGCAGAATTGTATTTTAGAGGCCACCCGTTTGGCCCATACTACCGGTGCCATCTCCATGGGAGGGTGAACCTCCCTGATAGCCGCGTAGATAACCGATTGGGGAAGATGTGTTGTCCAGAGTCTGTCTACACCCATCGATCCCCTTCCGGATCCTGAGTATCCACTTGGACCTCTTCAATCTCCTGCCGAAACCGTCGCGTCATAAGATGAAGATCCGCTCTCCACACACCCTTCCGCAGAATAGTGCTCACCCGGGCCCTCCTGCCCGCCGCTGGCAACGCATGCCTACCCACTCGATCCGCCAAGCTCTGATGGTTGATCCAAGGATCCCACCATAGGTCGGTAGTTTCTTTGTCTGTCATCACTCTGAAAATCAGCCCCTTCAAAGTACTCCGATGGGATAGTAGATTCTTCCAAGTAACGGAGTCGTTGCTATTGGCTCGGACTTTCCAGAAAGATTGGTCCTTCATATATGTCCCCTTCATCCACACCGCCCACAAGGAGTACTGGGCAAGAAATCGTCAAGCCTGTCTCAATCCGCAGTCTCGCGCAGGGTCCTCAAAGATTGTAGATCGACACCCCCCTCCTCCCGAGGTCTGTAAAGAGTCTTCCATCCTATAGAGTGTAGGCCACCTCTCCAGATAAAGTTGGCGTAGAGTCTTTCAATTTTACTAATGGTGGCAGCCCGACAACATGAGCGTCTGCAACCAGAATCGTGCGATGGCATAGATGACGGATCGGACCAGCTCGATGCGTCCTCCAAAGGATAAGCTTTGGGCATGCCACCCCTCCAGACGGCGTTGTGCGTAATCCATCAGACTCTGGCATTCAGTCTCTCTGGCATAGTTGATGGATAACGGAATTTTCAAATATCTGACTGGTAGATCTTCCTTCTCTATACCAAGAAGTAAAGCCTTCTCTTCCTTCTGCTGGCAATGCTTGTTGAAATAGGCCATACTCTTATCCTTGTTCAGCTGCAGACCGGTCATAGTGCCAAACCGTTCCTTAATCACGTTCAGAGCCTCAATCCCACGTCACAAAGGAACCAGAAAGACCAGTAGATCATCCGCATAGATAAGATGGGATACCTGAGGGTATACCCGCTTGTACAGTGGGATGATCTGGTGTCGATGAATCGCTACATCCATGAGTGATGTGAAAAACTCCATGACCAAGGTGAAGATGTATGGTGAAAGCGGGTTCCCTTGTCGAAGCCCTCTAGAACTGTTGAAGAAGCTATACGGCTGGTCCCTGACTAGCACTGAAAAGGAGGGGGTGGAGATGCAGACCCGAATCCTATCCACCCAAGCACGATCAAATCCCATAGCGAGCATGATATAGCATACGAACTCCCTATTGGCAGAGTCATATGCCTTCTGTAGATCAAGTTTGACACACTTTATCTCCTCCAGGTTTGTTGAAGTCCCGGATCAACTCATGAGCAAGCAGACTGTTATCAGCAATAGACCGCCCTTTCACAAAAGCCGCCTGATTACTAGACACCAGATCCTGCATAATCTGCTCCATACGTTTGCACATCAAGTGAGTGATAATCTTATATAGATAATTGCAGCAGGAGATAGGACGAAAATTGCTAAGAGACGTCGCTCCTTCCTTCTTCGGTATAAGGGTCAGAAAAGTGTGGTTGAGCTCCTTCAGCAGTTTGCCGTTGTCTAAGAAGTCTCTAACAATCTCCAGAACGTCCTCCTTCAGAGTATCCCAATGGACTTTATAGAACTGGCTCCCAAAACCATCTGGACTAGGAGATTTATTCGGGTCCGCCTGGCGCACAATGGCTTCAATCTCCTACATTGCCACTGGTGCCAATAGAATATTGTTGTCCATTGGGGAAACTAGTCTCTTGCATACAATCTCCGGAAAGTCGGATAGATAAGAAGTTTGATTGTAAAGCTCAGTGTAATACCTGACTGCTTCCTCCTGTAGTGCAGTAGCATTGACCACTTCTTGGCCATCTACTCCATATAGCTTTGGAATATGATTACGATGTTGGCGAGCCCGAATGATATTATAGAAGAACGTGGAACATTTGTCACCATCTCGCAGCTAGCAACATTTGGCTCGCTGAGCTAACTCTATCTCTTCCAGTGTGCGTAGCGTCCCAACCTCCCTACAAAGATCATGCTTTGCTGCTGCAAGGTCACTATTGAGAATGTCCTCCTGTAGAGCAATCTGCGCCTCTTGGAGTTGATCCTCCTTGTCTGTGAGGAGGGTATGCCGAGACCCTTTCGCCTATAATTTCAAACCAGCCTTCACTTGCTTCAGCTGTTGAACCATGCGAAATTGGAGATTTCCCTCAACAGGAGTGCCCTAACCTACCTGGAAAACCTCCGCATAACCAGCCATGAGTTCCATTTGTTGTTATATCTGAAAGGACGTGCCTTTTAGGAGGTAATCGTTGACAGATGGATGCGAACTGACGAATGATCACTCGTGTCGGCTGGGAGGCACTCAACAACCACATCAGGGAACATAACGAACCACTCCCGGTTCCGCAAAGCACGATCGAGTTGGCAGGCAACTCGTTTGCGGGTAGCTTTATTGTGCCAAGACCAGATGTGACCCGTTCTCTCCACTGCCTGTAAACCAGAACGTAGAAGACACCTTTGAAAATCCTGCAGGACGCCATCTGGGACACGCCGACCTCCCACCTTTTCGTGACGAAAAGTAGGGCGTTGAAGTCCCCCATCAACATCAACGGCACATGAAATTGATTCTTAGCTACAATACTAACTTGATAGATCTCCTCCCATAAAGCCTCCCGAAGCCGCCTGTCATTATTTACACCGCTCTCAAGATGAAAGCCATCCCCCCTATTAGTGAAGGATACAACAATTAGTTGATCTGATAGTTGAATTACCTGTCTAGCCCAACTTTTGCTGTCCCAGCTCACCCACATACGCGCCACCCCTCCTACCTCCAAGTCATTAACCTGACACCACTGATGTTGTGTCCTACGTTGTAGCATTCTAGGAGACTTAATTTTAGCTTCTAGAAGTGCTACAATGGAACATGCTTCCTGCCTCAACACCTCTCTGATCTCCTTCCATCTCCCAATCGTACACGCACTTCGGACATTCCAAGCTAAGATAGACATTGATATCCAGAAGGTGTCCCCTCGACATCTCTAGAGCCACCATATGGGGAAATAGCGTGCTCAATATGTCCTTCAGCCGCTGCGCCCTCCAGGGGCGCCGCAAGAGGTGGGCTAAACTTGCTGAGGTCTCTACCACTCTCACAATAGTCCTTCCATCTGGGATTAGCTACACAAAGATCTGAAGAACCCATTGTCAGGATTCTAACCACATCCTGCCCTCCATCCTCTCTAGGTATCATCGTCCGTCGCTTCCTGCTTGTGCTCTCCTTCGGCTGATTGTTGAGATCGTCTATCACCTTCTTCCCGCCGCGTCCCCCCCTGACGACCTCGAGACTTTTGTCGTCTGGATTGGAACACAATAGTTTGTCCGGGAGTAAAACCGCTCGCGACATCAGCCGCACCCTCGACCAAAGTCTGGCCGTCCCTCTCCAGCTCCATTCCACTTCCAGTTCCTACTGCAAAGCCATGATGGCCGTCCGCTTCACTCATTTCTCCATGAGTCTGCATCACCCGATTCACCCATTGAGAGAAAGGATTAACATGATCTACAAGGGCCCCTTCCTTACTTTGTTGTATCCCCTCCATCATAGATGTGACCGTCTCCTGAGGACCAGATACCCCACTACCTTCGCTTAGACCTCTATCACCATGAGTAGTCTTCTCCTGCCCTCCCAGATCGCCGATGGGTGTAATGCCTGTGGTTCGTATTACGTATTTCTGGAATACGTGTGCGTATTTATTCTTGTATTGCATGATTTCCTTGCTTAATTTCCTCCATGTGCTTGGTTTATTCTTGGTTTGGGTTGGCTTGGTTCGGTTTGGGATTGCTCTTGGTTCATCATGAACCAAGGGGTGAACCCCCTACCTACCACCACCACTCATATTTATTACCTATTCTTCTTCTCTCTCTCTTCATTAATCTCTTCTTCCTTCTCCATTAAACCCACCACCAACCAAGAACACCCCTTAGGCAAGTGTAACTTGCTTCCACAAGAGAGCTCGTTTTTATTGTTCCATTAGCTTCTCCCTATGTTTCTAAGACACATTAGAACTTGTCATTTTCCATTTTGAAGCTTTAATTTTTGTAGATCTAGAAATTAGTTATTTTCGGATTTTGGTGGTTTTGATCTATCAAACTTCTTTGTTTTCAAGTTTTGATGGTTCCATGTTGTAGAGAATTTTATTCTACCCAATTTTGACATTTGAAAAGTTAGATTTGGACTTATTTTGACCAAGTTATGGACTTTTGAAGCTTTGGGTTCAACCATGGAGTTCTTGTTGTTTGGAGAAGACAGTGAGCAGTGCACGAGCTTTTTAGCTTGCGTCACTGAGCTGCGTGCGCTCTTTAGCGTAGTGCAGTCTGCCCCCATACGCTGCCTTTTGGGAGCGTATGACTCGCATACGCTCGCTTGCTTGACAAGGAGTCGTATGGACCCTATACGCTGCCTTTTGGGAGCGTATGACTCGCATACGCTCGCTTGCTTGACAAGGAGGACCCCATACGCTGCCTTTTGGGAGCGTATGACTCGCATACGCTCGCTTGCTTGACGAGGAGTCGTATTGAGTACATACGCTGCCTTTTGGAAGCGTATGACTAGCGTACGCTGGCCTGAGCGTAGCCTGACCTGAGCGTATGACTCTTGCACTGAGCGTATGGCCTTTGGCTGACTTGGTCTTATGTCAGCGTGTTAGATTTGGTTTTATTTTCCTTAAGCTTGGCTCTCCTATAGCCCTGTATATTGATATTTTATTAGATATTTTACGTCCATGATGTGATAGTGACCCGTAGTGGTGCACTCCTGACATAATAACCTGACATGACCTGATAGTGGCCCGCCGTGGCGCACTCCTGACAAAGTACACTTGGCATGATAACCTGACCTGATATATCTTGAATAGCTGTTGCGACGGCTACCTGACACGACATGACCTGTATAATTAATCCTGACACCGTGGACGATTGTGCTTGTACAAATAATCCAGTCCTGTCTTGCATCATGTCTAGGAGGGGACTCCTGAGTACCACGGTCAGGAGTACCTACTGAAATGGACTAAGGTTAATGACTAGTATAATTCACTAGACATAAAGAGATGTTCCCCAGTTACAGGCGATCCCGTTATCCCGGCCGCAAATGTTTGGACTTGTAGCCTGCCGACGAGTAGGGCACATTTCCAGCCCACTGTTATGTGGGGCACCCACCATTGTCACTTAAATGATCGAATTCTATTGTCACTCTAATGTATTGTACTCTCTAGATTGTCAATATAATGATTGCCTGGATAACCTGGATAGCTGCAGGGCCTGTGACTACTTGGAGCATCTCATTGCATCTTGCTAGTAACTAGGATTGTGATAACCCTAGTTAGTTAATGTAGAAAGCCGTAGGCAATGATTGGCCGAGATTGATTGGATGGAGTCTAGTCCAGTATAGTATTGTCTAGAATTGATTGATTGCAAGATTGTACCAGAATGATTGAATGATTGTCACTATAATGATTGTCACTCCAGATTGTTACTATAACGATTGTACTATATTGTCACTCACTTTTATCATTGTGCTCTCTCCTTTTCACCTTAATGATTGTCACCTTTAGCAATAAATGATCAGAGACCAAGTTCTGTTCAGGCAAAGGGTTACAATCTCGGTCCTCGTTTGGTTCAAGGATTGTAACCTGGCTTCCGGAATAGTATCTTCGTCTTCTCTTCATATATTGTCCAGCTATATTTATTTAGCATGATTATCCAGTTATCTTATGTCATGATGCTTTATTTAATCGTTTCCTCTGATTGGGATAAGTGCATTGGTAGTGCACAAACCTCAATCTGCGTTATTTATTGTTGTTTTCTTACATGTTGAATGCTAATGATTTGTTGACTTTAGCTCTTAAGTGAAGCCTCCTTTGTGGCACTTGCTCCTTCTGGGGTCTGACCCAGCTGGTTTTGTATGGCCAGATACCGGAGCAGCACCAAAGGATCTCCCTGCTTTCCAGCCCGATGGTGGTCACCAGGCGTAACCAGGGCATCGAGTGGGTTTCTTTTGTTCTCCCACTGTAATATTGTAAATTATTCTTTTGAGGCGTTTAGCCGACGAGCAAGTGTTAGCTCGATTGTACTTACTTACTGTCTGCCTACGGGCTGTAGCATGATTGACAAGCCCCGGGGGTTGATCATGTATGACTGAACTCTTGCTAGTCCTCACATTTTGTAACGACTAGCTTCATGATCATTCCGAATATATAATGTATGGGACGCCTTACTATTGTATATTTGGTGGTCTGATATCTTGTAACTACTAGTAGTTGGTTGAGATTGAGACAATAGGCTATTTTATGACCTTAAGAGACTGATGGATTGTAGTGAAACCCTCACATATCTAGACAGCCGTGACCGTATAGCGGTGTGGATCCCATTCCGTTATACGTAGCTGGCTATGTCTGTCCCCGCTCTCAAGTATTTTGGTTCTGGGGCGTGACAATGGGTCCCCCGGCCTCCCCTACCGGGCATCCTTTTGAAGGGTGCCCGAAACATTTACAGTGGCAGCAGATTGGTGGGACAAACTCATACTGCACAGTCTGCCTAAAGACCCCACCGGAAGGTACCTCATACTCAACGAACGGCGGTAGATCAGCACTCGCGTCGACTTCAACAAAGATCCGTGCATATTCCATACATGTTCTGTACGCCGTTGCTTCATTAGCTTTGATTGGCTTGCCAATGACACTAGCGATCTTCATCATCATAAAGATGCTCCAATAGTTAGCCGGTAAGCCCGGTAATCTGATCCAGATCGGAACCGTAAGTAGTACTTCACGTTCATATGTCGATTCCGGTGTCCATGCTTTCATGATGATAAGTCTGCCATCAAAGGTCCACGGACCTCCCAGAAGAACCTGCTCCATGTCCTCGTGCAAGCAGAAACGCATGAGGTAGAAGCCATTTTTTCGTGAGAAGAACTCCATACCGCCTCTCGGCATCCAAACACGCGCCACGTATGCACGGATCTGTCCGTAGAACGGTCTCGAGCCAAGCACATATAGAATGACTGAGTTTCGCCAGTAGTCCGCGGTCTCTGCAAGATCTTCCTCCGTCAGGATCGTCCGAAGTGTTGTGTCCACCATCTTCGGCTGAACATAAGACATCTGCGTAGGCAAGCTAGCCACCCCTCCATTCAACATATCCGCATATAATTTCGAGACCCTGGTCTGTCGATGTTCTCCAGCAATCTGCTTACCCTTCTCCACAGTCGACCATCGTTGTTGAGACATTGGTGGTATTGACATGTTATTCGGGGTTCGGCTAGAGCTCCCATCCTGTCTCCTAGCAACCCCTGAGCCTGGACCGCCAACTCGTCTCCGTAGCACGTGTCGATGATGATTGCTACCCCTATGGATATCGCCTCCCACTGCACCTCATATCCGACAGACATCGCCATCCCCTTTAGAGCGCCTCTTGGTCACCGTAGTCCATCCCGCATCCTCCTCCAGGTCCGTATTATTTTGTTCCCGTCTTTCGCCATAGCCAACCTTCCTGCCGCCCCTAGCCGGAGTCCAACCCATGCCGCCACCACCCGGTCCTCCGTCGGCCGCCAAGCCACCACCTGTGGCTGCGCCCCTGGTCGACCCTCTGAGCGCGCCTCCCCTGGTCGACCCTGTGCCGCTTTCGGTCGGGTCGATCGTGATCGGGCCACCCCTGGCCGACCCAACACCTGCCTCGTCCGCCCCCGCCGGCCCTCCCCTGGGCACGTCGACCCTCTCCGACCCGCTGTCGCCTCCTCTGCCTCCACGCGCGTGCTCTAGCACGTCCGGTCTCCCCGACGCTGCCGTGGTCGCCGCCCGACCTCCCCCCGATCCGTCGCCGTTGGCTGCAGGCTCGGCCGGCCCCACCATCGAGCCTGGGTCCCAGGCAAAAGCCGGGGACCCAAACCTTAGTATCGCTCGGGATTCTCCCGCAGCTGCAGCAGACATTTTAAGAGGTAACTATATATATATATATATATATATATATATATATATATATATATATATATATATATATATATATATATATATGAGAGGAGTTATCCTCTCACTATTATTCTACCCGACGTGGGACTAAAGTCCAATACACTAATACTTAACACCCTCCCTCAAGTTTGAGCATATATGTCAATCATGTCTATCAGCTTGTTACAGAAAAACTGAACTCGAGGATCCAAAAGAGACTTTGTAAATATATCAGTTATCTGATTTATAGTTCTCACATAGTGAAATGTGATCATCCTCTTTTGATATTCATCATAGATAAAGTGAATGTCAATCTGAATGTGTTTCGTTCGTTCATAGAATACATGATTAGTAGCAATATGGATAACAGACTGATTATCACACCACATATCTGTTTCTTTCAATCCTACTTCTTCTCCTAGCTCTTGTAGAAGCTGCTGCAGATATGACAATTCTGCGGTGCCATGAGCAATGTCTTGATATTCTGCTTCCGAACTTGATCTGAGACCACACTATGCTTTTTGCTCTTCTACGATACCAAGTTTCCACCAATGAATATTGAGTATCCGGATGTATATCATCTATCAATAAGACTTGCACCCTAGTCCGTATATGTAAAACACTCCAGATTAGTATGCCTCAGATTCTTCATCTGAATTTTCCTTTCTTCGGATTCTGGGCTCGATAGCATTGGATTCTGAAAACTGTTTACCAATGTGGAACTCGTAGAGAAGCCATAAATATACTTGTGACACTAGAAATAAAATGTCTGGACGAGTCATGACTGCCAAGTAGAGTTTTTTAGCCACTCGACGATATTGATCCGGATTAGTCATCAGTATCCCTCATCGGGGACTAACTTTACCTCTAGATTAATGAATGAAGTTGCTCCCTTAGCTTGCATCATTCCTGCTTCAGTTAGATTGTCGAGCACATATTTTCGCTAAGACATTACAATGTCTCGCTTTTTCCTTTGTGACTTCAATGTCCAAGAAGTACTTCAACGATTCAATATCCTTGGTCTGAAATTGGTCACCTAGAAACGTATTCAGCCCTGTAATACACTGATTGTCGTCTCCTGTAATCACAATGTTATCAATATAGACACCCAGTAGTATTCTTCTAGCTAACGTCTGTCGGTAAAATATCGAATGGTTCGATTGACACATGCCAAACTGGATAACAACATGTGTAATCGATCAAACCAAGCACGAGGTGATTATTTGAGACCGTAGAGAGCCTTCCTCAAGTGACACACTTTACCGTTCCTTCCGACGAACTGAGGAGGCTGCACCACATATACTTCCTCTTCAAGGTCCCCATAAAAAATGCATTTTTCACATTCAACTGAAGTATGGGCCAGTCATAGCGGACAACTAAGACTAGGAGCACTTATACAGAAGCCAACCTGGCAACTAGGGAGAATGTTTCAAAATAATCCTCGTCGTATGTCTGAGAATATCCTTTTGGCACAAGGTGGGCTTTTAGACGATCAAGAGTGACATCCGGTTTACCTTGATTGTGAACACCCATTTGCATCATACTGCCTTCTTACTAGTAGACAAATCTACCAGGTACCACGTATGAATTTTTCAGAGTGCTCGCATTTCCTCTTCCATAGTAGCACGCAAACCAGGATGTTTGAGTCCCTGCAAAATTGGGGATCTGAATCCCATCAATAGTAGCCACTAAGAACTGGGTGTGACTCGCGAGCTCTTTGTAGTTGTCAACGTACAAAGGATGGTCACAACATGTACGACGGGGGTGAGTCGGTATATCAGGAGGTGATAGAGCAATAGAGTTGGAGGAGGACTCGGATGATGACACCTGCTGGCGGAGATGGTGTTTGTATATCATTGGACGGTAAGACTAGCTCGATAGGAAAGAGCACATGTACGGGGGATCCTGTAGTTGACATGGTACAATAGGAAGTTCTCTTCTGAATAAACTGTTGGAGCAGAATCTTTATTTGCAAAAGGTGGTGGAAAATCAGTCTCAACAAAGATAACATCCCGAGACACAAAATACCTCTTCGAAGTCGGAAAAAAACAACAATACCCTTTCTGATCCTTAGGATATCCAAGAAAAATACATTTGATTGCCTTCAGGTCTAATGTAGAAAGGATAGGTCGAGTATCCCGAACGTAACACAAACACCCAAAAACTTTGAGTAGGAAAATGGCATCCAATTAGGATATAACCGAGAAAAATGAGTGCTCCATGGAATATACGAGACGACATACGATTAATCAGACAACAAGCCGTAAGGACTATATCCGACCAAAATTTTCTAGGAGTACATGTATGAAACATAAGAGCATGTGTTGTTTCCAAAAGGTGGCGATTCTTTCGTTCGGCCACACCATTCTGTTGATGTGTAAGGACATGAAGTTTGGTGAATAATGCCGTGTATAGCTAGATGAGAATTGAATTCACGAGACAAATACTCACGACCATTGTCACTTCGAAACAGTGTTCTAAATGGCGTCCGCCTAGGCAGCGCTTAGGCAGTAGGTGGTCTCTTTCCGCACCGCTTTTCGGTAGGCGGTAGAGTAGGCGGCCAACGGAGGTTAGCGACATAGGCGTAGGTGATGCGACGTAGGCAGACGCCTAGGCAGAGCAATTTTGTAAGCATTATGGGCCTATGGTTCACTTTTACAAAACTAAAACTTAATAAATCTTCGTTCTACAACTTAGTTATGCATGAAACACCCTTAAAATATGCATATTTTGCAAAAAATAGTGGTAAAATAGTAAAAAAAATGTTCAAAATGTATCGTCCGTCTAGGCAGCCTAGGCGGTAGGCATACTCTCTCCGCCGGCGCACCCGCCTACCGCTGTTTAGAACCTTGCTCCGAAAACACTTAATAGAAGCCCCAATTTGGATTTTGATTTCCGCATAAAAATTGTACTAAATATCAAATAATTCGGAGCAATTTTTTTATCAAGTAGACATAGGTGACTCGTGAGTAATCATCAACAAAAGACAAAATATATGAGCCTCATAACCGATTCAACAAGACATAGATCCCATTTATCAGAGTAAACTAATTCAATTGGGGCTGAAACAGATTTATCCAAACTCACTGGATAAGATGCACGATGATGTTTGGCTAGACTACACGACTCACAATGAAAAGGAACGCGAAGATCTAGTAATGGACACAATTTCTGGAGAGCTTGGATAGAAGGATGGCCAAGCCGACAATGCAATTCAAAGGGATCTCGTTACACGCTGACACAAACAACAGATAAATTCAACTCAACCAGGTATAAATCTCCAGTCACATGTCCCCTACCAATAGTCTTTTCAGTCTTCAGATCCTGAAAAACACAACCAGTGTAAATCTTGAGTTATCCGACTAATTGATAATAAGCTGAACATGTTTCTAGGTGTATGTAAAACTAAAGTGAGTGGCAGAGTGGGAGAAAGACATTGCACTCCCCCTTCCACGAACTTTCAGAGAACTGTCATTCGTAACAGTAATATCTGCCCACAGATTCATATGTATGCAACATACCGGCATCACCTGCCATGTGATCAGACACATATGAAGTAAAATTAATATCTATTTGATCTCAGAATTTTATTTCTTCATTTAATTTCGGTATTGTTGTTGATTAATTAAAATGCGATTTAGTATGGAGTATTAAATAAAACTAGCAATATTACAAAAGAGTGATATTAATTAATTACTAAATTTTAGCATTGTCTACCATGCATGTTTCAAATGACATTGTGTTTAGCCACTATTTCATAGAATACTATACATTGTTAATTATTAAATTATGGAGTAAAGCACATAAATAATGAGTATTTTAAAATTTTAAATATCATTAAATGAAATTAAATATATATGTTGATATCTGCATGTGTACCTCTTGTCATTCTTTGTTACCTATAAGTTGTCTACACGTGGCAATTTTTTTGGAACATTAAGTACTATTGAAGAGTTAAAAACAGAAAGTAATTAATCAAACTCTTTTTTTAAGTTTTTGTTGGGGGGGGGGGGGGGGAGTATTGCATGTCAAGAGGGAGTTGTGGGAGAGAAAAAGAAGTACAATGTATTGAAGAGGGAGTTGTGGGAGAGAAAAAGTAGAATGTATTGAAGAGGGAGTAACTATTGAAGAGATCGCAATAGAAAGGACTCCGTATCTTTCTTCCAATAAATAAATAATAATCTAACTCATTTTTTTGGCGGTGATGCGGGGGTGGGGGGGGGGGGGGGTGGGGTGGGGGGGGGGGGAGAGATGAGAGATAAAACGTTTTCATTCTCCTTATAGGAAGGGATTATCTAAAACCAAATCAAGATGAACGTTTGTATTCCTTCAGATTTTGTGATTTATTAGGTATGATTTTCTATCTTATTTTTATTTCTTTGAGCACGCCTTCTCCTATGAACTTCTTCTTCATCATCATCATCATTGTGTCGTGTCTATTGGTCACCTTGACGACCTAGATCCCATACCCGTCCTTGGCCTGAAGTGCCTAGTCCGGGTAACATAGTCCAAGAGAGCTAAGCGATCCTATTTAGTAAGGACCTATGTTGTACTGGGCGCTAGGCGAGGCGAGGCGACAGGCCACCCGCCTCGCCCAGGCGCGCCTAGGCGTCGCCTAAGCGTCCGCCCAGGATCCGCTGCTCTTGAATCAAAAAATTATGCATTTATGTATACAACAAATATGTAGTATAACTAATGAGCAATAAACATTAACCAATAAGCATAAAAGGAATATAAGAAGCCAAAAAGATGAAATAATTAATGTTCAACATCAAGTCAAGATAGTAAGTATAATTGGGCGGCCCTAGGCGACCCTAAGCAGATCATTTTTTTCCCTGGGCGACCCTAGGAGGGTGCCTAGGCGCGCCTAGGCAAGCATCGCCTCACCCGTGGGAATTTTCCCCAGGTCGAGGCGAGTTCTCTCCAACCTGCGCGCCTAGGCCGCCTAGGCGCCGCCTAGGCCGCCTAGGCGCACCTAGGCGTCGCCTGTGACAACATAGGTAAGGACTCATAAATTCTGCTGGTTAACGTTTAATCCCTCTATTAAATGAAAGTAAAAGTGTCATTTAATGAATCAAATAAAACTATAGATTAATTAACACGGACAACAATATGTATGCGTAAACTGTTTGCTACGTGAGAGACTAATTCGTCATATTTGTTAGTTCATGAAGTTGAACATCTATTAACCACTTAGGGTGCGTTTGAGAATGGAGTTTCGAAAAGAAAACTGGGATTTGGTAGAGTTAGGCTTCCAAACTTCAGAAAACAACACTGTGGTGCATTTGGGAGTGTTTTTGGAGTTTAGACAACTCCATTTCTATATCCAAAACACCACCAAAATTGGAGTTAGCAAACCACCAATATTTTTCTTTGTGAAAAATCCATTCCGAACTCCATTCTTCTATTGTTTTTACGAAACTCAAATACTAACTCCAAACACCCAAATGTCTCCTAACATAAATAAACTGTTGGTTTGGTAACTGGACTCAGACACTCCCAAATATACCAAAACATCAAAATAGGTGTTGAATCCGTGTAGCCGTGAACATGTCATGTTTAATATGTGTCCGTGCAACAATGGCTGCAGCTTCGTGTGGCCAGGGTCAAGATTCGGCTAGGCTAGGGTAGTTTTTCTTTGTGTGGATAGTTCTGGGAAGGTGGATAGCTACGTCCAAGGAGAAGAACCTCTCTTATACCAAGTCAACATTGTGATGCTCAACTCAAGGGGATATTGCATTGATGTTGTGAGTGTATATTTATAGGAGCTGAAATCCCTCTTTATTTAGTTCCTATCCTATGTTAGACTAAAGGAGTACAAAGAGAGCAAATATAGACATACAACAATAACAACTCCAACTACTTCTAACACGTCTATCATACTACGCAAAGTTACGATGTTTGTATAATTGTTTTCTTACGAAACTTTTGACTACTAGGAGCCCGAGGATTATACTTCTGTAACTCTATTTGCTAATTACTGAAGTTCATAACTTGTGGTTTCTGGATTATGTTATTAACGAACCTTTTGGATACATGATATTCTATCCTAGCTGATTGTTCTTGTTTTTATATATTTTAGATTTGGGAGGAATCTACTGGTGAAAGTTTACTACAGATTCAACTCTTAACAGCACTCCGCAATTTTGTATGTTCTCTTGGGTATCAATCATCAATTTGCTATAACATGCTTCTTCCTATATTACAAAGGGGTATCAATGTAGATAACCCTGACACACTCAATCTTCTGGAGGATAGTGTACTGGTTAGTTGTCCTTTCCACTTTATTTTTAGATTGCATTATGCTAGAACTTGTCGAATATATGATATGATAACATTTTTTACAGCTATGGGAAGCAACGCTTGCTCACGCGACTTCAATTGTGCCTCAACTGATAGACTTTTTCCCTTATCTAGTGTCCATAATGGAAAGAAGTTTTGATCATTTGAAGGTTAGCTGACTATTTCAATATCAAATCTTTATGAGCATTATTCTGTGTTATTTCCTACTGTACTTAGGCGTTCCTTTTACTTTCTGCCTTTCTCATATTCCTCAGGCAAGGATACCCCCATTCCAGCCAAACCTTTAGCCTTTGTTCGTGGAATGCACATTGATACCTTTTTGCTGTTCATGTTGGCAGTTACTGTAATTGCATCAAATATTTCTGCAAAAAATATTAACTATACCCACCTTAAATCGGCATCATTTATTTTCACCTGCAACCATATGTTATAGGTATACTCTGTTTCCGACAGAAGTTGTATTGAGGAAAAACTATATGACAAAAGGTTCGTAAGGAAATAGGTTGAAGATTCTTATGATAGTTACACAGTAGTATATGTTACTAATGGTCTATATTACTACATTAACTCTTAATATCTCAGGAAGTAGGACCGCCACAATGATGATTTTTGAAAGTATCAGAACTGTATAGTTCTTTTTGTCTTACTGAGATTCTATGGTGGCGAGAAACCAAGGAAATGGATACAAGGGTTTCTTTAGGAAGCACTGAGACTCAGAATTCCTACTGTCTGTAAAGGGCACATGTTTAAGACTACAAACCCTCCAAAATACAGTAGCACATGCCAGAATAGGCACCTACCAATGTTGCCGTGTCCCTAATGTAAGTGCCATCCGTGTCTGTACTATGTATAGGCGTGACTGATACCTATTTCTTGATTTTCTTGACAATGAACTTTAAAGGATGAGTAGATATGGCATAAATTTGAGTTTGCTAAAGCTGTCCACAGTAAGGTATCATAATCCTACAAAAAGGAATCTAAGACGTAATATTTGTTAAAATTACTACTTTTCTGATGCAGGTAGCCATAGATATTATCGAAAGTTACATTATTTTTGGCGGGGCTGATTTTCTTCATAGGCATGCATCAAGTTTAGCTAAAGTACTCGATGGAATTTTTGGATATGTTAATGATAAAGGGATTCTTTCAACTCTTCCTGTTATTGACATCCTAGTCCAGGTACGTACAAAATTTGAATTAGGTTTATATTATTTTCTGGTACTGTTGATTTAGATATTCCATGCCCAACATATGTAGCGGCAATAACAAGTAGTTGTTGCTAAGGTGGTTGGTTGAATCACATAGACACACTGACATGAACAAACAAAATTGATATTAGGGGTGTGCAAGAACCGAGAGAATTGAACCAAATCGAAAAAATGTGGGTTGGATTGGGTTTTTTTATGCTCACAATCCGGTTCTTTCTGAGTTCTTTTTTCCAATCTGATTCGGGGTTGAGAAACTAAAAAAATCCATTTTGAACCGAACCACCAAGTGTACTAAAATGACTATGGATTTACAATTATGATTGGTCATAAATGTTAAATTATATTGTAGTTGATAGTGATATATCTTAACAAATTTAAGACATGTTTGTTATTTAAGTATTGGAATACATATGAGAATATTGTTTGATACATTTTAGCATGATTTGTTTAACGTGTAGAACCGAGTAAAAGAACCCAACATAATCGAGATTGACAGGTTGGGTTGGTGCGGTTTCATAGGTTTGGACAGTCTAATCTAATTCTTAAATTTAGAGAACTAAAGAATGACGATATGCTTCGAGGTTGACCCAAAAACTAAACCGAGCCAGACGGTGCTCACCCATAATTGATATTCATAAATTTTTGGGCAACCTTGAAAATCATTACGTCAACCCTAGAAAGGGTTGGATTAGGACTGTTGAGGAAATGACAGACAATTAAAATCTCAAGAACAAATTATCACAACAAAAGGCAATTAGAGTCCCTAAGGCACTAGCCTAGTGGTAGTGTGGGGGGGTCGCCCAAGCAAAGGTCTTGGTTTCGAATCCCCCCTCGGGCGGCTGGATGGCTTATTTAGCCACGGCCCGACTTGGAGAAAGGGCACCTCAAAAAAAAAAAAGACAATTAGAAAGTAAAATGGTAGAGAAATCAAAGTGCAAACGAAGGGATTTAGTTTACTGGACTGCGGACTAGTTTAGTTCTGAACACATCTCCGCTAACCGAGTTCAATATCCAAGGGCCAAACTTGCGCCGTATGACTTTACAATCCCACCAATCAGCCGTTCAATGCTTTCCTAGGCTTGGTTTGGGATTGTTGTTGCTTTTCAAAAGCCCACAACAAAAGCAACTTTTGGCAGTAGGTGGGAGGATCCTGTCAAAAGTTGTTTCAAAATTGAACCGACTTTTCAATTTTTTTATAATAAGTTGTTACGAAACAGCCTTGGACTGCTTTCCGAGGGGAAAAAAGAAGCAAAAGCATCCTCCAATAATCCCAAACACAGCCTTACACCAATAGCAGCCTCGCTAGAGTCTAGAGTCCTCCCCTCACACTCCAAGTAAACCCGTCTTAGCCTCCCTTCAGAACCTGAGAGGATTTAAAAGAGAATTGAAGATAGACTAATGACTTGTGCAATGCATAATAGAAGCTGATGTCTCTCATACAAGTAGAGGCTCACTCCACAATATAGCAGGACTTAGTGGCACACTTCGGAACACTTGCGTTATTTAGCAAATTTTTGCTCAAGGGGGGTAATAATGAGGTTGAGACTTGAGAGTTTTCTAGATGAAACCCTTAATGTATACTCGTTCTTCCAAGGCCAATGGAGCCATTCAACACAACCAAAGCCAAACGTCTGCGAATGCGGATGATTTAGTGGATCATCTGGAAGTCATTTGCTACTTGAGTTTTTCTTTGGCAATGGTTTAGATGTCCAACAGACTCCATTTCAACATATTAATTTTGCTAGAGTACAATTTTGTGATATGATTTTTACCTTGGTATGCTGCCAATTTGAAAAAGAGTGTGAATGAATGAACTCAAGCTCTTTGGAGCTTATTTTCTGACAAAAATTGAAATCAGATCAAAATGAGATTTGTAGCTCAAGGATATAGCTAGAGGGAAGATGTGTTAAACTGAAATTGAGTGCGGTCTGCTGAAAAGTTATGTTTTTCAATGTGAATTTGACATTGATATGTATTGGGACGTAGGGGGTGAGCGTACGGTTTATTCGGTTTCAACCGAACCGAATTAGCCAAAACCGAATAAACCAAAATTCTAAAAATTCAAAACCGAACCGAATTAGCCAAAACCGAAACCGAACCGAACTGAATATTAAATTCGGTTTATTCGGTTTGTTTGGTTGGACTATTTATATTTTTTGATGGATCGGGCCCAAAGGTGGAATCGTGGTTAAATTATATTAAAAAATTATAAATTTTATACACACATTTGTTGAATTTCAAAGTTGCACATAAAGTTGGACTAGTTGTTTAATTATCAAAGTTGAAATTTAAAACGCATACATATAATTGTTCATTGTTGTTTTTAAAATATACACATTTTTAATAACAAAATATGCAAAGAATTGAGGATATTTACATAATTGTATAATTCTTATTCGGTTTTCGGTTTTGGACCGAAACCGAATAAGGAATTTTAGTATTTTGAAAACCGAAACCGAACGGAATTTTTTGAAACTGAACGAAACTCTTATTCGGTTCAGTTCGGTTTTCGGTCCAAAACCGAATAATGCTCACCCTTAGGACGTATGTATATATGGAAAGAAACAATGGAAGTCTAGTTTCAAAAAAGTTCTTTAGCTCAATATATGGTATAATAATACGTAGATGTCAAGCTGGGAAGAATTAAATTGATAAAGTAATAAAAAGTTTGTAGGAAACTTTAAGTCCTATCTTAAGAATGGAGTATGCAGTAAGTATTATTAAGAAGCTCATACACTAGGGTGTTGAATAGTATGTCAGCCTATACATTAACCAAGTCATCTTGACTATATATATATATATATATATATATATATATATATATATATATATATAGGAATCGGTACTTTTTTACTACTATTCCCGGGGATTTGTCTCTTCAAACCTTCACACATACACACACACACACACTAGTAGGTAAACTACATGCTTAATTAGAGAAGATGGTAATACAGGGTTGCGAGTTGTATGTGCACAACCAGAGTTATTCAGCAGTTTGATCATCGCATAATTCATATGCACCAAGTACTGACATATTGAACTTAATACACAGTGCTTTCCTGTGGAATCACCTCCTATGATATGTGGAGTACTGCAGGTACTTCCCTGTTTAAACTATGAAGCTAGATACACCACTCATGTTTTCATGATATTTGTTCCGACTTCTAATTATGCCATTGTAGAAACTCATTGTTATTTGCTTAAGTGGAGAAGATGATCATAATCCTTCCAGAACATCAGTGCGAGTGTCTTCTGGAGCAGTACTTGCACGGGTCTTGGTGATGAATACCAACTACCTTGCCCATTTAGCATCTGAGTCGTCTTTGGCGTTAGTCCTTCAACAAGCGGGTCTTTCTATCAACCAAAATGTTCTCCTTTGTTTAGTAGATATATGGATTGACAAGGTAATAAGATCAAATAATTGATGGGATATTATTCAACTTTCTGGCATTTTGTATCATTTAATCCTACATTTGACTTTCATTTTTTTATATACTCACTGCAAATCTTAAAAAAATTGAAGAGCCTCCAGTGATCTGTTATTTTATAGCCTTCTCAATTCGATATTGCAAAAGAATGATATGATGAAATTTAGGGAACTTGGTAGAGGTTATCTTCTGTGAATGCCTAGCAGGTGATTGATACTGAGTTTTTCTACTGTTCTTCATGATACAACTTTTGACAGTCTTTTTTTTTTGCAAAGATTTTTAGCGTAATCTTGCTATTTTATCTTCTAATAATGTCAGGTGTCAAGTGAATATATTATTATGTAAATTGTCTAATATCTGACAAAGGAACTGGCAGCCTCTATGGCTCTTGAGATTTCCTTCCAAACAATAATAGCGTAGCACTGGGGCACTGTACAATAATTCTTTCAAATTAAACGAACTCTCTTATATTTATATCAAGTTTCACAGTATTGGTTTCTGACCCTTGTTAGTCTAATATCTGACAGAAAGGAACTGGCAGCCAGTATCATAGCACTGGGACACTGTTTAATAATTCTTTCAAATTAAACAAACTATCTTATATTTATATCATTGGCTGCAACTGTTTCGACATTTTCAGAGGTTTTGGATTTCTTAGTTTAGGAAAGACGAAAGATGATAAGAAATTGTTAAAAAACTAGAAAATATTTGATACATTTAGGCATTATCTGATGTATTTTGTTGTTTCCTGTTGGTTGAATGAAATAGTATATGACATTGTTGAATTGTCACCTGCAATATATATTCTTATTTATTTTACCTTTTTTTTAGAGAATATCCCCCCTAATATATAGTTTTGCATCCAATAACATTAAGATGTATAATGATGTGAATTTATAGTATACACTTCAATGTATGGTGATGGTTACAGTAGGAATTTTGCACATTTTACCATGTCAACCTTTGGCAAGATCAAGTCATTGTATCGACATTTTTTTTCCATCTCTTTTTCTTTTAATTTCCTTTGCTAAACTGACGGGGAAGGAGAGCCAAAATTTCAGTCTTAGTCAGTAGTGTTGGTGGTTACTATAGGATTGGACATGCCAAAACCGATATTATACGATCAAAGGTATGAGTACTGGCCGATACTGCAAACTTTGACACATTGTTCAACATGTAGAAAGCCATTTCCTCCAAACAACGCTTCAGGCTTTCCTTAACTCTCCTGGTTTCCCATGAACCAAAGAACGAAGATTTGGCAGGCCATGGACTTGCCAATTGCATCTCAAATTGCAAGTTGTGCACTCATTTTGGCAAAACCAAAACCATCAATATATCATGATAATCAGCTACATTTATGCTCACATGCTCTAAAAGGTGACCATCCCAATTCCAAATAGACCACCACAACTTTCATTGTCCAGTTTATTGCACAATAACATGTTTAACTATAGTACATTAAAAGTCAAGACCATAACACGACGGCCGAAAATATATGATACACAGTCGACCAATTTCAATCCTCCTAAGAGCTGCTTCAATTTCGTCAACGAGGAAGTAAGATCAACCACATGAAACATAACGAAGCAGTTCTAGTGAGCAAGAAGGATTTCATGAAATTCCGCCTTGTAATAGCTTATTGCAATTTGGGGCATCCAAGAACTGCAGTAATCATATCTTCTAATTTTGCTGCTTGATGCAGACCTACAAAAGTGCAACAGTCTCTTTTATGCTAGAAATGAGAAAAGATTATTTCCCTGATTTATTCATAAATGAAAGTTATCCTTATTCCTATAATTGTTTGCAGTAGTAGCATTGAAAAGACCCCTGCCAACTGTCCTAATGGGGAGGATAAGGTGCCTTAGTCATTGTTTCTAACATGTTTTTTTTTCCTCATAATTTTAACAGATGGACAGTGCTACATTCATACAGAAGAAGACATATGCACTTGCTCTTTGTATCATTTTAACTTTAAGAGTCCCTGAAGTCATTAATAAACTTGAAGATATTCTAAGGTAAATTCTTTTCAGAAACCTACATAAACAGCATATTCTTGTTTCCTTCAAACTTTGGTGTCTATATTTTTACTTGCAGTGTTTGTACTACTGTCATTCTGGGAGAAAACAAAGAAATAAATGAGGAGGATTCCAGGTGAATTGTCCTCAGAACTTCCTCCAAAGTCTCTGGTTCATAAATTTCTTATATGGATAAATTCTTGGCAGTGGTGACACTACAAGCTCTTTGTCAAGCAATGACAGCTTTGCATATGGTGGGGTTCCAAGCAAAGAGTTGAGAAGAAAACAAGTAGGGGTTGGAATTATTTAAGTGTTTAGATTTACATAATTATTATACAGCAGAAAAGTTACGATACAAAGAACCTGTTACTAAACCATTCTCTTCTTACATCAGATCAAAGATTCTGATATAGTCAAGCAATTATCGTTGGAGAATATGCTAAGAGAAAACCTTAAAGCATGTGCAGCCCTCCATGGAGAAGCTACCTTCAATGCAGCTTTAAGCAAGATACATCCATCATCATTTGCTCAGTTACAACAGGCACTGAGGATGGCTTAGATAATTTCATGCATGGTTTTATTCTTTAATTGTTGGATTGTGTTCATTGGCATGTTTATTATTTGGTCTGCATATTCTGTGAGTTATGACCCTTTCTGCTATTTATGTGTCTAGAGAAGTTATTATGGTGATATCTTGCATCTGACATGCTGCATCCTTTTCATTCAGGTGCCAAGTTTCGGATTTTGCAACCACTTTGGTTGAATAAGTTTTCGTAAGTGGACGCCGAGGGAATCCTTGTAAGATGTCTTATATGGAGATTGCAAAGACAATGGCGTAATGTATAGATTCAGAAGCAAACAGGGAGGCTTGGTGTTAATGATTGCATCTCTCTCTGATCCGTTCCTCCTAATATGGTTCTGGGATGAGGAGATGAAAGGTAGCAGCACAGAAGCAATAGCAGCGTCTTTGTTGTCATCTTGAGGTATAGAAGCTTCCAGTTCCACCAGAATGTTGCAGTTGCGCAGGGAAGAGAGTCGGTGATCTATTGCTTCTTAATATGTGAAGCAGACAGTTTTTTATTGGTTCTGCTTCCAAATACAATTCATTGTTCATAGTAAATGACTTGTTCCATGCTGCATATTGAACTATATGTTTGTATCGTCTTCCAGTTTGTATTTAGGAGTGAGCTCTTATTATTTGTCCCATCATGAGACTACCATGTATTGCTTTGTTGTTTTTATTGTCCAAAAACAGGCTTAATTTTCTCTGAAAATACGTAGAACTTGAATATCATATAAGAAAACATAATATAGGGGTTGTTAAGAGTACAGAGGCAATCACATCTTATTTGCTGTACTGCAAATTGGTAATAATCTGCTGGAGAGCCTTGTTGCTTAATGGGGGATGTAAAAGTACAGATATAAGGTTGATATTAATATTGATATAGGAAATGGATCTCAGTTGTTATTGGAGGCTTCAGACTTTGTTTATTGCGAATTTGGTAGCAAATAAGGAGTGAGCTCACTCTTAACAGAATTTGCTTGTTTGTGATGGAGAATTCCTCTGAGAAAGCAAGCAATTAGAGGGTTATGAAAGTCTTTGTACTCCGAAACTAACAGAATTTAAGTATTTGTTGCCCACTGCTCTATTGGAGAAGTATGTCATGTTTGGCTGTATAGTTCTAATGCAAGTGAATTCCTCAGGACTAATTAGAAGCCGAGTATTCTCCCAAGAAATTTGGTATGGGGTGCTTTATGGTAGATGTCTTCTACAGTTTATGTTGTCGTCATATGTACAGTAATCGTTGTCAAGTTTACCATCAATCCTTTCTTATTGACTGATTTGGTAGTGTATTTTGGTGTGTGGAGGATGTAAACTTGGTGTAAATTATTTGATACTCGCAAGAAAATAAATTATTAGCACTAAGGAATTTTATTGAAGTGTAGAGATTTGGAGGGAAATTCTGTTACAAGTAATCATATGGAGTAAGGAATATTTTCCAGACAGTTCTCTCCTCTCTCTCTCTCTCTCTTCCTCTATTTAGACTTGAGTAACAAGAAAGTTACAATTGAATTATCTCCTCTAATGACTAAAATGCCCCCTTATTATTCCAATGGTCTAACGATCAAAATGGCATCAGTATCCAGTGTAGCTCGAGCTCCCCGTGTCCACACAGGTTGTCAGCTGCCAGTACTGAGTGTGTAGAGAATAGGATATTATCAATGCCCTCTCCTTATTTTGACCTTGTCTAAAGATCAAAGTAACGGTAACGGTAGTCTTTGAGAAACTTTTGTCATAATGCTCCCATGTAGCTTCCTCTGGACCACTATCCTTCCGTTGCACCAATAGGTCGACGGCAGCTTGATTCCTCCTTTGTACCAATCTCCTATCAAGTATCCAATCTGGCTCCAGCAGTAGATTTTTTGTAAGATTGGGCAATCCTTCTCGCACAACAATTGAGCACCGACTTTCTGCTTGAGTTGTGAGACATGAAAAACATGTGAATTTGGGATTCCTCTGGTAAAGTCAACTTGTATGCCACACGTACTATCTTAGCTAGGATTTGATAGGGACCAAAATTGATGCGGGACAAACAACAAAAAATAAATTATTAATATAAAATTAGATATTTGAGAAAATTTGGATGCGGAAGCTTTAATTGAAGAGTGAACAACAACTATTATAAATTTGTCTAATTTTTTTTAAATAAAATTTAAAATAATACTATGATTACCGTCTTCAACGTCGAAAGCGAAAAGCAGCGTTGAAAACGTCAACGTCGAAAGCGAAGAAGCAACGTTGAAGACGTCAACACCGAAAGCGGAGAAGCTACGTTGAAGACGTCAACGTCGAAAGCGGAGAAGCAATTAAGATAGAGATATCCACTTCAAAGTTTTGACATCGCACCATATAAACTCAAAATAGATTTCTCATTCTCAATTCTTCGATTAATAACTTATAAAATTACAGACTATTTATAAGCTATAAAACAATCAAAAAAAAAGATAAACTAAATCTCTAAGTTTTTATCTATAAGATAAGTCAATCCCTAACCAACCCAACCAACAAGAGATAAAATTGTCTTTATTTTGATTAATCCTAACAAACAAATTAAAGAAATCCAAAATAACCGAAAATCCAAGTTGTTCTTTATTATTCTCCTCGACTTTGAAAAATTCATCTCCTGGTGAATCAAGTGTGAAATCTGAGAATTATGCTTCCGTTGAAGCCCTCGAATTCGGCCATGGTAGAGGTCTTTGCTTTGACAACTTAGTCAAAATTAAAGCTTCTGACAAGACGACAAAACTCCATGGCAACACTGGGGGTTGTGGAAGTGGAAGACAAAGAATATTCAATAGGGACCTATCAAACACTTCAAGAATTTGTGGATGTCTCGATCTCGATGTCTCCAAAAAAGCAAAATGATCGTCTCTACAATCAATTATTATTTCCTGCAAACTATTACAATTGTTTGTAACAAACATATAATAGAAATTGTTCACATGTTCAATTATTGGGACACGTTCAAAATATCTTGGTGACTTAATAGGATTTTTAAATTTATTTGCAACAAATGATCTATTGAATTCTTCTAATGATGATATATAATGCTCAAATTTTATTAATGGCTTAAATCTAGATTTATAAAGCTCAAAATTTATTACTGGGTTAAATCTAGACTTAGACTCAGTCTTGGAATTAACTTTTGACTCGCCTATGGCAGATTCAGTATGTTACACCAATAAAATTTTTATGTGTATAAGATCACCGTTAGCAATAGTTTTTATTTTATTACGATTGGAAAATTCTTCAAACACATTTTTCATTTCAGCAAACATCTTATCATATATATTATCGATTTCGCACAAAATTGTTGCGAGAAATTTTGTGTAGAAATTCCTGTATGGGTGTGAAACCCTGATTTTCAATTTATTGGATTTTGCCAGCAGCAATAATTAGTTTAGTTATTATTTTATTATTATTATTATTATTATTATTATTATTATTATTATTATTATTATTATTATTATTATTATTATTATATATTATTATTTAGTCGAATTTAGAAAAAAAATATTATTTTAAAATTATCGTTGATTTTTGATTGTGGCCCTGCCCCGATCCCGAGTCCGGATTCCGAACCCGAGTTCGAACCCGGTTCGATTTTCCGAAACCCGATCCCGATCCAATTCTTTTATTTCTTTTGAAATCCTAGTTAAATATCTATTATTATTATCTTTTTTAAAAAAAAAATAATATAAATCCATTGGCTTGGTCACCCACGACCAAGCCAGCCACCCACTCCTCCCTATTCTTCAGCAACCCATTTTCTACTCTACTCCACATGTTCACTTCTCCTCCTCCTTATAACAAACCCACTCCCACCACTAATACATCCACCACCAGCACTCCTAAAAATTTCCCCATCACTTTCTCCTCTCTTCCTCACTCTCCTTCACCCTCCAGAGACTTCCCCGCGCGCCCCTAGGCCGCCCTAGCCGGCCGTCCGCGTCTCCTCGCGCGTCCCTGGGCCGCCACGCCGACCGCCCTCGACCCCAGCGCCGGCCGCCCCGATCTCCGGCCGCGTCCAGCTGCGGCTCCACCCTCCCGCGCGCACCTCCTCGTCGAGTTTTTCGTGTTTTCGCAGGTCCCCGATCTCCAGATCTGTTGTCCGGTTCATTCCCGTGCTTCCCGCGGTCCCGGTTTTCGCTGTCCAGCACTGTCCGTGCCCGATCCACTGTCCCGAGGCAATTCTCTGCTGCCCGCGTATTTTTTTCTCCCATTTTCATCTGAGAGCTATAGCCGAGCAATCCGAGGTATACTTCCGTGTCCCCGTGTCCCTTCCGTAGTGTCAATGATGATATGGTTCCCGATCTCGTCCCGGGGTTCGGTTGCGTCGGTTTCTTCGGATTCCGAACTTTTCTTCGAAAAGATTTATGTGGTTTGTTGTCTGTGAGAATTCCGAGTTTAGTTTCAGAATTTTCGAAACTAGTATGTTTGGGTTCTGTGATCATTTTTCCTAGTTGTTTCCGTGGTATTTTTGGGTTTTCCGAAAATGTATTTCGGAAACGTTCCGTGAATGGGATTTTTCATATATTTTGTGGATGGAAATTATTTTCAGTGGGTTTCCCTGGTTTGGGATAATTATTTTGGTGTTTGTTGGCATTTTTCCAGTATTGGGTTGTCCCAATTATAGAGAAAATGCTGTCCAAATTTTCTTAAAAAGATTTGAAATACTTTCCAAAATCAGTTATTTTGCAAAGGAATTATTTAGTTAATTTTTATTTTTCGGGCGACGACCGTACCGGTCTGTGGGCTCTAGCAAAATGCAAACGAAACCGGTATTGTCCGAACGTTGAGGCATTAGCTAAAAATGATATTTTGAACCAAGTCTGAGACGCATTTAATTATTATCTTTAATTTATAATTATTATTTTTTAGAATGGGTTACTGCTGTTCGTATTTTAGTGCAGGGCTTCGGCCTACTGCTGGACCGTTCGCAGCATTCAGAGCTAGCATTTCTATTATTAATTTAATTTATGTGAAGTTTGTAAGGGCATAAGCCCGGTTTTCTATTTTTTTCTGTGGCCTTGTACTGTGTAGCGTAGCTTTTCTTTATTTTCTGAGTTATTGTTTTGGCTTTAAACGCGTAGATTATTAAAATAAGTATTTATTTTAATATAGAAAATTAATAAGGTTTTCTCACATTAAATAAATTAGTAAAATTGCAAGTTTGTAATCTAACAAAAATTTACGTTTTCTCATTTAAAGAAAAATCTAATTTTGTATATATATTATGAAAATACCAAGTTTTGCCAAATAATATGGAAATGCGGATTTTTCCAATAAATGTTAAACTTGATTTTTATTTCGTTAAATTAATTATCGCATCGATAAACGTGTTTTGTTTTTAATAAATTAAAAACCTGACTAGGGGCTACTTCTAGAGATTGTAACTAGCACACCTAGATGGTTTCATATTGGTTCTAAGCCAAGGTTCTCAACTGTAGGATCTCGGAGACGAACCTGACATCCTCCTCCGAACCGATTTTACCGATCCAGTCATAAACAAAGGCAAGTTACGGTTATGTTTTCTTATATTTTATTTAGTAATTGTCTAGCTGCATGTTTAAATCACATTGCTACACGGGACCCTCTCCTAGGGTTTAGATATTGATTGATTGATTGATTGTGGGGATTGGGGGAATAGTGTAACGTTTATGGCCAATACCCCTCATATTGCATATTGTGTGAGCTTACCCCTCTTACACACGGGGATAAGCCGTATCGCGTCGTTAGGACGCTATTGTATAACCCAAGCCGGTCATAGACGATTACACATTCAAATCACATTGTTTTCAATTGTAGAATGCTGGAAAATATTGTTTAAACTGTTTAGCCTGCACTTTTCCATTATTACTTGAAATATGAGATACATATTCGTACTTGCTCCCTCCTGACTGGAGACAACATTTTTAGGTGATATTGAGGATGCTGAGCTATTGTACAATAGCTATTATGACCCGGTTCTGTACCCTGTGGTGTTGTCAGAGTCCCCCTCGGAGGACGCATGACCTGAGGCCGACGAGCCGAACACTTAGCTAGTTATTTCCTGTTTCCAGTTTTGTTGTTTTGAAATTTGTTAATTTGAATTCAGCTTTTTTACTTCAGTTCTTACTTTCCAGTTGTACTTTTCAGACGTTGAATAAAGTTTTAAAATTTCCGTATATTGAGTTGTGACAAATGTATAGATGTTGTTGAGAATACCTGCATTATAGAACAGCTTACTGCCGCCGTCTCACAACGGTGCAGGCTGGGCATGATCCGGTTCGACCCAATTATTTGGGATCGGGTCGTGACAATGGGTCTTACCTACCTTCATATAAAATATTCCTAAACCAAGGTTTAGCTTTGATACCAAATTGACGCGGGACGAAGACCCAAAAATAAATTATTAATATAAAATTAGGGATTTTAGGAGATTTGAGTGCGGAAGCTTTAATTGAAGAGTGAACAAATATTATAAATTTGTCTCAAAAATTATAATAAAAATGTAAAATAATACTATGATTACCGTTGAAGACGTCAACGTCGAAAGCGAAGAAGCAGCTTTGAAAACGTTAACGTCGAAAATGGAGAAGCAACGTTGAAGACGTCAACGTCGAAAGCGGAGAAGCTGCATTGAAGACGACAACGTCGAAAGAGGAGAAGCAATTAAGGTAGATATATCTACTTTAAAGTTTTGGCATCTTACCATATAAAGTCAAACTAGATTTCTCATTCTCAATTCTTCGATCAATAAATTATGAAATTACAAACTATTTATAAGCTATGAAACAATCAAAAGAAGATAAACTAAATCTCTAAGTTCTTATCTATAAGATAAGTCAATCCTTAACCAACCCCAACCAACTCAAGAGATAAAAAAAAAATTATTTTGATTTATCCTAACAAACAAACTAAAGAAATCCAAAATAACCGAGAATCCAAGTTGTTCTTCATCATTATATTTTTAACGTGTCCCAGTAATTGAACCTGTGAACAATTTTTATTATATGTTTGTTACAAAAAATTGTAATAGTTTCAAGAAATAATAATTGATTGTAGGGATGATCATTTTATTTTTCTGGAGACATCGAGATCGAGACATCCACAAATTCTTAAAGTGCTTGATTCGTTCCTATTGAATATGATTTGTCTTCCACTTCCACAACCCCTAGTACTGCCATGGAGTTTTGTCATCTTGTCAGAAGCTTCAATTTTGACTAAGTTGTCAAACCAAAGGCCTCTACCATGGCCGAATTCGAGGGCTTCGACGGGAGCATAATTCTTGGATTTCACACTCACCACGGGGTAAATTTTTTTAAAGCCGAGGAGAATGATGAAGAACAACTTGGATTTCCGGTTATTTTGGATTTGTTTAGTTTGTTTGTTAGACCAATTTGACGCGGAACGAAGACCCAAAAATAAATTATTAATATAAAATTAGGGATTTATGGATATTTGGGTGCGGAAGCTTTAATTGAAGAGTGAACAACAACTATAATAAATTTGTCTCAAATTTTTTATAAAAATGCAAAATAATACTATGATTACCGTTGAAGACATCAACATCGAAAGCGAAGAAGCAGCGTTGAAAACGTCAACGTCAAAAGCGGAGAAGTAACGTTGAAGACGTCAACATCGAAAGCGGAGAAGCTGCGTTGAAGACGTTGTCACTTTCCGTTCCCAGAATACGTATTTTAAATACATGTACTGCTGGAATATATTTATTTAATATTTATCATGTATTATTTTGTATTTAAATTTTTTTAATTTCTCGCTAATTATCTTTCTGTATTTTACTTTCTGCTTTGCTTTTGGGTTCGGCCCGAGTTGGTTTATTTTTCGGCCTTGGATGGTTCAACATGAACCCAACTCCCCACCTACCACTACTCCTTCATTTAAAGCCCCATTCCCTTTCTCTCTCTTCATTACTTCACCATTACTCTTCTTCTTCCTCATAAACTCTCCCCCACCTACCCAGCCGCATAGGCAAGTGCCAACTTGTTTCTTGATGGATTTTCATTTTTGTTGTTCCATTGTCTTCCTCTCAAGATTCTTAGATACTTTATTACTTAGAATTTTCAATTTCCATGGCTCATTTCATGTAGATCTAAGTTTAATACATTTTCGAATTTCTTAGGTTTTGATCTAGTAACTTTGTTATTCTTCAAGTTTTGACGGTTCCATGTTGTAGAGAATTTCGTTCTACCCCATTTTGACCTATGGATGTCCGGATTTGGGCTTGGAATGAAAGATTTATGGAGCTTAGAAGCAATGGCTTCATGGTTCTTCTTCTCAGAAATTGGAGAAGAAGAACAATGCTGGCCGCATGAACTTCCGTGGCCGCATGAACTTCCGTGGCCGCATGAACTTCCGTGTCCGCATGAACTTCCGTAGCCGCATGAATTTCCGTAGCCGCATGAACTTTCGTAGCCGCATGAATTTTCGTGGCGCATGAATTTCCGTGGCCGCATGAATTTTTGTGGCCGCATAAATTTCTGTGGCCGCATGAACTTTTGTGGCCGCATGAACTTTCGTGGCCGCATGAACTTCCGTGGCCGTATGAATTTCCGTGGCCGCATGAACTTCCGTGGCCACATGAACTTCCATAGCCGCATGAATTTCCATGGCCTCATGAACTTCCGTGGCCGCATGAACTTCCGTGGCCGCATGAACTTCCGTACCACATATGCATTCTCAGCCGCATGAACTTCTATAATTTTCGACCGCATGAACTCTAGCCCATGATGCTTTTTGACTGATTCTTGTCCCGAATTGACATTGATTGATATTGATTGTGACCTTGACTAATAATTGATCATGCGTTCCTAGTTGGAACTAAGAGACTGGCTAATCGTCTTATTAAATTGAATGAATGAGACACGTTCATATTAACTATGAACTATTACAATCGATTGGCCAATCCCGAATATTGGCATATAGATACATGCAGGCTACAATTTATTTATTTATTTTATAAAAGTAGCATGTGTACTTTATGGTCAAGGCATGATTATTCCGTGGTTAGTTTTAATTGTTGCATTACGCTATGTAAGACCTACAACCTAACCGTACGGGTATCGTTGTAGAGTGGGGCATATCGTACTTTGTACGGAAGTACTCATTCTGAATGATCATGATCCACGACATGGGATTTCACTCAACATAGAGACTGTTAAGTTAAATAAAATAATGATTGCATGGAGAGAATGGATTCCCGAGTTCTTATATGGCATCCCTCTTTGGGACTATTAGTGCACGACAGGCCGGCTGGTTCCCATAGATACTGCAAATCTGCCACACGGCCAGGAAGCGGTATCTGCTTATATTATTTATTGTATATTGTATATTGACGACGGGCGTCCCGCTGGGACTCGTCAAATTTATGATTGGCGCAATTGATTGATTGGATAGACTAGCCTTGCTTGCACATAGTAAGAACCGAGGAATCCTTATTGCATAATTCCAGGATAACTTTGAACTCACCATAGCAAGCCGTAGTAGTTGCATGGCCGTTTAAGTTGACTTGTTTGTGTACTGTACCTACTTTGTTAACTAACTGAGATGATCAGAATGTCAGGATATGACGGGCCAACTTCTGTCCTTGTTTGGTTGGAAAGTTGGTTCGAAGTGTCGTGATGTTATGTGAATTCCAGTAGCAAGCAGAGATCTATATACCATATTTTCTTATTAGTGGTTTTAATTCCTCATATCGTGCTTCCTTGCGGTACTTGCTATTAGAGATCTAACCTCTCTGGTTTTGCATGACCAGATTTAGAGCCGGTTCCCGAGGACTCAGCTTACTTCCACCTCCAAGATGGTCAATACTAGAGGAATGATCGCAGGAGGACTCGAGTGGGTTCCTTACTTCCCCGCTCATTTTGTTACTTACTTTATATTTTGCCGTTTGGCACCGACATGTTAGTCGGATCGTCTTGTACTTACTTTTACATAATTGTAACTAAGTCAGGCTGCAGCTGATAAATAATTGTGTATATCTTGCTTCATCATCTGGCCATGTTTTGTAAAGCCAGATATAAAGAACATTTTGACTGAGCGTTTAGGACACCTTACCGCTTTATCTTACATGTTCTCTATTACTGTTTTCTTGTTTGAATGATTGAGACAATAGATGTGAAGCGACCATAGCGAGACTTTTATGTAGTATACACCCCCTCATCTTTTAGACAGCATTGATCGTATTATATGGTATTCCTCTACCCGTAATACGTAGCTGGCTGAGTCATTCCTCCGCTCTCCAGTATTCTGGTTCTGGGACGTGACAAGGTTTTAGTGGTGGCCCATGCAGGTCTGATCTCAGACTTGTGGAGTGTTTTAATTTATAGGATGTCTCAATCACACATGTTTCCGCTTGATCTCATGATTCGTTGATTCTCAACCCTAGCTTGACCTTCCGGTATCCTTGGGCTTAATTGAACTTCCCTGTCCGATCGTTTGATTGTTCACTTGTCCCTTTTCTTAGGGACACCTCGTCCGCATCTGTCAGAACTAGACAGCAACAACAAGTGCAGCATGGGCAACCTGACTAGGCTGGTCAGCAACAAGGGCCAAAACTACCTCAAGAGACTATCCAAGAAGAAGTGATAGTGGAACCAGCAGCTGGATCGCAGTATTCGGAGGTTCCTACACCACCAATAGTTCCACCTACCCTGTGGAAGTGGACACACCAGCCCTTCTGGAGATCATGAGAGGGATGATGGCTACTCAGCAACATCAGATGTTAGTCCAGCAGCGCATGCATGCTCAGTTGCAAGAGCAGAACGTACTACTCAACCAAGGATTGCAGACGGCTTTAGAAAGAGGGGCGAGGACAGATTCAGGAGCATCAACCAGATTTTACAAGTACAATCCTACCGTTTCGAGGGCACGGAAGATGCCATCTCAGCAGATGCATGGCTTAAGGATATTGAGGCCATTTTGACAGCCGCTAAGGTGCCGGCAGAAGAACGTGTGGATCAGGTAAAGTTGTTACTTCAGGATCTCGCATGTGATTGGTAGGAATCAGAGGAAGTGGGAATCAGACGTCCTGTTGCTTGGGATGATTTTACTGCAAGGTTCAAGACCAAGTACTATAGAGTTGCGGCACAGTTTGAGCTACAACAGAAGTTTATCAACCTCAAGCAGGCCGGCAAGACGGTAGATGCTTATGCAGCAGAGTTCTGCAGATTAAGTAGGTTCGCCCCAGAGATGGTAGCAACGGAGAGCCAGAGGGCTATGAGGTTCCAGCAAGGGTTTCATCTTGAGCTCTTGCAATTGATAGAGGGACACAATTATCAGACTTTTGACGAAGTATTGACAGCAACCTGAAGGCATGAGATCATCATTCAGAGGATCACGACAAGGACTGGGGGCAAGAAGAGATCCCACAGTCAGATTGAAGGAGAAGGGGAAGTAGCGCCCCGAACAACAATACCGTCCCTTGGCATTCGTATTCACGATGTAGCAATGCGAGGGCCAGCACCACCAAAGCAGCAGCAACAGCAACAGAGGAAGAACTACCAACCCCCGGCGGGCTGCACTTATTGTAGGAAGGTAGGGCACACTAGAGATGTGTGTCGGATATTGAACAGATTGTGTTTGATATGTGGAAGTCCAGATCATCGGGTTACCACCTGTCCCATAAATTCGAGGTCAAGAAGACCAGTGCAACAATTTCCTGCTCTGCCAGCACCAGGGGCAGGCCAGTATCGAGGACCAGCGGTGGCAGTGAGACCGTTGGCACAACGCCCGTTCATGTCGCAAGCTCAGATGTTTCGACAGCAGGGGCCGTCGATGCAGCAACACCAGCATAGACCATCCCAGCATCATCAAGGCAGGGGCCAGCAGCAGCACCAGGCTAGGCCGCAACATGGGAACCAACAAGAAGGTCGAGGGCAGGCATTCACTCTATCCTTGGAAGAGGCATTAGCATCGGGAGATGTTGTGGTAGGTAACATTCTCGTCGTCTCATATCCCGCAGTAGCATTGTTTGATTCAGGAGCATCACACTCATTTATATCTGCACAATTTGTAATACGACTAGGAATGAAATTCGAGGCATTGCCAGGGAGGTTAAATATACTCACTGGTAAAGGGCTCGTAGGAGTTAGTAGAGTTATTCTAGCATGTAGCGTTGTAGTTTGTGGGCATTCCTTACCCGCCCGGTTGATAGAATTTCCTGTTGGAAATTTCGACGTTATCTTAGGCATGGACTGGCTGAAAGACAGTCATGCAACAATATATTATCGTAGAGGGAGTGTATCTTTTGATATTCCAGGCATGAAAAGATTCACCTTAGTCAGAACAGTGGCAACTCACCAAGAGCAAGGGGTAGTAACGGCAATGGAAGAAGTTCCGGTTCCGAAGGTAGTTGAAGAGTTTCTAGACGTATTTCCTGAAGAACTTCTAGGTCTACCACCGGTTAGGGATATTGAGTTCAATATAGAATTGGCACCTGGAACTAAACCGATATCAGATCGAGTTTACAGAATGGCAGATTCAGAGCAGGCCAAGGTATATCAGCACATAGAGGAACTGAAGAAGAAGAAGAAGTTCATCCAAGCTAGCATATCACCATGGGCAGCACCAGTGGTACTTGTGGAGAAGAAGGATAGGTCATCCAGATTGTGCATCGATTACAGGAAGCTTAACGCGGCAACAGTAAAGAACAAGTACCCACTACCCAGGATCGACGACTTGTTTGATCAGTTGAGCAGAGCTAGAGTTTTCTCCAAGATAGATCTTCGTTCAGGGTATCATCAAGTGAGGGTTCGGAAGGAGGATATTCCCAAGACAGCATTCAGGTCGAAGTATGGGCATTATGAATTCTTGGTAATGCCGTTTGGTTTGACCAATGCTCCAGCAATATTTATTGATTTGATGAACCTCATCTTTATGCCGTACTTAGATCAGTTTGTTGTTGTGTTTCTTGACGACATTCTTGTATACTCTGCTAGTGAAGAGGAGCATGAAGACCACCTAAGGAAAGTGTTACAAGTTCTGAGAGAGAACCAGTTGTATGCCAAGCTCAGCAAGTATGAGTTCTGGACGGATCACATTTCATTCTTGGGTCACATCATATCAGGAACTGGAGTAGCAGTGGATCCCAAGAAGGTAGAAGCAGTAGAGAGTTGGCCAGTACCCAAGACCGTAGCAGATGTACGGAATTTCTTGGGATTGGTAGGATATTACAGAAGATTCGTAGCAGACTTTGTAAGACTTTCAGCACCCATGACCCGCTTGACACGAAAGGATGTACCATTCGTCTGGTCGGCAGAATGTCAGACATCATTTGAGAACTTGAATCAGAAGTTGATATCAGTACCTATTCTTACATTGCCAGGAAGAGGACTTGGATGTGTCCTTATGTAACATGGGAAGGTGATAGCATATGCATCTAGACAACTTCGAGGCAACTTCGAGACCACGAGAAGAATTATCCAACTCATGATTTAGAGTTGGCGGCAGTAGTATTTGCTTTGAACCTATGGAGGCATTACTTATATGGTGATCGAGTGGACATGTACACAGACCATAAAAGTCTGAAGTACATCTTTACTCAGAAGGAACTGAACTTGAGGCAGAGAAGATGGTTGGAGTTGATCAAGGATTACGACGTGGAGCTTCAGTATCATACATGCAAGGCTAATGTGGTAGCAGACGCTCTTAGCAGGAGAGGCGGCGCATTTATGTTGACAACACAAAAGCATATCTTAGAAGACCTTCAAGAGATGGGCATCGAGGTTATACTTCCTAGTGATGTAGGGGTTCTAACACGTCTACAAGTTCAATCCGACTTGGTAGACAGGATCATGGCAGCTCAGGCACAGGACCCAAGGATTCAGAAGCTTAGGACTGAATATGAGTCAGGACTCAGGAAGGAGATGAGAATTCATAAAAATGGTACACTTAGGTTTGGATCGCGTCTATGTGTGCCTAGTGGAGATATCAGACAGGAGGTTATCACAGAAGCTCACAGTTCTCAGTATTCTATACACCCTGGAAGGACCAAGATGTACCAAGATATCAAGCAGCACTTCTGGTGGAACGGAATGAAGAGGAAGATAGTTAGATTTGTTTCCCGTTGCTTGGTATGTCAGCAAGTGAAGGCAGAACAGCAGAGGCCAGCTGGGTTATTACAACCGCTTCCTATTTCAGAATAGAAATAGAAACATATTACAATGGACTTTGTGACCGGTTTACTGAGATCACCAAGTGGTAAAGATGCTATTTGGGTGATAGTAGATCGGCTTACAAAGGTGGCACACTTTCTTCCTTTCAGAGTAGGGCAATCTACAGAAAGTTGGCAGAGTTGTATATACAACAGATAGTCAGGCAGTATGGAGTCCCTGTCAGTATTGTGTCAGACAGAGATATCTGCTTTACATCACATTTCTGGAAGAGCTTACATCATAGTCTGGGTACCAAGTTAAGATTTAGCACAGCTTACCATCCACAGACGGACGGGCAATCAGAAAGAACAATTCAGACTTTAGAAGATATGTTACGAGCTTGCACCTTAGATTTTGGAGGGTCTTGGGAGGGCCATCTGCACTTAGTCGAGTTCTCATACAACAACAGTTATCAAGCCAGTATCCAGATGGTGCCATTTGAAGCATTATATGGTAAGAAGTGTAGATCGCCACTAGCATGGGATGATATCGGGGAGAGGAAGATGCTAGGCCCAGAAATGATTGTCCAGACAGTTGAAGTGGTTAAGGGAATTAGAAAGCGACTTCGAGTTGCACAAGATCGACATCGTCATTGGGCGGACCAGCATCATAGGCCGCTAAAGTTTTCTGTTGGGGATCATGTGTTCTTGCGGATCTCACCTACCCGTGGGGTTATTAGATTTGGCGTTCGCGGGAAATTGAGTCCGCGATACATTGGCCCATTTGCTATCCTTGATAGGATAGGCGATGTTGCTTATCGTTTATCCCTTCCACCTTCGTTACGAGAGGTGCATGACGTGTTTCATGTATCTCAGTTACGAAGGTATGTATCGGACCCAAGACATCCTTGATCATTCTGAGCTAGTTGTTGGTACCAACCTGTCTTACGAGGAACAACATGTGTCTATTTTGGACCAAAAAGAGAAGATACTCAAGAACCGAATAATTAGCCTTGTCCGGGTTGCTTAGGGTCATCACTCTTTAGGGGAGTCAACGTGGGAACGTGAGGATGACATCCGATCACGGTATCCGCACCTGTTTGACTCACAAGGTATATCTTTTTTAGGTATACCTTGATTGTCTTAACTCCTCATGTTTGTTACTTGCTATTGATATTGTAGAATGATTGCTTACTCAAATTGCTTATGCATAGATTAGTTTAGCTCTGATGTTTCTATCCTGCTTGGATTTGAAATTCCGAGGACGGAATTTTTCTAAGGAGGGTAGAGATGTCACTTCCCATTCCCGGAATACGTATTTTAAATACATGTACTGCTGGAATATATTTATTTAATATTTATCATGTATTGTTCTGTATTTAAATTTCTTTAATTTCCCGCTAATTATCTTTCTGTATTTTACTTTCTGCTTTGCTTTTGGGTTCGGCCCGAGTTGGTTTATTTTCCGGCCTTGGATGGTTCAACATGAACCCAACTCCCCACCTACCACCACTCCTTCATTTAAAGCCACATTCCCTTTCTCTCTCTTTATTACTTCATCATTACTCTTCTTCTTCCTCATAAACTGTCCCCCACCTACCCAGCCGCATAGGCAAGTGCCAACTTGCTTCTTGATGTATTTATATTTTTGTTGTTCCATTGTCTTCCTCTCAAGATTTTTAGATACTTTAGTACTTAGCATTTTCAATTTCCATGGCTCATTTTATGTAGATCTAAGTTTAATACATTTTCGGATTTCTTAGGTTTTGATCTAGTAACTTTGTTATTCTTCAAGTTTTGATGGTTTCATGTTGTAGAGAATTTCGTTCTACCCCATTTTGACCTATGGAAGTCCGGATTTGGGCTTGGAATGAAAGATTTATGGAGCTTAGAAGCAGTAGCTTCATGGTTCTTCTTCTCAGAATTTGGAGAAGAAGAACAGTGCTAGCCGCATGAACTTCCGTGGCCACATGAACTTCCGTGGCCATATGAACTTTCGTGGCCGCATGAACTTCCGTGGCCGTATGAACTTCTATGGCCGCATGAACTTCCGTAGCCGCATGAACTTCCGTAGCCGCAAGAATTTCCGTGGCCGCATGAACTTCCGTGGATGCATGAATTTCCGTGGCCGCACGAACTTTCCGTAGCCGCATAAATTTCCGTGGCCGCATGAACTTCTGTGGCCGCATGAACTTCCGTGGCCGCATGAACTTCCGTACCACATATGCATTCTCAGCCGCATGAGAATTGATTCTCAGCCGCATGAACTTCTATAATTTTTGGCCACATGAACTCTAGCCCATGATGCCTTTTGACTGATTCTTGTCCCAAATTGACATTGATTGATATTGATTGTGACCTTGACTAATAATTGATCATGCGTTCCTAGTTGGAACTAAGAGACTGGCTAGTCGTCTTATTAAATTGAATGAATGAGACACGTTCATATTAACTATGAACTATTGCAATCGATTGGCCAATCCTGAATATTAGCATATAGATGCATGCAGGCTACAATTTATTTATTTATTTTACAAAAGCACCATGTGTACTTTATGGTCAAGGCATGATTATTCCGTGGTTAGTTTTAATTGTTGCATTACGCTATGTAAGACCTACAACCTAACCGCACGGGTATCGTTGTAGAGTGGGGCATATCGTACCTTGTACGGAAGTACTCATTCTGAATGACCATGATCTACGTCATGGGATTTCACTCAACATAGAGAATGTTAAGTTAAATAAAATAATGATTGCATGGAGAGAATGGATTCCCGAGTTCTTACATGGCAGCCCTCTTTGGGACTATTAGTGCCCGACAGGCCGGCTGGTTCCCACAGATACTGTAAATCTGCCACACGGGCAGGAAGCGGTATCTGCTTATATTATTTATTGTATATTGTATATTGATGACGGGCGTCCCGCTGGAACTTGTCAAATTCATAATTGGCGCAATTGATTGATTGGATAGACTAGCCTTGCTTACACATAGTAAGAACTGAGGAATCCTTATTGCATAATTTCAGGATAACTTGGAACTCACCGTAGCAAGCCGTAGTAGTTGCATAGCCGTTTAAGTTGACTTGTTTGTGTACTGTACCTACTCTGTTAACTAACTGAGATGATCAGAATGTCAGGATATGACGGGCCAACTTCTGTCCTTGTTTGGTTGGAAAGTTGGTTCGAAGTGTCGTGATGTTGTGTGAATCCCAGTAGCAAGCAGAGATCTATATATCATATTCTCTTATTACTGGTTCTAATTCCTCATATCGTGCTTCCTTGCGGTAGTTGCTATTAGAGGTCTAACCTCTCTGGTTTTGCATGACCAGATTTAGAGCCGGTTCTCGAGGACTCAGCTTACTTCCACCTCCAAGATGGTCAATACTAGAGGAATTATCGCAGGAGGACTCGAGTGGGTTCCTTACTTCCCCGCTCGTTTTGTTACTTACTTTATATTTTGTCGTTTGGCACCGACATGTTAGTCGGATCGTCTTGTACTTACTTTTACATAATTGTAACTAAGTTAGGCTGCAGCTGATAAACAATTGTGCATACCTTGCTTCATCATCTGGCCATGTTTTGTAAAGCCAGATATCAAGAACATTTTGACTGAGCGTTTGGGATGCCTTACTGCTTTATCTTACATGTTCTCTATTACTGTTTTCTTGTTTGAATGATTGAGACAATAGATGTGAAGCGACCATAGCGAGACTTCATGTAGTATGCACCCCTCGTCTTTTAGACAGCATTGATCGTATTATACGGTATTCCTCTACCCGTAATACGTAGCTGGCTGAGTCATTCCCCCGCTCTCCAGTATTCTGGTTCTGGGGCGTGACAGACGTCAACGTCGAAAGCGGAGAAGCAACTAAGGTAGAGATATCCACTTTAAAGTTTTGGCATCGCATCATACATACTCAAAATAGATTTCTCATTCTCAATTCTTCAATCAATAACTTACGAAATTACAAACTACCTATAAGCTATAAAACAATCAAAAGAAGATAAACTACATCTCTAAGTTCTTATCCATAAGATATATCAATCCCTAACCAACCCGAACCAACTCAAGAGATAAAATTCCTTTTTTTAATTTATCCTAACAAACAAACTAAAAAAATCCAAAATAACCGAAAATCCAAGTTGTTCTTCATCATTCAATTTGACATGGGATGAAGACCCAAAAATAAATTATTAATATGAAATTATGGATTTGAGAAGATTTGGGTGCGGAAGCTTTAATTGAAGAGTGAACAATAGCTATTATAAATTTGTCTCAAAAATTATAATAGAAATGCAAAATAATATTATGATTACTGTTGAAGACATCAACGTCGAAAGCGAAGAAATATCGTTGAAAACGTCAACGTCGAAAGCGAAAAAGCTACGTTGAAGACATCAACGTCGAAAGCGGAGAAGTAACGTTGATAGAGAGATCCACTTTAAGGATTTAGCATCGCACCATATAGACTCAAAATAGATTTTTCATTCTCAATTATTAAATGCATAACTTATGAAATTACAAGCTATTTATAAGCTACAAACAATCAAAAGAAGGTAAACTAAATCTCTAAGTTCTTATCCATAAGATAAGTCAATCCATAATCAATCCCAACCAACTCAAGAGATAAAATTATCCTTTTTTTGTTTTATCCTAACAAACAAACTAAAGAAAACCAAAATAACCGAAAATCCAAATTGTTCTCCATTATTCTCCTTGGCTTTGAAAAATTCACCTCTTGGTGAATCAAGTGTGAAATCCAAGAATTATGCTCCTTTTGATGCCTTCCAATTCATCCATGGCCGAGGCCTTTGCTTTGACAACTTAGTCAACATTAAAGCTTCTGACAAGACGAAAAAACTCAATGGCGGTATTGGGGGTTATAGAATTGGAAGAAGTAGAATATTCAACAGGGACCTATCAAGCACTTCAACTATTTGTGAATGTTTCGGTATCTCCAAAAAAGCAAAATGATTGCTCCTACAATCAATTATTATTTCCTACAAACTATTACAATTATTTGTAACAAACATATAATAGAAATTGTTTACATGTTTAATTATTGGGACACGTTCAAAATATTTAGGTCACTTAATTATTTTTTTAAATTTATTGGTTTCATCAAATGACCTATTTAATTCTTCTAAGGATAATATATAATGCTAAAATTTTATTAATGGTTTAAAACTAGACTTAGACTCAGACTTGGATTTAACTTCTGATTCATCTATGACAGACTCAGTAGGTTCCACTAATAAATTTTTTCATGTGTATTGGATCACCGTTAACAATAGTTTTTATTTTATTACGATTGAAAAATTTTTCAAACACATTTTTCATTTCAGCAAGCATCTTATCATATATACTATCAATTATCGCACAAAATTGTTGCGAGAAATTTTGTGAGACATTCTTGTATGGGACTTACCTACCTTCGTATACAAATATTTCTAAACCAGAATTTAGCTCTTATACCAATTTGACGCAGGACGAAGACCCAAAAACAAATTGTTAATATAAAATTAGAGATTTGAAAAGATTTGGATGCGGAAGATTTAATTGAAGAGTGAACAAGAACTATTATAAACTTGTCTAAAAAATTATAATAGAAATGCAAAATAATATTATGATTACCCTTGAAGACGTCAACGTCAAAAGCAGAGAAGCAATGTTGAAAACGTCAACATCGAAAGTGATGGAACTGGGGATTCCCAGGACCCTAGTTTGGTGTGCATATTGATTGGTAGAAAATTAAACAGATATAAACGTGTTCTAACCCTTCATAGGCGGAAACTAGGGTTCACGAATTATACCTGCGGCGGAAAGAAGACAACAGTTCCTAGTAATCTCAAGCAGTCACGGTCCCAAGATCTTCTGCACGTATTCCTTCCTCGGGTTGGATATTGAATGGGCGACGATCTTCCAACCTTTTCTTCTCCTTGGCAGCCCCTTCTTTCTCTCCTTACGTGGATCACGAATTTAAAGAAAGCTTCTTAGTTCTAATGACATTTGGCGGCCAGAGAATAGAGGATATATATAAGGCTACAGCAGGGATCATGAGAAGAAATTAGGGTTAGGTCTCCTAACGGATCTGGTGTCCTGTATTCAGCCCGAACACACAATCCAGGCCTATTAACAATATCTTGGTCCACTAATGAGCTATTGTTGCACACCTTCCTAATCCTAAATTATGATTGTGGACTCCTTCTATTATATGCTCGTTTGGATCCCCACGTTAAGATATCGAATGTCCGTCGATCAGATTAAGTTACTGACAACTATATTGATCGACATCTTTTATCCTTAAGTAGTACCAATCAACTTTATTTGTCATGTCGGATATAATCCACCTGCAGGATTTACATGACAATCTTTATGAGCTCCTTAAGGGGGCATGATCAACCCGACATATCGACATGGATTCTTTTTATAATCAACAGTCCATTATACATACAATGTTATTACCCAATTCATAGAGGTTGTTGACCCATAATGAATCTCACTCTTTTATGAGTCAAAGTAATGCACATTGCATATACATGTCTGTTATTATATTCGGATTAAGAGCACAAGCATCCATAATAAAGAGGTGTTTGTTCTCTTATGTAGTCAGTACAAAGAGAACAACCTCAAGTGGTCATGTTCAATACACACAAAGTGTACTAATGTAAACCTATAGTCAAGATAGACTAAACCAGATTATACTACAACCTTTCTAATAGATTGTCCAAGTCCATCTAGGTTGTAAACCATTTATATATTCCATAGGAAACTGATAATATGATCTTCTGTGTGACACCATACACCATATTATCTACAATATAAAGTATCAGACACTTGCATCAACACTTGTAACAAATACAATATGTGAACATTGTCCATATGATTCTCATTCAAAATTTAAGGAAATAAAGTTAATACAAAAGTGATGCTTTTAGTATATAACCCTAACAAAAAGCAGAGAAGCTACGTTGAAGACGTCAACGTCGAAAGCGGATAAGCAAAATTGATAGAGAGATCCACTTTAAGGTTTTGGCATCGCACCATATAAATTCAAAATATATTTCTCATTCTCAATTATTCGATCCTAACTTATAAAATTACAAGCTATTTATAAGCTACAAAACAATCAAAAGAAGATAAACTAAATCTCTAAATTCTTATCCATAATATAAGTCAATTCCTAACCAATCCCCAACCAACTCAAGAGATAAAATTCTCTTTATTTTGTTTTATCCTAATAAATAAACTAAAGAAAACCAAAATAACCGAAAATCCAAATTGTTCTCCATCAAAAATATTTTGGAGATAACTTCTGAGGTTTTCTTTGGGCCATGGACGATTGCCTATATGGTTGTAACTTGAGGTATACCCAGTCACCAATGGAGAATTCCCTGTCAGTCCTATGGAGATCAACATTCTTCTTCAACCTTTCTTGAGCTAATTTCAAATTGTCTTTCAAAAGTTGGAGAGCATTGTCCCTGAGTGCTAAAGACTCCGCCACTTTTCTGTCTTGAACCAAATCTGGGATAAAGGTGAGAGTGTTGGGGGGAGGTCTGCCATATACTGCTTCAAATGGAGTAGTTTTGGTAGAAGTGTGACAATTGCTATTAAACCAGTATTCAGCCCAAAGCAAATGTTTAACCCATTCTTTTGGCCTATGACTACAGAAGCATCTTAGGTAGCCTTTAAGACACTTGTTTGTCACCTCAGTTTGTCCATCCGTTTGACGTAACGTAATAGCGGAACGGACTTACCTTCATGCTTGACAATGGCCAAGTCGATCGGTAATGACGATAACTAGACCACCGTTACTTGGTGAGAGCGAAGTGTTGCCACAAAAACTTCGACGGATGGCCTTGTGAGGGGTACGCGTAAAGGTTGCTTAAAAACATCAAACAATGGGCTTCCAAATCCACAAAACAGTCGATTCCACGACCAAGGAAAAGAGAGAACAAATTTCAAAATTTAAAGAAGAATTTTATTAATTAAAAGTTGTTCCTCAAATGCATACAGAAGGTACCTATTTATAGGACTTTTATGACAATCTAATCCTAATCAAATAAAGATAAAACATATCTTAATAAAAGATAGAGTCAAAATTAGAGTCCTAAAAGAAATAAGATTCTTATCAACTCTTAAAAAAGATAAAGCAAAAGAAGAAGAAATCCTAAATGGATTTGGAGTTGGAATCCATGCTACATCAGTCTCCCATGCTTTCAAGAGAAATCGTCCCCGAGTTCTTCTTGTTTCTCAAGACCACTTTTACATTCTTGACCGTCAACAATCATAACGACCTTTTATTGTTGTGGACTGGTAGTAGGAATATCGTTCGGTGCTAATGAATGGAGAGTGAGGCGACGACCATCTTGAAGGAAGGAATATGTGTAGTCTCTTCCCCGATACGTGTCATTTTTTTCAAATTGCCAAGGTCGACCGAGGATGATGTGGCAAGAGTACATGTCGACAATATCGTATATGATTTCATCTTTATAGGACTTTCCGATGGAAAAAGGTTTTCGACAAACTTCAGAGACGAGCATGTTGTGGCCCTGTTGAATCCAACCAATCTTGTATGGAGTCGGGTGTGCTTCTTTGGTCAGTCTCATCTTCTTTAACATTGCTCTTAAAACAATGTTCTCTGTACATCCATTGTCAATAATGATGTCATATAACTTGTCTTTGACCTTGCATCGGATTTGGAAGACATTGTGGCACTGGGGTGGTTCTTCAATCTTTGGGGCTAGCATTAGCCGCCTAACGAAGCACACTAGATGTTCGTCGTCATCTTCGGAAAGGACCTATTCTTCTCTTGGATGTTCTTCTTTCTCCTCCTTGTCTTTATAGTCAGTAAAGACAACTTGTGCTCTGAGGGGCCAGTTGTTGGACAGATGTTCAATTTTATTGCAATGGTAGCACTTGTTTCCTCTTGGTTTGCTATATAGATTGACAGTTTATTGAGGTTTGACAACTTGCTACGAGGCCTGTACTCTTAGAGGTATAGTTTGTGGAAGAGAATTAGGATCTGTTGGTCCTTTGTCTATGTTGGAATAGATGACAGCTTGATTTTGTGCCTAATCTTCCTTTGTTGTTGGTCCACGGTTGTTAGCATCGAAGTAGTTTTGTGGACTCTTGAACCTTTCAACTTGTTGTTCCACCATCTCTGCTAAGGTGATTGCTTCACTGAGTGTGTATATATTCTGTAGGTAGAGTTGATCATGGATGTCTTGCCTTAGGCTGCTAAGATAATGGATCACCTGTTGGAGTTCCATCTCGTACATGTTGTTGCGGGACGAGAGTCTGAAGAATTCTTAAGTGTCGTCAGCAACAGGTCGTGCACCTTGTGTAGTTGACCGTTAAAAGCTACATGTTGTTCATGCACTCGAAGAAGCGTTCTACTTCTGTGAGCCAATCAAGGAAGTCTTCAATGTGTAGTTGACCGTTAAATGAGGGAAAATCCATCTTCATTTTGAAACCACCTCCTCCTTCATAGTCACCTTGGCTCCATTATTGGTATGCATGGCCCTATCGTTGTTGGTTTGCATAGATGGTTTAGGGGCCCTGATAATGGGATTCCTGCAGGCTTGAATATTCGTCGTCGCTGTCTTCGCAGTATTCCTTGTGAGGGGACCAACTGTTGTAGGTACGTTTGTTTTCCATAAAGAAATTATCTTTATTTGTTGTGTTTCTGGGAAAATTACAACTGTGGGAATCTGATCTAGAAGACGATCACTTTATTCCTTGGACTATGCGAAGAAGAAAAGCTCTCAAAATTTTGACAGTAGATATCAGTGTATCTGTACAATGAATGAGAAAAAGAACTCTATTTATAGAGTCAAAAATAAAACTGAAAAGATAACTGTCTTTACAGCCTGTGCTTAGTTGAAAATCACGCAGGATTTAACATACGCAAGGCTGTGAGCAGTTACTGGACGTGGCCTGTAACTGTTGGACACATGGCGATCATGCATGAGTCGTGTGCAAGTTACGGGACACGCAGGCGAGAGATCAGTGGCATGGCTGCCACGTACTCCAATTTGATGAAATCCATGCAGACTTGTTGAAGACAAAATTCACGCAAACTCGGTGTAGAAAGCTTCAAAATCTAAGCAAACTTGGGGCAAGAAGCTTCAGGATCCACGCAGACTCGAGGCAAAAATGCTTCAAAATCCACGCAGACTTGAGGAAGAAAACTTCCGAATCCACGCAAACTTGAGGTGAAGAACTCAAAAATACACGCAGACTTGAGATAGGACTGCCAGCTGTCTTGATTTGGCGTGTCTTGACTGACACAAAATCTCTGACAGTGATTGCTTTGTCAGTCGCATTAAATGACAAGAAGCTCTTTTGGTACGCCAACATGACGAAGGTTGAGTCTTGTTGAAGAAGATTTCGAAAATCAAGCAATAGACGGCTGTGATCTCTCGAATTCTGTGCATACGTGGTATACGAAGAAATATTCTTCGACTGTCGTGCTGTCAGTCATAATTACTCTCTGACAAATGATGAGCTGTCTCCTAGCGTGATTTGTAAATATTGTCTGGATCAACTGAGCGTGACTCTGTCCTGATCAACTCAGCGTGACTGCTGGACTTGTTCTGATCAATTCAGCGTGACTGTCATTTTTAAAGGTCTACAAAACCCCCTTCAAAGTTTTCGAAAAATGATAAATTATTTTGAAATACTTTGAAATAGAGATGATAAAATGGAATCAGTCACGCTGATATGACTTCAAATTTTTCGGACGTCGGAAAGACTTCACAGTTCTTTGAAAACATCCAAATGAACTTATTAAATGTCATGATGGCTCTTCATTTTTTGAGACTGATTGCATCCAATTTATGGTAGAATATGAACCGCCGGCGAGCTCTGTTATATAAACAGGGAGAGGATTCATTTTTAATCTTCATCTTACGTCAACATGACACCAAAGGAGAAAGCTGAGGAAGAAGCACGCAAGTTGGGCTTTTGTTCCCATGGTGATCCCACTTTTGAGGGTAAAGAACCGGAGCCTCTGGTTTTCGAGTTCAAAGACGATCCCATACATTTAGCCAAGAATTTCCTGAGCTATTTTGGTCTGGATGGCTCGTCTTCTTCTGATGGACGCAGCCTTGTAGAGCAGCGTAAAATGTTGAAGGCTCTGTTACACCACATGGGGGTTAAGAGCGTAGAAGAACTGGGCACTAAGCTCAGCCGTTATGGGAAATAGAGCGTGTCTTTCATGCTCTTGTTGCACTCTTTTTGTTTTGTCTTTTGTAAGGCCATCAGTGCCTGTCTTGAAGAATGTAGTACAACTTTTACATTGAACAGCGTGCATTAATGAAGAATATTAAGTGGCACTCTTTGACTGTTTCCAATGTTGCGTTGTCTTCCAAAGCACACGTGTCATCCATTCCATGGTTTACGAACGTTATTTACGTGGATCTTTTCCAAGAATAGACTTGCACTTTGTCCTTTAAATAGGCAGCTGAGTTTCAAAGATACTCATCTCTCATTCTTCTTCTTCTTCTCTGAGAACGAAATTTTTGAGAGATTTCATTCTCAAACAGGAAAGCAATGCCTTCTAATGTTCGATTTCTGCATGTTGTATCAAACATGAGTTTGCCAATCCTTAGCACCAAACTTGAAGGTAAGTCCAGTATAGTACGCGTACTATTTTTGCTGTTGAAGATAGGCTTTCTGTTTCTGATTGAACAATGCACGCTTGACCAGCCAGTGCGTGTCAAATGACATTTCTGTTGATTAATTCTCTTTTTCCTTGCTGTTTTCTGCAGAAGCTTGGCTAAAGATTTTCTTCAGAACTGGCATTGGTGATGTGGATGCTGTGGAGAATATTCTTCTGACACCAACATCAGGGAGCTCATACGCCTTTGACGCGTACATCAGACAACTCAGAACTCTTCGTGGGATAGAAGGGTCTTCCTCAGATGGTAGGAAGAGCCTTTATACACGAGAGTTGGATGGTGGAGTCAACTCTACCCCGAGAAATCGGGTAGTAGAGTTTCTTTCAAGGCAGAACCAGGAATTGTATCCCAAGGTTTGGATACATTCATGTCTTCCTTGAGAGGTTACCCCCAATCCACCAGTTGTATTGGCAGCACCACGACTTCGGGCTGCCGAACTCTGTGGTTCTCCTCTCGTCTGAGAGAGAAGACCAGAGTTTGATTCCTGCTGATCTGGTCGTGACTGGGACCCAGACAGTCAGGAACTGCCACCAACAACGAACCTGACGGAGAAGGTCCGACGGAGAAGATCCAACGAAGAAGATAGATCTCTATTAGGTTATTGTTGTGGTGTAGAATTAAAATCCAAGATTTGTAATAGATTTCCATTATGATTTGTAAGAAAGTCTAAGAAAATGTAATAGACTTTTGTGGTGAAATGAGAATGGAAATGATAATTCTTCTATGCTCAAAAAATTGTATTTATGGATGAATTGTGGACATGATAGATAATGAAATCTTCTTTTCTGTTTTAGAGTATATGATATTATCAGAGGTAATATGGACGTGATAATATGTAGGAACTCAAAAGAAAATAGATTGATTTCTATGCAGAGGTCAAAAATGACAAATGAGTAAGTAGATTCGGAATTGATTCAGAGGTTATGAAAACGTGATCAATAACGAATCCCTACTTAATAAATTTGATAGAAGATTATGAACGGACGAACCGTTAGATGAAATGAACGGATGAACCGTCGGATGAACATAATAAATGAACGGATGAACCGTCAAGCATTAATGAACGGGCGAACCGTCTGATGAATGTGAGAAATGAACGGATGAACCGTCAAGCATTAATGAATGTGTGAATCGTCGAATGGATATGACGCTTCATTGTTTGAGGAACTTCTGCCTATAAATATAGCAGAAATCTGAACATTTCTACTCCTCAACATAAAAATGTCGTCTGGAGAAGCATCCAAGAAGATTGAGATTGCCTCAAAGGTTCAGAAAGGTACTAAAGAACGCCCTGCTGATCCAATTCAATCGAAGAAGATGGAAGCAGGCGAAGGTTCGTCTGCACCCAAGCCACCAAGGGACATTCTGGCCTTCCTGCTCGAACCAGGAAGGACTGAAGGAGAAGAAGCCATGAGGATGGCCGCTTGCAAGTTTCTTGTGGGTTCCAGCAAGGAGATCCTCAGCTCTTTTGCTGATCACGTCTTCGAGAAGGATGGCAGTGGCCCACGTCCAAATGTAGAAAAGGATGATAGTGATCTTCCTTAATATCATGTATCATCATTCATGATTAAAAATAAAATAAAAATTTTATTTCTAAACATAAAACTGTCTGATGATTACAAGCATTTATATATAGTACTTTTTAAGGAATTTGCCATTAATAGGCATCAAGACTTTTCGACCATCCAATTCTGAGAGTTGATAAGCTCCATTTGAGAAAACTTTGCTCACAATATAGGGACCTTCCCACTTTGCGTCAAATTTGCCCTTGCTCATATGAGTCATAGTCATAGGACGTCTGACTGTTAGAACAAGTTCTCCTTTTTGATATGCTCAAACTCTGACTTTCTTATTAAAAGCTCTTGAGATCTTAGCTTGATAGAATTCAATATTCTGTTAAGCAGATAATCGCTTTTCATCCAGAGCTTCTAATTCCTGAAGTCGAAGACGATCATTATTTTCAGCAGTGAGTTCATTAGTGATTGCTATCCTTAAAGAAGGAATTTGAATCTCTAATGGAAGAACAGCTTCGGAACCATACACCAGAGAAAAGGGTGTACATTTAGTAGCATTACGAACTGTAGTGCGATAAGCCCACAAACATTCACCGAGCTTGTCACTCCAATTACGTTTGTTAGTAGAGACAAACTTCTTTAGGAGTTTGATGATGGTCTTATTGAAAGCTTCTGCTAATCCATTAGCTGCCGGATTATATGCGGTAGAAGCCACATTGTTGATCCGATGGTCGTCGCAGAATCGAGTAAATTTCTGACTGACGAACTGTGGTCCGTTATCATGAATAATGTGTCGAGGAACACCAAATCTGTAGATGACGTGGTGCTTAATAAATCTGATGACATTGGATGTCTTAACTTCAGATAAAGGAATGGCTTCGGCCCATTTGGAAAAGTAATCGGTTATTGTGAGAATAAACCGATGACCTTTTGATGATGGCGGATTGATTGGACCAATGATGTCCATGCCCCAAGCTTCGAAGGGCCATGATGCTGCCGTCGGATGTAGAAATTCTGAAGGTTGATGAATAAAATCCGCATGGATTTGACAGGCTTTACACTTCTTTGCGTATTCGATGGCATCAAATACCATAGTGGGCTAATAATAACCCATACGTCGAATACGGTCTTGAAGTTTTGGTCCAGACTGATGCGTACCACAAATTCCATCATGTGCTTCGCGAATGATTTGTTGAGCCTCGTCACCGATAACACATCGAAGAAGTAAACCATCATAAGCTCGACGATATAAGGTCTTTGTTGTATGATTGTAATAGAATCTGAGTGATCGTCGTCTGATAGATGCTGCCTCACTCGGATCATCCGGAAGAATATCGTACAATACGAAATCTAAGAAAGGAAGTCTCCAATCTTTATCCGTATTCTGATTCTCGACCGAGTAACTGAAGATGAATTCCATACTGGAATCAGAAGAAGATGACATCGATTTACGACTGAATCCAAATCCTCTTGTTGTATTGACATCATGAGATGTTGATTCTTCAATGTCAACTGGAAGTCCTAGGGTCAGATTGTTTTCGAGATGAAATAATTCTCGATTGCGAACAACAATTATTTGTTGATGTCTGATTGGAATAGCCAACACCGCCGCAAGATTGGCAAGAGCATCAGCTTCTGTGTTACATGCTCGTCTAACATGTTCAATGAAGAATTCTTTGAACGAAGAAGCCATAGATATAGCCGATCTATGATAAGGAACCAAATCTTGATGACGAACTTCATAAGTACCCCTTATCTGATTGACAATGAGTTTAGAGTCTCCGTACGCCTCCAAATGTTGAATATTCAGATGTTTAGCGAGTTGAAGACCAATAAGCAATGTATTGTATTCAGCTACGTTGTTTAAACATGGCTGATCAAGAGAATATGCTCTTTGGATAGCAAGACCTTCTGGCGATACAAGAACGATTCCAACTCCAGCAACAATATCACCATTAGGACCAATTCTTGAAGCTCCATCAAAGAATAGACGCCAAGTAGGATCTTCTTCAGCAATTTGATTCGAATCTAGGACTTCATCTGGGATTTCGTCATAGAGTTTTGAATTTTCTGGAATTGAGCGAGCAGCCAGAAAATCAGCTAAAGCTTGTCCTTTGACTGATTCTGAGGAATATAATGCATGTCATACTGAGCAAGTAGAATTCCCCAATTAGCCAGTCGAGAATTCAAAACACTGGGTTTCTTCATCATGATCCGTATAGGATTGATCCTGGAGATGACATGAATAGTCTGGCCCATGATATAATGTCGTATCTTTTGGACAGCGAACATCAAGGCTAGATATTCTTTTTCGACCGGTGAATATCGAGGTTCAGCTCCGGTCATAGTGCGACTGAGATAATAGATGGCTTGTTCATGACCATTTTGATTCTTTTGAGCAAGTAATGCACCCAATGAATGACTCATTGCTCGGGTATACAGAAGGAACGGTATTCCTGAGATGGGAGGTACCAATACTGGTGGGCTCATCAGATATTGTTTTATATCATCGAATGCTTTCTGACATTCATCATTCCAGACAAAAGAGACACCTTTCTTCATAAGTTTGTTGAATGGTCTGCAGCGTCCTGATAAATTAGAGATGAATCTCCTGATATAAGCGATTCTTCCTTGAAATCCTCGTAGCTCTTTTAAGGAGCGTGGAGGACGCATCTCTTGGATGGCTTTGATCTTCTCGGAATCCACGTGTATACCTTTAGCGGTAATGACGAAGCCGAGAAATTTACCACTAGAGACGCCTAAGAAGGACTTAGTAGGGTTCATCTTTAATTGATGCTTACGCATTAGATCAAAAATAGTCTTTAAATCTTGGATATGATCCTCCTTTTGTCGACTTTTAACTACAATATCATCAACGTAGCATTCGACTGTTTTCCGCAGATGTTCACGAAATATAGTGCTCATAGCTCGTTGATAAGTTGCTCCTGCATTCTTGAGACCAAATGGCATAACTGTATAACAGTATGTACCAATCGGCGTTCTGAAAGAAGTGTGCTTCTCGTCGTTTGGAAACATTTTAATCTGATTGTACCCAGAATATCCGTCCATGAATGACATCCGTTCAAATCCACAGGTATTATCGATCATGACATCAGTGATTGGTAGAGGGAATTCGTCTTTAGGACATGCCGCATTGAGATCACGGAAATCTATGCATACTCTGATCTTGGCAGTCTTTTTAAGAACAAGAACTATGTTAGCCACCCAATCGGGATGTTGTTCCTCTCTAATAAACCCGGAGGTAATGAGTTTATTGACTTCAGCTTCAATTGCATCCATAATGTCTGGACGAAATCGTCGCTGTTGTTGTTTAACCGGTTTAGCATTCGGCAAGATATTGAGCTTGTGAGTTGCAATTTGTGGATCAAGCCCTGGCATATCTTCATAACTCCAAGCGAAGATGTCGATATAATCACGAATGAGTTTGATCATGTCTTGCTTATCAGTTTCTGAAAGACTTTCACTGATGAATATCGGTTTGGGGGATCCCTCTTCACCAACATCTATTTGAACAAGCTTATCTTCTGTCGGAGGTTCTTTTTGCTCGAAAGGGAACTCCCATTGATTATCTAACCTTTGGGCCCATTGTTCTGATTCAGGTGAAATTTCAAGTTCGTCTTCGTCTTCATCACTTTCTTCAGAATGGTCAATAGAAACCATGTTGGAAGACAGAATGTTGCAGTAGAAGTCCCCGATACTCGTATCGGAATCCCAAGAAGTGGTACTAGAAGAATCAGATCTCTTATCTTCGTCAGATTCAGGATCTTCATAGAAAATATTGATAAAAGAAGTAGGAGCAATGTAGCCCAATCCGCATTTCGTCCTCCCATATTTCAGAGGAGGAATACGAACAGGCATTTTTCTTCCTTTTCCATCATTGAGGCCAGTCCTGAAGTCATAGCCCATATTTTTGATGATGTCTTTAGATTGCTGACTATAGCGACGTAGTTGTAATCTTCCAGTATCATCATTTCTGTCATCATCTTCTAAATCAGAAAGACTTTGGGGCCCTTTGTAAAAGAATATTGGAATGTCTCCTGGCTTTCTGCTGGGAACTAGAAAGTATGAAGATTGTACAGGTTCTAGGGATACATCTGTATGAACAGTCTGTACAACTCCAATGGTTATTGTGTTCAAGTCATCTAACAAATGTAAATAACTATGAACATAATTACACACATCAGCGTACTGCAGAGATGGAGACTTTTTATTGAATATAAAAGCAGCAATATTTACATTGGGAGAAGGATGAGCCTTAGAGATTTTAGCCAAGTCAATGACTAAAGGGGGAGAAGAAGAAGAAGAAAAAGCTTTGTTTCGATTAAGATCGATAACAAATGGCTCAGAAGAGGTGAGCTCCCTTGAAATTTGAGATAGAAGAGTAGTCCGTCCTCCAACAGGAATGATCAGAGTATCTTGAGTAGATGACTGAGATAGTGGAGAGATCCGTCCACTCACTGGAATGATTAAAGAACCTTCTCCAGAGAGTTTGGGAGATTGTTGCTGAGTAGTTCGACCTTTAACAGGGATTATTAAGGTCTCACTTTGTGAATCCTCTTTCTCCATGGCTTGTATGATCCTTGTATACTCTTCTTTGTACATCCGGGAATCATTGAAATAAGCTTCAACCCCATGGAAGGGATTTATATCAGCAACTTCTTTTTGTACTCTTCCATTGCTGTCAATGTATTTAAAGCACTGATGAAGAGTAGAGGGCATCACATTATTTTCATGAAGAAAGGGCCTCCCCAGAAGAAGATTATAGGATCCCACGATCTCAATCACATAGAAAGTGACTTTAGATCTGAAATCACCTATCTGAAGCTTCAGATGAATCTTTCCCAAAGGCTCGCTTCGGCTTTGATTGAATCCTAGGATAGTAGTAACCGTCTTGGAGAGCTTGTGAAGAGGGATTTTTAATTCATCCAATAGACTCTTTAGCATTATGCTTATAGCAGATCCGGGATCAATGAGGATACGATCTATCTTCATTGTATCGATATAACCGGTGTAATAGAGAGGCCGATCATGTCGATTGTCCTCCAGTAGCATGTCGTCTTGTGTAAAGGTGATATTTGGGATAATCTCCAGTACACTGTTGCAATGTAAGCAAGTGGCAGGTTCTGCATCTGGCTTCTTTAATTGTGCAAGACAAGAGTCAGCTTGAAGAAGTGCCTCACTTAATGTCTCCCGAGTCTCTTTGGAAAGACGTAAAAGTTCAAAGAGGGACATTCTAGCTGGAGTATTAGCAAGTTGAGCCAAAATGTCGAAGTTGTAAGGCTTCTGAAGTCCAAGAGGAGGAGACTTCTTGATTGGTTTATCAAATCGAGCCTGTTGTTTGTCTTTCTCAAGAGCTGTAGGCTTGGAAGGAACAGGTTCAACCGGTGTAGTTGAAGGAACAGGTGCAGTAGATGATTCTTCTTCAGGAGGAGCATTAGGAGCATCTTTATCAGCTGGAGGGATATCAGGAGTATCCTCAGGATTCTTGGAATAATCCTTTAGATAAGATTTCCCCGTTCGAGTAACACTAACAAGTGCTTCTTCTTTATCTTTTGGCTCTGTGTCGGAGGTAGATCCAAGAGACGTCATATGACATGACTTAATCTTTCCAGCTTTCTTGGACTTTTGAGAAGTAGTCTTTTGAGGAGAAGGTGATTCAAAATCTGCTACTAGATCAGGATGAATCCACATGATCTCTCCAGTCTCCAAAGTGATTGGCACCAATCCTTCAGACTGAGGAGGAGGAACATTCACTATTTCAAGAGTTGCCTTGGGTATAGGAACGATCCCACTTTCAAGGAGTTGAGGAGGGAAATCTCCAAATTGCATAGAGACGGCGTTGGAGGTGACGGTCTTCTCTTTTGGAGTAAGAGAGATAGCTCCAGACTTAATTATTTCTTGGATCTTTCCTTTCAGTACATAACATGTACGAATTGTATGACCTAGCATTCTGTGGTATGGACAGTATTTGGGATGATCTGTCTTACCAGCTTCATCAGGTTTCTTGATTTTAGGTAATTGTATTTTATTACCTTTCAGCAGACATTCAAAGATACCAAGGACATCGTCGTCGTCAAAAGAATATTCTTCTTTGGGGCGAGGTGTTCTTGATTGTTGAGTTGTAGAGGCAGGAGTTTGAACAGTTGATGCATCTTTGCTCTGAAGATTAACTTCAAGAGTTTCTTTTCCCTTGCGAGCATTATTTTTATTGTTAGCACCTTGACCTGTTTCTTTAGGAGTCATCTGCACTCCTAAACCTTTGAAAGTTTCAGCACTAATTTCTGCAGCTTTGGCACTAACTATGAAAGAAGGCCAGTCTTGAAATTAGGTGGATCCTGTCCACATGCTGATGATTGGCAACAAGTTTGATTTGCATGTGTCAATGGTGACAGCATCAGGAGTTCCAAGAGGCATCTTCGGAGCTTCTCTTCGAAACCGTTCAATGTAATCCTCTGTAGTTTCATTATTTTTTTGCTTGATTCTAATAAGAGCAGACATAGTTATGTCATTGAGCCCTTCATAGAACCGTTCAAGAAACATCTGTTTGAAACCAGCAAATGAAGTAATGCACCCATCTGGGAGACTTCTATACCATTCATAAGCATTTCCCTTGAGATATCCAATAAATACCCGAGTAAGGAGGGCATCACTTGGTTGCAACTGGTCAGTCATCACTTCAAAGTGATTAATAAACTGACTTGGAGAAGTGGTTCCATCATAGAATGAGATAGTAGGAGGCTTGTATTTAGGAGGATAAGATACTTGCTTCCATTCTATCGGATAAGGTTGCTTGATGCCTAACCTTTGTAAACCATCCTTCTGTTTGAATGCCTCGAATTGAGTTTTGAGATTCCTCAATTCATTACTAACAACTCCGGAGGATTGTGGAGTTGTAGCTTGTAGAGAATAGTTGGGAGGGAGAACAGCATTGTAAGCACTACCCCCAGCTCCAGAGAGACTAGGAACTGGTTGAACTTGTCCAGGAGTATTGGACTGGACTGCTGGAGGAACATGTACTGGACTTACACCAGTGTCAATTGGTGTAGCTTCTGGGACAGTCTGTTGATTTTGCAGTTGGGCTGCCATGAGTTCGTACATCGACTTCATATTATCAGCCATAGACATCATTTGCTGTTCCAAAGAAGCAATTCTTTGTTCTTGAGGAGTCATGGAAGAAGAAGGTTCGTCAGTATTCCCATCAACCATATATGTTGTGACTGTACGAGGGATTATTGATGAACTTGTGGATATTGTATGCTCTGAATCACTGTTTCGTGCATCAAAGTCAGTTAGAGGAGAACTACCCCCAGTAGGAAGAGGTGGAAAATTAGATTCTCCCAGAAATTCAGAATCATCTGCAGAGATCAAATTTCTTTGACTAGAGGCCAGGACTCTTGATCTGGTACCTCTATATACTCCATCTGGACTATCATTTCTACCCCCAGTATCCCGAGAGGTCATATTGACAGAAGCAAACAAAGGCTCATCTTCATCGGGCATAGGTTCACACTGAATCCGATTAAAGACAGATTGCCGTTTAGTTTGACATTTGCATGGCATTATGATTCTCGGCTGGAAGTCACATTCATGATCACCATGGTTTTGAACCATTGATTGACATCTGCACTGAATTATGACTCTTGGATAGAAGTCACATTCAGCATGATCTTTTGTCATAGAATTACTCATTCTCTTCTGTTGAAGATGTTCTCGTAAATCTGTTTGTGAAGATTGAGGAGTATATTTCCTGCTCTTGGGTCTTGATAGCTCTTGATTATACAGAGAGTGATTAATATGAGCCACATAGTTTCTTGCATACTCTGCATCTGGATCTCTTATCCTTGTTTCCAACTGGTATAGTTTCTTAACACCAGAAGTGTTCAGTTTTGTTCTTAGATCAGTTGTAGGCAACACATGGAGTTTTCCTTCTATTGATCTGGATATTTGCAGAGAAAGAAGAGTTGAACCATCCCTTTGATTAGGAGTTGGTAACAAACCCTCTTTTATGGACAAATTCTGTGCCCAATTTGAAGAAGTCATAGAAGAAGACACTAAGGAATGTTTCTTCTTAGACTCATTCAAGTTTTGAGACATAGAATGTCCAGAAGGAAGAGTAGTCAAAAGACCATCTCCTTTTCTTTGACTAACAAAAGTGTCAGTCAAAGCTGTTCCTGAAGTAAAAACTACAGGAGCAGAAGAAACAACTAAAGAGTTATTCCTTTTCGAAGGGACTTTGTGTGGAAGACCACCCCCAGTTCCAGTGAAACTTGGTAAAGAAGAAGAGATAGCTAAAGAGCCATTCTTCTTGGATGAAATACACACTGAAACAGACTTGGTTAAAGAACCAGAGCTGTTAGCGTGACTTTTGAATTTAGAATTACACGCTGAAACAGATTTGGCTAAGGAGCCAGTACTGTCAGCGTGACTGTTGAATGTAGGATTACACACTGGAATAGATTTGGCTAAGGAGCCAGTACTATCAGCGTGATTTTTAAAGTTGAATTTGCACGCTGGAACAGATTTGGCTAAGGAGCCAGTACTGTCAGCGTGATTTTTGGGATTGAATTTGCACACTGGAACAGATTTGGCTAAAGAGCCAGTACTGTCAGCGTGACTTTTGATTTTAGAATTACACGCTGGAACAGATTTGACTAAGGAGCCAGTACTGTCAACGTGATTTTTGGTTTTAGAGAGACACGCTAGAACAGATTTGGCTAAGGAGCCAGTACTGTCAGCGTGACTTTTGGGTGTGAGATTGCACACTGGAACAGACTTGGTTAAAGAACCAGTGCTGTCAGCATGACTTTTGAATGCTGTCATCTTCGAGCGCACAAGAGTGTACGTGCTTGCAGTAGAGTTCTTGCCAGTGTTAGGAGTAGACACTGTGGCAGAGACTTCACCATTGACTACCAACTGATTCTTAGGGACATAGACAGAGTGTCCCTTCGATTTGGCAGTGGTAATGGAGGCTGGAGTGGGCTTGCCACCCTTAGCCCGCTGCATTTCTTCGTAGGCGAGTTGATCGAGTTTGATCGTCATCACCTTCTTCGTCGAGCCGATTGACGAAGTGTCGCATTGAATTATTGCCATCTCAGAAGAGGAGATGGTTTTCCCCAGCAGAGTCGCCAATTTGTTTTCCATAAAGAAATTATCTTTATTTGTTGTGTTTCTGGGAAAATTACAACTGTGGGAATCTGATCTAGAAGACGATCACTTTATCCCTTGGACTATGCGAAGAAGAAAAGCTCTCAAAATTTTGACAGTAGATATCAGTGTATCTGTACAATGAATGAGAAAAAGAACTCTATTTATAGAGTCAAAAATAAAACTGAAAAGATAACTGTCTTCACAGCCTGTGCTTAGTTGAAAATCATACAGGATTTAACATACGCAAGGCTGTGAGCAGTTACTGGACGTGGCCTGTAACTGTTGGACACATGGCGATCATGCATGAGTCGTGTGCAAGTTACGGGACACGCAGGCGAGAGATCAGTGGCATGGCTGCCACGTACTCCAATTTGATGAAATCCACGCAGACTTGTTGAAGACGAAATCCACGCAAACTCGGTATAGAAAGCTTCAAAATCCACGCAAACTTGGGGCAAGAAGCTTCAGGATCCACGCAGACTCGAGGCAAAAATGCTTCAAAATCCACGCAGACTTGAGGAAGAAAACTTCCGAATCCACGCAAACTTGAGGTGAAGAACTCAAAAATACACGCAGACTTGAGATAGGACTGCCAGCTGTCTTGATTTGGCGTGTCTTGACTGACACAAAATCTCTGACAGTGATTGCTTTGTCAGTCGTATTAAATGACAAGAAGCTCTTTTGGTACGCCAACATGACGAAGGTTGAGTCTTGCTGAAGAAGATTTCGAAAATCACGCAATAGACGGCTGTGATCTCTCGAATTCTGTGCATACGTGATATACGAAGAGACATTCTTCGACTGTCGTGCTGTCAGTCATAATTACTCTCTGACAAATGATGAGCTGTCTCCCAGCGTGATTTGTAAATATTGTCTGGATCAACTGAGCGTGACTCTGTCCTGATCAACTCAGCGTGACTGCTGGACTTGTTCTGATCAATTCAGCGTGACTGTCATTTTTAAAGGTCTACAACGTTGTGATCCCTTTTGTGGGGCGGCTAGTGTAGGACGAACGTTTGTATCTCCCGTCTTTGTAGGCAGTATTCCCGCGATATTAACTACATCTTTGGATTTGGTTCATAGACACTCCAGTACTCTGACCAGTTTGTCAGACATGACATCAACATTGCTTGACAAGGCTTCTATGTTGCCAGTGTAACTACCTAGATTTTGAATTTCTATTTTTGGAAATTTAGAACAAAATTTTGAGTTATAAAATTCTTTGGCAAAAATTGAAATTCTATTTTTTGAAATCAATGTCATTATTTTTGGAATTTTTAAAATCATTTTTGGATTTATTTCTAATTCCAGTTATAATTATTATATAATTCTTAGTTAATTTCATTTTCAGATTTATTTTATTATTAATACTTGTGAGCCTATCAAGTCTTGGATTGGATTGTGGGCGAGCCAAATCTATTTTAGCCTACCAAGTCTTGGACTTGGATTGTGGGCTACTAGTTAATTTTGTATTCCAAATTTTTGTGCTAATTATTAATGGACTTTATATATTTAATAATTGGTAGTTAGTTACTAACTATTAGATTAGTTAGCAATTAGTTGTTAGTAGTTAGTTATTAGTCTCTACTATATGCCCTAGATCTATTATAATTTACAAAAGTGCCACTTGGGCTTGGAGAACACTCCACTTTTTTCCTATTAAAATATTGGGAACTCTTCATTATTTTATTATAGAAATAATATATCCTCACTTTCTCTCTTTCTCCAGTCTGACTCCACCAACCGTCGGACCGCCGCTCACAGCCGTGCATCTCCGACGAACTCTGCCTTGCAGCACCCGACCCACCTTCTCTCTCTCTCTCATTCCTTGTCCCCAACTCCGACCCCCGCCTCCCGAACACCACCAACATCTCCACAGTTTCTGCCTACACCACCACCTCTTTCCTGCCTTGCCGACGACCCCCCTGACTTCCACCTCATCACTTCTCCACCACCGCTACGAGCTCCACCGCACAGACCAGCGTCACCACCCTTCATCTCTATTCAACAACCACCCCTACTCCACCAGATCGACCACCATCACTCCACCGCTGTAACGCCCCAGTCCCAAAATACGTATAGGACCAAGATACGGTACATGCCAGCAGCACTTCACCAGTGGGCCAAATCTCATAATAAGTCCACTAGCGAAATGCTTAAGCTGTAAATCATGATAACAACCCAGAATATAGTACAAGTCACAGGTACACAGCTAATCTCATCCACACAAAAAATAAGACACGAAGTATCAAGTCCAATAAAATAATACTAACGAGAAAGATCTGTCCAACATGAAATAGAAATAATAAATGTGCGGGTAAGACATCCCGAAACCACAGTATAAAGAAATGAATAATCAACTACATGTTCACTGATGAAAAGAAAGAAAATAATGTATCAAGTCTAAAATAAAGAGACATGTCTCAAGAGAAGTCATCGGCCACTATCTCGTCCTCCTGTGAAGGTACGTCACCTGTCTCCACTCCAGAACCATAAACCTCCGGGAAGTCCCCCTTTCTAACTAAGCCTTGAGAGATAACCAGGTCCTCGGAGGACTAGCAAGACACATAATATACAAGCTTACTTTAACAGTTTTTAACATGCAAAGAAAGGGTATGAAATTGTAGAAGACATAAAGACTACAGAGTAGTATAAGAATGAAATATATAAGAAAGTGGTATGTCGTTAAGAATCGTGATGATAAACATGACTACGAGTAAATTGGAGTAAACCGCAGCTCAGTGGGGGCTCACAGCCCTATAGATCACAGCTCAGTGGGGGCTCACAACCTATAGTAAGTCTCTATCGCAGCTCAGTGGGGGCTCCAACAGAGAGTGGTCAAGTATAGTCATTGTCTATCACAAGGTCCTCGCCTAGTACTACGAGTCAAGTCAAGGTAAGTCAAGTCAATAAGTCAACAAGTCAAGTCCAGCTCAATCATGTCAAAGGGACACGACAGAGGCTAAGCAATACTATCACTAGACATGAACACGAAATAATAATATGGCAAGTTACATGAGACAAGAAAGAGAAATCATGTACGTGCACGTAAAACTAGAAAATAACCATGATATGAAACGGGAGAGAAATATGTACCAAGTGAGACATAAAAGAATAGCAGTATAGAAAAATATGTACGTACTGTAAAGTTTGACAAGGTGTACTTGCCTGGTTCCGTGATGTGAAGATGAAATCTCGTTCCCGTGTCCATGCCTCCGGAATCCAATGCCCCTAAATAATTTATTTAACTACTTATGGAACTTATAACAGAACTTAATTAAATATATTAATGTTTTAAACTACTTTAACTATATTCAAATATCTCGTAGGACTACTTAAATTGTATAACATACATACGTGTCCAACGAGACCTCGGAACACTGTTTTAGGGTTTTCGACCTTCCAATTAATCGGTTATGACCCTACTTCAATAACATATTTAAAAATCATATAATATCCATAAAAATAATATTTAAACTAATTTTCTACAGATTTATCTATGAAATTTCAGAATTAATATTTCTAAAGAAATTTATGACTAGTTGACTACTATGTCAACTAGTCTACCAAATACTCGTCCGGAACATTGTCAATTACTCAAAATTGTTAAAATACCAAAAAATATATTTTATAAAGAATTAAAATACCTTATTTCACATAATATCATCATGGGCACAAGGGTTAAGTTATGCTACAAGTTTGGGACATTCTAGGTCAGCAGGTTATCCGAAAATAGCTAGTTTTGACCTATAATTTTTTCAACCAGATTTGAGTAACTAAATTCGTGGAAAAATAATTAAAAAAATTCTAATTTCTATATATGAATACACATAAAATTCAGTTTCAAAAATAACTACCAATAACTTATAGTTCCTTCACAACGGGGTAAATTTGATTCTACCGAAACATGAATATTACGACTATAAATCATGAAACTTTGATGGATAAAAATACATAACAAAAGGTACCAAAATAATATTTTTACATATTTAATAATAGACTTTCTACATAATTATAGCATGGTTTGAGATGAAAAAATTAGGGTTTCTTACCAAAAGTCCTTGCTAGTTGGATTGTGGAGGCTTCTTCTTGCCAAAGCTCCCACCTTTATTACTATCCTTGCTTGCTAATCCTCTCTTGATGAGTTTGGAGGAGTTGGCAATGGCTATAGATAGTTGGATGGAGAAGATGGAGTCTTTAGGATTTGTTTGGTAGAGTTTTGATGGAAGAAAGATGAAAGAAGGAGTTTTTATGGAGGAGAAAGAGTTGTATGATGGAGGGGATGAAGATGATGGGTTTGGATGGAGGTGGTGCTGCCGAAATTTAGAGAGGGAGAGGGGTTGGTCGGCTATGGAGAGGAAAAGAAAGGGAGAATTAAGTTAGGGTTAGGGTTTGGGTATAAGTAGGTATATATATGAATTTTTTTGGGTTGCATGCATGTAGTATAATAGGAAACATATTTCTAATGGGATGTTGGCTGAATATACATGGAGGAGGGTTGTTTCAGTCATCCAAGAGTGGCCCCCTTTAAGTTATTTGGGTTGTTGGTGAGGTTGCTAATTGATTTGATTAAGGATTAAAAAGGTCTTTCCTAATATAGACTAATTAAATCTATCTTATATAACTACAATCAAATCTGAATTAAATATAAAAAATAAATATTTAATATATATTAATGTCCAACATGCCTACATAGGTTTGGGTTTGGCTTGGGAGAGATTTGGGAAGGTTTGGTGCAACCGGGTTTCCTAAAAAGTCATAAAGGCTTTATTAACTAATTAATTAAATAAAAGTATGACTTGTGCCATAATTTGAATTGTTAACATGCAAGAGACTACAATATGACCATGACATTCCTAACATGGCTAGGATACTAGTTAAAGCACACAAGTACACTATCTGTGTCATAATTGTTAGTCGTCTTGTGCTCCAAATCTTAACCATGGCTAGGGCCATCTATAATAATAACTATTTAATAAAAAATATTCATAAAATCCATAAAATCCTATTTAAATCAAATAAATAAATAATAATAATAAATTTAGGGGTGTTACATTCTACCCACTTAAAGGAATTTCGTCCTTGAAATTAAAATAACTCACTAAGGTAAAGGAAAACATGTCTATGGTTCTAAGATGTCTTTAAAGTGTGCTTTGTCTCTATGGTTATTCCTAAGCAAACATGCACCAAACTAGCGTAAACTAATAATCTACTTCTATTATTAACACAAAATCAAGTTATTACCTTCCGTTGCCTCTTGTGTCGTTGTTCCGTCTTCAATCCTCATGGCAAAGGCCTGTCTTGGTCGTTGTGTTCCTGCCTGCTGTCCAACTTGCACAAACTATGTCGCCTGGTCGGAAAGCGGTCCATGCGGATACCCTCCCTCAAACACAAGGGTTTGTCTTTCCGGAATAGGTGAAGACATAAAATAATAGAGAGTTCAAGGATCGAATACAATTGCGAGGTTTCAAAGGTGATTGAATAGTTCGAAAAAAGAGAGTTATTAAGGCAGTTGTGGATGAGATCCTAGAGGGCAAGTATTTGTCAACTATATCTCAATCCACGTAGAATAACCATAAGAAGAGCGAACCAAGTGCACTAGGTTGATCAGACCATAATACACTGATTCTAAATAAATAATATGTTAGTGGGCGTCCCCAATAAAATATGTCCTGAACAAGCTCGATAAAGAATAAGCTTGCAAAAATAGGCTATAATAGCAGCATCAGTCAATATAGTCAAATAATATAAGTATGCGAGAATATGATTTGAAAGAAAGCACAAGTAGTTCAAGTTCATCAAGGTCTAAGACTCGTCCGGTTTGTGTCTCTGCAGTTTTTCTACTATCATTTTGTCTAAGGGTTTGGTCGTCCAATTGGGGTATGGGCCTCTAAGACTCTAGAGTCAAGGTAAGCCTATCCTTCTATACTATTTTATATTCAGTGTCATTCAACTATACTTCATTAATTGGGTCATAAGGACATTGGAAGCTACTTGGTGAGGCTTTCTACCCAACTTTCAAGAGTTTAACTAATAGTGTAACTGAATTAATAGAGCATATATACCTAGGATGAGTCATCTTCCTAAATTCTATCGCACGAGAAATAAGACTCGCGGTAGAAAAGGAATCAAGTAAGATGCAATTCAAGGCAATCAAACGAGAGTTCGAAAATGGAATCAAAGAAGGAGATCAAGTATGCAGATGAGTTCCTATGGGTCCTTTCTATCCTATTCGCAGGCTCACGTCAGTACAGTAACATAACTGAAGTGATTAACGTAGACCTGTATAGGCCACCAAAAAATATATAACGCCCCAGTCCCAAAATACGTATAGGACCAGGATACGGTACATGCCAGCAGCACTTCACCAGTGGGCCAAATCTCATAATAAGTCCACTAGCAAAATGCTTAAGCTGTAAATCATGATAATAACCTAGAATATAGTACAAGTCACAGGTACACAGCTAATCTCATCCACACACAAAAAAGATACGAGGTATCAAGTCCAATAAAATAATACTAACGAGAAAGATCTGTCCAACATGAAATAGAAATAATAACTGTGCGGGTAAGACATCCCGAAACCACAGTATAAAAAAATGAATAATCAACTACATGTTCACTGATGAAAAAAAAGAAAATAATGTATCAAGTCTAAAATAAAGAGACATATCTCAAGAGAAGTCCTCGGCCACTATCTCGTCCTCCTGCGAAGGTACGTCACCTGTCTCCACTCCAGAACCATAAACCTCTGGGAAGTCCTCCTCTCTAACTAAGCCTTGAGAGATAACCAGGTCCTCAGGAGACTAGCAAGACACATAATATACAAGCCTACTTTAACAGTTTTTAACATGCAAAGAAAGGGTATGAAATTGTAGAAGAAATAAAGACTGCAGAGTAGTATAAGAATGAAATACATAAGGAAGTGGCATGCCGTCGAGAATCGTGATGATAAACATGACTACGAGTAAATCGGAGTAAACTGCAGCTCAGTGGGGGCTCACGGTCCTATAGATCACAGCTCAGTGGGGGCTCCAACAGAGAGTGGTCAAGTATAGTCATTGTCTATCACAAGGTCCTCACCTAGAACTACGAGTCAAGTCAAGGTAAGTCAAGTCAATAAGTCAACAAGTCAAGTCAAGTCAAGCTCAATCATGTCAAAGGGACACGACATAGGCTAAACAATACTATCACTAGACATGAACACGAAAGAATAATATGGCAAGTTACATGAGAAAAGAAAAAGCAATCATATACATGCACGTAAAACTAGAAAATAACCATGATATGAAGCGGGAAAAAATTATGTACCAAGTAAGACATAAAAGAATAGCAGTATAGAAAAGCATGTAAATACTGTAAAGTTTGGCAAGGTGTACTTGCCTGGTTCCGTGATGTGAAGATGAAGTCTCGCTCCCGTGTCCATGCCTCCGGAATCTAATGCTCCTAAATAATTTATTTAACTATTTATGAAACTTATAACAGAACTTAATTAACTATATTAAAAATTACCTTAAATATATTCAAATATCTCGTAGGACTACTTAACTTGTATAACATACATACGTGTCCAACGAGACCTCGGAACACAGTTTTAGGGTTTTCGACCTTCCAATTAATCGGTTATGACCCCACTTCAATAACATACTTAAAAATCATATAAAATCCATAAAAATAATATTTAAACTAATTTTCTACAAATTTATCTCTGAAATTCTAGAATTAATATTTCTAAAGAAATTTATGACTAGTTGACTACTATGTCAACTAGTCTACCCGATACTCGTCCGAAACATTGTCAATTACTCAAAATTGCTAAAATACCAAAAAAATATTATACAAAATTAAAATACCTTATTTCACAGAATATCATCATGGGTACAAGGGTTAAGTTATGCTACAAGTTTGGGACATTCTAGGTCAGCAGGTTACCCAAAAATAGCTAGTTTTGACCTATAATTTTCCCAACCAGATTTCAGTTGCTAAATTCGTGAAAAAATAATTAAAAATCCTAATTTCTACATATGAACGAACACACATAAAATTTAGTTTAAAAATAACTACCAATAACTTATAGTTCCTTCACAACGGGGTTAAATTTGATCCTACCGAAGCATGAATATTACGACTATAAATCTTGAAACTTTTATGGGTGAAAATACATAACAAAATGTACCAAAATATTAGTTTTATATATTTAATAATAGACTTTCTACATAATTATAGCGTAGGTTTGAGATGGAAAAATTAGGATTTCTTACCAAAAGTCCTTGCTAGTTGGGTTGTTGAGGCTTCTCCTTGCCAAAACTTCCACCTTTATTGCTATCCTTGCTTGCTAATCATCTCTTGATGAGTTTGGAGGAGTTGGCAATGGCTCTAGATAGTTGGATGGAGAAGATAGAGCTTTTAGGGTTTGTTTGTGTCACTCCCGTTTCCCGTTATACGTATTTTCGTATGCGTATACGAGATTTCTGGCATTTATCAGGTGGACCGTAGTTAGACTTATTTTGCTTAGCCTAGTCTTGGTTTAATCTTGACTTGGTTTATTTGATTGGTTTGGTTCAATTTGACTTGGTTTGGCTTGGCTTGAGATGGAGAGGGTTGATATATAACCCAACTCCTTCTCTCTCTCTCTCCTCATTCACTTCTTCATTTACTTCTTCATCTTCTTCATTTACTCCTCTCACCTACCAAGTCCTAGGCAAGTGCAACTTGCTTCATGGTGTATCTCAAATTTTATTGTTCCATTCTTTTTCTTACTTGATTTTAAGCCTCTTTAGAACTTGACATTTTTGGGTTTGATGGATAAATTTTTGTAGATATAAGTTTATAGTATTTTCGGTTTTCTTGGATTTTGATCTACCAAACTTCATTATTTTCAAGTTTTGATTGTTCTATGTTGTAGATAATTCAATTTTACCCAAAATGGACTTTTGAAAAGTTAGATTTCGACTTGTTTTGAGGAAGCTATGGCCAAAATAAGATTTGGACACTTTCTAGTTCATCTGTCCTGAATTTGGCAAGGACGATGAATAGTGCTGCAGGAATAAATTGTGTCGCATGGCTTGCGTAGTGCCGCATAGTGCCTATTTTGGTTGTTTTATGTCCTATTTGGCTGAATTGTGGCCAGAATTTCTTCCAACTCCCAACATGAAAGTTGTAAATCTTTTCATTTGCTTCAAGATATGTTACTAGCTATTTTATACAAGTTTCTCTCACTCATGATAATATAAAGATGGAACACAATAGTGGCCTGTTAAGGCGCACTCTTACCAAGTAACAAGTAACATGACATGATAGTGGCCTGCCGTGGTGCACTCTTGACAAGCAACATTGGCATGATGATAGTGGCCCGTCGTGGCGTACTCTTGACAAGCAACATTAGCATGATAATAGTGGCCCATCGTGGCGCACTCTTGATAAGTAAACCTAACATAAAAAATCTTAATATGCTGTTATGACGGCTATCTTGACTTGCTAAGTAACTCTTGTTTTGACACCGTGGGTGTTTTTGCTTATGTAAGCTACATGTCTCGTCTTACATCATGTCTAGGATATGAATTCCTGATAACCACGGTCAGGGATTCATACTAAATCGGACTAGGTTAATGACTAGATTGATCAAGTAGTTCATATAGAGAGGTATTCCGGCTACAAGTAATCCTGTTATCTGGGCGCCTTCTCTGATGGACTTGTAGTCTGCCGACGAGTAGGGCGCATTTCCAGCTCACTGTCATGTGGGGCACTTCATAAAACGATTACTATGCACATTGTCATGTGTTGCACTCAAGATACCTAACAAGTTATGATAACTCTTAGCATAAACCTTGCGTCTGGATAACCTGGATAGTCTGCAGGGCTTGTGGCCGTAGGGATACCTCATTGCATCTTGCTAGTAACTAGGCTTGTGATAACCCTAGTTAGTTTAAATATCAAGCCGTACTCTTGCTTGGCCGTGAATGTTGGATGTAGTCCCATCTTGTCTAGTCTTGCCTAGATCCAGTACAAGGCTATCTCAGGACATGCTTGTGTATACATTACTTTATCGATAATTGATTAGAGATTAAGTTCTGTTCAGGTGAAGGATTACAATCCCGGTCCTTGTTTGGTTTACGGATTGTAACTTGGTTACCGGAATAGTCCCTTAGTTATCTTATCATTTACCACCATGTTTTCTCTAACTCATGTCTTTTATTATCCTTTATGTCTCATGTGCTAATATGCTGGTTTTAGTTCTTAAGTGAAGCCTCCCTTGTGGTACTTGCTCTTTCTGGGGTCTGACTCAGCTGGTTTTGTATGGCCAAATTTCGGAGTAGCACCCGAGGATCCTCCAGCCTTCCAGCCAGATGGTGAACACTAGACGTAATCCTGGCAACGAGTGGATTTTATTTTGCTTTCCCACTCTATTGTAAATTATTCTTTTGAGACGTTTAGCCGTCAAACAATTGTTAGCTCGTGTTAAATTTACATTCCTGTCTGCCGAAGGGCTGTAACATGATTGACAAATTCTAGGGTTGATCATATATGACTTAAACTATTGCTAGTCTTCGCATTTTGTATGACTAGCTTCTTGATCATCTGAATATGTAATGTTTGGAACGCCTTACTTCATATGTCTGATGATCTATCATCTTGTTACATTTACTTGCTTGCTTGAGATTGAGACACTAGACTTGTTCTTGACCCTAAGAGACTGATGGCTTGTAGATAAACCCTCATGCATCTAGACAGCCGTGACCGTATTGCAAGGTGAGATTCACTTCAATGTACGTAGCTGGATGTGTCTGTCCCCCGCTCTCTAGTATTCTGGTTCTGGGGTATGACACGGTTTAAGTGGTGGCCCATGCAGGTCTTGTAAATCAAGATGTGTGAGGGTTTCACTGAATAGATATCTCAATCAGCACTCACCCTTGATCTCTACTCGTGTCTTCTAATCTTTTCGAAATCTGACCTGATCACATGTTTATATCCTCGATCTATCATGGTCCTTCCTTATTGTTCTCCATGTCGTTTCTTCAGCGGCATTGTTCCTGGTCCTACCAATCAGCAAGACGGAGCACCTCCAGTGGACCAGCAGCAACCTGGAGACCAAACCCAACACTCTGGAGCGGCCTCCCAAGTCATGAATTCCGGGGATCCAGAGCCTCCAGTTCAGCCAGTCCAGCCTGCAGAGCCTGACAATGGAACCCTGGTGGGTCTCATCAGGGAATTGCTTGCATCTCAAGATCGTCGGGGTGATGCCCTGCACTAGACAGTACAAGATGTTATGGGCCGTGTTGGTTATCAAGGAAACAATGCAGCTAACAGTTTTAAGCGCCTTAACCCTCCATTCTTCGACGGTAGTGAAGATGCTATTGCAGCTGATGCGTGGCTCCAGGACATCGAGATTATCTTGGATGCAGCCAAGACTCCAGAAGGAGAGAAGGTAGCTGTAGTGCACTTACAGTTATTGGACCTAGCCCGCACCTGGTGGGCGATGTTAGCAGTTGGGTTGGCGACGCCTATCCCATGGGCGATATTCAGTGACAAGTTTCAGATTAAGTACTTTGATGCTGTAGCTCGGCGCGACCTACAGACAAGGTTCACCAATCTCAGGCAGATGAGCAGGACGGTCGATGGATATACGGCCGAGTTTTCAAGACTGAGTCGATTCGCTCCCACCTTGGTGGCAACCGAGTTTGATCGGGCGCAGCGGTTCCAGCAAGGACTCCACCTAGAGATCATTCTAGCAGTGGAGCAGTTTCAGCATCAGACTTTTGATGCTGTTTTACGAGCAGCTATGAGGCATGAGTATACCTCCTAGAGAATAGTGGACAGAACTGGAGGACGGAAGCGGTCCCATGGTCAGATGACCCAGTCCTCAGCCCCGGCAGCTAGGGCCTTTACTATTGGAGCTCCGAGGAGGGCGACATCAGTTACGTCGGTTCAGTATTCAACTCCAACGTACCCTCAGCAGCAGAAGTGGAGGCTGTCTTCCACAATAGGCTGCACTCATTGTGGAAAGCCAGGACATGTAGTATCAGAATGTCGTAGAGCACAAGGATTGTGTTTGGCTTATGGGGCATCGGACCACATGGTAGGGCCCTGTCCACAGAGAGCCGGTTCCTCCTCATCGGCCCAGACTAGTCCCTCGGTGAGGGGACCAGCACCTGTGCAGCAGCAGTACCAGCATCCGAGGCCATTGCCATCTCAGGCTCAAGCATTCCAGCAGCAGAGGTCGCAGCAGTATGCCCAGGTCCAAGCTCAGATTCAGAACCGCCAGAGAGGTTTCCAGCAGAGGGGACCAGCACCCAGAGGGCAAGGTCAAGCAATGGCTTTGACCGTAGAGGAGGAGTTGGCATCAGGTGAGGTGGTGGTAGGTACCATTCTCGTCAACTTTTTTCTTACATCAGTATTATTTGATTCGGGTGCATCGTATTCATTTATGTCTGCACGATTCGCAATACGGATAGGACTGGAGCCCGAGTCATTATCAGTAAGGCTCAATATACTTACTAGTAACGGTCTTGTGGGAGTAGATAGAGTGTTTTCCTCGTGTCGAATCATAGTTAGCGGTAGAGAGTTTTCCGCTAGGTTGATAGAATTTACGATGGCCGATTATGATGTGGTCCTAGGAATGGATTGGTTGAAGGAGTAATACGCAAGAATAGACTGCCATATTGGCAGGATTATTTTTGGTATTCCCAGCGAACCGGAGTTTTTATTTTCCAGGGGCGAAGTAGAACCTTCTCCTCCAGTATTGCGGATGGCAGTAGCAGTAGCAGTTCAGTTTTCCAGAGTAGTAGAAGAGTTTCCTGATGTATTTCCCGAAGAGCTTCCAGGCATGCCCCCATAAAGGGAGAGAGTTCACCATCGACTTGATTCCAGGGACGGCAGCAGTATCGGAGAGAGTCTACAGGATGGCACCTTCAGAGTTGAAAATCTTGTATAAGATGATTGAAGAACTCAGAACCAAGGGATTCATTCATGCTAGTGGATCGCCTTAGGGAGTCCCGATGCTTCTTATGAAGAAGAAGGATGGTACGTCAAGATTATGTGTTAATTATCGTACCTTGAACTCTGTAACAATCAAGAACATGTATCCTCTACCAAGGATAGATGACTTATTTGATCAGCTCAAGGGAGCGGCTTTATTCTCGAAGATTGACTTATGGTCAGGGTACTATCATATCAGAGTCAGAGAACAAGACATTACGAAGACAGCATTCAGATCGAGGTATGGATATTAGGAGTTACTTGTTATACCATTTGGAGCGACCAATGCGTCAGTCGTATTCATGGACCTCATGAATCGTATCTTCATGTCCTATTTAGATCAGTTCGTGATAGTGTTCATAGACAACATCTTAGTCTATAGCAAGAGTGAGGCAGAGCATGAGCAGCATCTTCGTATAGTTCTTCAGATACTCAGGGAACACCAGTTGTACGCGAAGTTCAGTAAGTACGAGTTTTGGCTGGATCGTATCTCGTACTTAGGTCACATCATCACCAGAGGTGGAGTAGAAGTGGACCCCCAGAAGATAATGGCTATATAGACATGGCCAGTACCTAGCACCGTCGCAGAAGTTCGGAGTTTTCTAGGATTGGTCGGCTATTACCGACGGTTTGTGTCAGACTTTGCTCGGATTTCAGCACCATTGACGCAGTTGACCCGCAAGGAGGTACAGTTTTCTTGGACAGCAGAGTGTCAGAGTTCATTCGAGAAGTTGAAGCGAAGATTGATGACGGCTCCCATTCTCACGCTTCCAGATGGGACGGAAGGATTTTCAGTTTATTGTGATGCTTCTGGCATAGGATTGGGATGTGTCTTGATGCAGCATGGTAAGGTAGTAGCTTATGCGTCACGTCAGCTTCGTAATCATAAGAGGAATTACCCAACCCATGACTTGGAATTAGCAGCGGTGGTTTTCGCATTCAAGTTGTGGAGGCATTATTTGTATGGAGATCGGATGAAGATTTTTACCGACCACAAGAGTCTTAAGTATGTGTTTACCCAGAAGGATCTTAATATGCGTCAGAGAAGATGGCTAGAGCTACTTGTGGATTATGACATCAACTTGCAGTATCATCCTGGAAAGGCCAACGTTGTTGCAGATGCATTGAGCAGAAGAGCCGGAGTTTATTTTCTAACAGCACAACCAGAATTGTTAGCAGATCTTCAGAAGATGGGAATAGAAGTAGTTCTTCCTACCAATGTGGTATTGATGGCCATCATGCAAGTTCAGTCCAGCATAGTTGAGAAGATCAAGATGGCACAATCTGCAGATTCCAAGCTTCAGCGGCTCAGAGCAGAGTGTAAAGCAGGTCGGAGAGCAGAGTTATGTATTCACGAAGATGGTACTCTCCGATATGGGAGACGTCTTTGTGTACCCAGTGGTGATATCAGACAGGAGATCATGGCAGAGGCTCACAGTTCTCAGTATTCAATTCATCCCGGTGGTACGAAGATGTACCGAGATATCCGTCAGCATTTCTGGTGGAATGGTATGAAGAGGGAGATAGCCCGGTTTGTCTCTTGTTGTTTAGTTTGTCAGTAAGTTAAGGCTGAACATCAGAGATCAGCTGGAATTTTTTAACCTTTACTGATCCCAGAATGGAAATGGGAGCACATTACCATGGATTTTGTAACTGGGTTACCTAAATCCCCAGCTAGGAGAGATGCTATCTGGGTTATAGCTGATCGTCTCAAGAAGGTAGCTCATTTTCTCTCCTTCAGAATTGGTCAGTCGACGGATCAGCTAGCAGAGATGTACCTCAGGCAGATAGTCAGATTGCATGGAGTGCCAGTTAGTATCATATCAGACAGAGACTCAAGATATACATCGCACTTTTGGCAGAGTCTTCAAGAGAGTTTGGGGACTCGTCTCAAGTTCAGTTCAGCATATCATCCGCAGACAGATGGTCAGTCAGAACGCACGATTCAAACTCTCGAAGATATGTTACGATCTTATGTAGGAACGAAATAGTAAAACGTAATACTCTAGAGGGGGTGAATAGAGTTGGCAGCGGAATAATGCTAATTAAAAAATGTTAGCAGCACAATCACAGAATATTAATCACAACTAAAATAAAGTAAACACAGAGTTAAGAGAGCAAACGCAAAGACAGCGATGTATACTGGTTTTTCTCTGTTGAGGACTAATCCAGTTGGTAGAACTCTTGCTACCAGTTGAATCCACTATTGGAAAAACCGCAAGTTTTCTTACGAAGTCCTTGCAACTTCTACAACACGAGCTTTGATACGAAGAACTCGTCCAACTTCAAATGTGAAGAGGTATTCTTCAATCAAGCCTTCTGATTACAATCTCTCAGAAACTTCTAGACCGTACCGCACTGGCAAATTGACTAGAGGATTGTAATTGGCTTGGGATCTGAAGTTGAAAGCTCTAGAAAACTCTTTGGAAGACTGAAAGCTTTAGATAGAGAGAAGATTGAAAGTGAATGAGTGAGTTAAAATGATCGAAATCCTTCTCTATTTATAGGTGTTCCAAAGGCAGACTTCTGACAGAATTCGGGCAGAATTCGGACAGAACTCTATGAGCAAATCTCGGTCAAATCCGCAACTGCAGGAGGACCAAGTAACAAGGATTCAAAATCACAACGGCCACCAACCGAACTCTGGCCGAACTCGGTCCGAGTTCTGTCAGGATTTAGTTAGAGTTTTAAAAAGCTTTTTGGTGATTTTTGAAAACCTTTTTAAAAACCTTTTTGTAAACCTTTTTGAGAGGACATTTTAAAAACATTTTGGACTCATTCAAGGGTAGCCTATTTGCCAGTACGACTCGGTGTACAACATATTCCTAGACTCAAATAAAATAAAAAATACATTGTATAAGAAATTACAGACTCGAGTAGGCAAACAGATCTTCGGTCTTGAATTCAGTGGATAGCCATTCTTGATCATGTCCAAGAGTCCGAGATGTCCCGACTAGCTTTGTACATCCAGACAGAGTTTAATCAATTATTAAAATCAGGTTGACCATATGACCAAATGGGCCAACAATCTCCCCCATTTTGATAATTGACAACTATGAATGATATAACATTAAGCTTGTTCAAAATATCAAAAAGTAGAATTGTTCATATCCTGTATTATCTCAAAAAAATGTTAGATCTTTAATTTTCTCCCCCTTTGTCACTTAGCAAAATAATTGCAAAAGAGAAGGCTCCCCCGCAATCAATGCATAAGTAACAAATAGTGAGAAAAGAAATAAGGCAAAAATAAAAGAGAAATATCACAGACATGTATTGTCGCAGAAAAAAAAATCATCACAGGCATGTAATTTCACAGGCAGTTATAAAAAATGAAGCAATATAAGAAATAGTGCTATCATAAACTGAAACTGAAACATAGTGCTGAAATAAACTGGAATGCCATAAACTGAGGCATAATAAACATGTCCATGAAAATAAAAGAGTACTGAAGCAAACTAGAAAGTGCTAATAATAATCAAAAAGTACTGATAATAACTTGGAATGTCAGAGCATTTCCAAGTGCACAATAAAATATCACTCAAAATCATATAGTCACATATCCTCATCATCATCCTCATCATTATCATCAGCTCGACCAGCATGTCCTGAAGGACCAGCTCCAGAGGTACCAGCGCCAGAAGGATGAGGAGGGGCGCCAGCATAGAACTCACCAACATAATCACGAGGTGGAGCACGGTCAGAACGGTACCAATCATAGGCGTTACTGAGCTGGAAGTAGGCATGAACAACCTCATCCTCACAGCGGTAACCAGAGAAAGCTGGATCTCTAGGGATGGAACCGGCTGAATGACCAGTCTGGGCGAAACGAAGATCAGCTAAGGAATTTGCAAGCGCCTGATAACGGGTGACGTCGCGGAACTCACGCTCGCGAGCCATGTCCGTCATCGAGACGTGCAAAGCAGATAAATGATGATGTATGCCTTCAAATGTCATGGCATACTGATGAGGTGGTGGAGGAGGTGCAGTAGGAGGAGCAGGAGGTGGAGCTGAAGCAGTCATGCTACGACGAGATAACTGAAGAAACTTGGGCTCAGGGTCCTGAGTACAAATCGACAGATCGATATCGAAGCGCTGAAAGATGCATGGGAGAATCATCGCGTAAGAGAGATTTCTATCTCTTGCACGACAACGACCCATCATCTGAATCATGGTCTTAGGGGCAGAAAATGGAATCCCCTTAAGAATGTGGTACATGGCGGACAGCTCAAGAGAAGTCACATCATCCTTTGAAGTGGATTTTGGAAGGATAGTGGAATAGATGATGCGATGTAATTCATAGTTAAACAAGTTCAGGTTGTTAGCCTTGAACTTTCCAGAGCGTACTCTATCAGGTGCACAGAGTTCCGCTTTGAAACTGGAGAGTGTCGTGCATTCGGAGAAATCAAATTCAGTGATGTCAACTAGCGGTTCACCTTCGTTAGGGATACCAAGGATCTCCGCTAAGAGGTCATCATTGAAATTGATATCAATACCTCCAACACGAGTGCTCACATCAAAAGTGTTTAATATGAGATTGTAATAAAATAATCTAATGGCATTAGTTGCTATAGGGAAGCAGATTTTAAAAAAGATGTAACCCTAATACCTCAAAGAAATGACGATGATCAGGAAATACAGTCCATTTGACTGGAGCGCCTATGCATATGGATCTCATGGAGAAGTCTCCATACCACAGTAGGGCTTGGTCTAGGGTTTGAAAGAAAAACCCGTCAAACGCACCATCGCTCGTTTGGACCGACGAGAAGAGGGAATCCGTATACGGATACGAAGATGACCCTTCCTCACTGGGGTTCGTCTTCTTCCTCTTTGAAAGATTGAATTTGGGTGCCATTTGTGCAAATTGAAGTAAAAATACACTAATTAAAAAGTGGAGAAGGATGTGGTTATACCTCCCGAAATCAAAGTATGTCGAAGAGAACGACGAACTCCGCACGAATCCAAATTTTGGATTGATTTCACCACTAGGATTGGAAGAAGGAGGGTGGTGAAAAGCTAGGGTTCGGGGCTCCTTCGCGGCTGCTGCTGCTATTATGATGTATTTTGGAAGCAATGAAGAAGAAAGGCTTCTCGGGTTCTGTATATATAACCTGACACCCTCAACCGAACTCGGGCCGAATTCGGTCAGAGCTCTGGCCGAATTCGCCTAGGGTTCTTTACAGTTGATTTTTGCCATTCTTTTTTATTGTCTCATTTCAAATATTTAATTCAAAGATTAGTCATTTCAACTTCAATTAACATAATTAATATTATTTTATAGATTAAATGTCGTTACACAGCGACTGTTTCAGATTAGCTGTAGGAGTACTGTCCCAGCTGGCGGAGGTTCACCGGGGAACTCTTAAGTACCGCTTCGCTTCAATCGTAGTTGTGGTGACAGACAGACTCTTTATTGGCTTGTCTCTAATACAGTTTTTGTGTAATGATATATAATCATAAAATAAAATTAATTAATATTATTGACGTCCAAAATTCTTAATTCTCGACGTAAATAATTGAAACGATCTTCCGCTAGAGGTTTAGTGAAGATGTCAGCTAGTTGATTTTCAGTATCTATGTACACAAGGTTTATATCTCCATTTTGATGATGATCTCTAAGAAAGTGATGTCGAATCTCGATATATTTGGTACGAGAGTGACATACTGGATTCTTAGTCAAATTAATAGTGCTCGTGTTATCACAGAAAATAGGAATATGTGTGTAAAATAAATCATAGTCTTCTAGGGTTTGTTTCATCAACAAAATCTGAGCACAACAACGTCATGCGGCGATGTACTCAGCCTCTGTTGTTGATAGGGCTACAGAATTTTGCTTTTTACTAAACCATGAGACTAGAGCCTTGCCTAAGAAATGACATGTGCCACTGGTACTTTTTCTATCAACTTTGCATCCAGCAAAATCTGCATCCGAATAACCAATAAGGTCAAAGGACTTAGTTTTGGGATACCATAAGCCAACAGAAGAAGTGCCCTTAAGGTATCGAAAGATACGTTTAACTGCGGACAGATGTGATTCCTTTGGGTTAGCTTGAAAACGTGCACACAGGCAAACACTAAACATTATATCTGGACGACTAGCAGTTAAATAAAGTAAACTACCAATCATACCTCGATACTTACGTGTGTCGACTGGCTTGCCTTGTTCATCTGAATCAAGCTTTGTTGAAGTTGCCATTGGAGTGCCAATAGGTTTGACATTGTCCAGATCAAACTTCTTTAGCAGGTCTTTTGTGTACTTGGCTTGATTTATAAATGTCTCATTATCAGTTTGTTTGATTTGTAATCCGATAAAGAATTTCAGCTCTCCCATCATACTCATCTCAAACTTATTCTGCATACACTTAGAAAATTCTTGACACAAAGATTTATCAGTAGATCCAAATATAATATCATCAACATAGATTTGAATTAAAAGAAGTTTGCCATTAAAAGACTTAATAAACAGTGTAGTGTCAACCTTGCCTTTTGAAAAACTGTTGTCAAGTAGAAAAGAGCTTAGACGATCATACCAAGCACGAGGGGCTTGTTTTAAACCGTATAAGGCTTTCTTCAACTTGAAAACATGATCAGGATTTTTGAAATCCGTGAAACCTGGAGGTTGTGCTACAAAAACTTCTTCTTTTATAAAACTATTTAAAAAAAGCACTCTTGACATCCATTTGAAAAAGTTTGAAATCATGAAAACATGCAAATGCACATAACATGCGAATGGATTCTAATCTCGCAACTGGGGCATAAGTCTCATCGTAGTCGATACCTTCTTCTTGATTGTATCCTTGAGCTACGAGTCGAGCCTTATTACGAGTCACTAAACCATTCTCATTTAGTTTATTTTGGAATATCCAACGGGTGCCAATGACCGGATGATCAATAGGCCTGGGAACAAGTTCCCAAACTTGATTCCGTTCAAATTGGTTTAATTCCTCTTGCATAGCATCTATCCAAAAACTATCACTACATGCTTCATCAATAGTTTTGGGTTCTAGCTGTGAAATAAATGCAACACTAGAAACAATATCTTTACTGGATGTACGAGTACTTACTCCTTTGGTAATATCACCAATTACCAAATCTTTTGGATGATCAGCTGTAAATTTCAACCTTTTCGGTAGATTCTGAAGGTAGCTGGTTCCTGGATCTTCTCTAGGAGGTTCAGCTAGTGCAGAGCTTGGTTAAGAATCAGCTGATGTTGAGCTTGGTACAGTTGGATCTTCGTCATTGTCATCGATCGTCATCTGATTTAGTTCATCAAAAGTGACGTTGATTGACTCTTCGATGATCATGGTTCGTTTGTTGAAGACTCTGTATCCTTTGCTCTTGGCCGCATAACCTAAAAATATACCTTCATCAGCCTTTTCATCAAATTTTTCCAAATTGTCTTTTGTATTAAGAATAAAGCATTTACAACCAAATATTCTAAAGTATGAAACAGATGGAATTCTATCAAACCATAACTCAAATGGAGTCTTCTTCGATTTGGGTCGAATTAGAACTCTATTGAGAACAAAGCAAGCTGTATTGACAGCTTCAGCCCAGAAATATTTGGGTAGACTAAACTGGTTTAACATCACTCTGGCCATTTCGGTTAGAGTTATGTTCTTACGTTCCACAACTCTATTTTGTTGTAGAGTCCTAGGGCAGGAGAACTCGTGTATGAAACCGTGTGTGTCACAAAATTGCTCAAAATCAGCATTCTCGAATTCGCCTCCATGATCGCTTCTTATACGAGTGATCATGTAACCTTTTTCATTCTGTACTTTCTTGCAAAAGGCGACAAATTCGGATAATGCATCATTCTTGCGTGTCAAGAAATATACCCACGTGTATCTAGAGAAATTATCTACAATTACAAAAGCATAAAGTTTACCTCCAAGGCTAGCAACTCTGCTAGGACCAAATAAGTCCATATGAAGCAATTGTAGAGGTCTAGTAGTATATACTGCGTTTACTGACTTGAATGTGGATCTGGTAGCTTTGTTCTTTTCACATTGGCTGCATACCGAATCCTTCTTGAATGTAATGTCCGGTAAACCGCGTACTAGCTTCTTTGTGGATAATCTTGAGATCGTATCCATATTAGCATGACCGAGTCTCATATGCCACAGATGACTCTCATCACTCAACATCACCGATACCAATAATATACCCTTTCAAGTTATTATCGAAGGAGACATAGCCTTCCTTCTTTTTCTTCGACAGTGTTGCAAATAGTGTAGCATCACCGGTCATATGCCGTGAGCAACCGCTGTCGAGGATCCATTTGCTTCTAGCATGTGAAGGGTATTCCACCTACAAAATAGTTTGCAGATGAAACTTTTGGTACCCATTTCTTGTAGGGTCCTGAATTGTTAACTTTTGGTATCCAAGCATAAACATTTAAATCAACAAGCTTTCTCATTCTACATGCAGATGAAATATGACCAATGAGGCCACAATAATGACATTGTGCATGTCGAGTGTTGAAAGCTGAGTGGTGTGCATGGTTGGTAGGTTTAGGTTTTCTAGTATAGAAAAAAGCATACATATAATCTTGTTTGGGCTTAACCTTTTGGGGTAAAGGTTTGATAGGGTTAGGTCTGACAGTGTTTAGCTTGGGAATGTTCCAATTTTTTGGTAAGTGACACGTGTTAGGGAAGGAAGCAGCAGGCTCAGGCTGTTTTTCTAACCTAATTTCCAATCTTTTGGAAGTGTCATACAACTTAGTATAATCAGAAGTGAGTGTTTCCATTCTGATTTGTGCACATCGAAGACTTTTCTTCTCTATAGAAAGTTCTTCCTTGAGTTGGTCAATAATTTTGTCTTTCTCTTCAGATGACTTGGTAGTCTCGTGTAATAAGAGCTTTGTTGAAGAAAGCTCACCAGACTCACTAACATTATTTCTAACCTCAGCTAGTAGGTCGGTAAGTCTACCTATTTCACCTTTGTACTCTTTGAGTATCTTCTTAGAGGTCTGATACTTGCTACGCAGTTTTCTGTAATCAGTCATCAGGTCACTGAAGGCATCTCCTAATTGCTCAAAGGTGAAGTCATCATAAGTATCAACTACAGGTTCAGTAGGTACCTGATCGGATGCCATAAAGCATACGTTTGCAGCGTCTTCTGATTGTTCGTCTTCTGAGTCGCTGGCTTCACTTTCATGCCATATGCTGGTATTGGCATATCTCCTAGATGTTGATTTCTTCAGGTTCCCTTTTTCATACCTGTTGCTCTTCTTGCTTGATGATGAGTTTGTGGGACAATCCTTCTTCATGTGTCCCTTCTTCTTGCAGCCGTAGCAGATAGCGTCATCTTGATACCAGTTGTTGCTGCTGTTGTTTTCTTTGGCTCTCTTCTCATATCTCATGAATCTTTTGAATTTTTTTGCTAGGAGTGCTTGATCTTCAGCATCAGATTTACTGCTGTCTGAGTCACCTTCAGCAGCTTTTCTGTGCTGAGCCTTGAAAGCAATCGTCTTCTCCTTTGGTGCAGGCTCTTCAAAATCTTGTAGCTCCAGTTTATGAGTGAGTAGTTTACCCATGAGTACTTCGAGGGACATAGTTGTGAGATCGTTCCCTTCAATGATTGCAGTAGCCTTCGGAATCCAGTTCTTGGTAAGTGCTCGCAGGAGTTTGCGAATCTTTTCATGGTTACTGTACTCTTTGCCTAGGGAGGACAAAGGATTTACAATATCCAAGAATCTCTCGAATATCTGAGTAACTGTTTCGTTGGGCTTCATCTTGAACACCTCATACTCTTGAGTAAGTCTGCTGACTTTAGATTCTTTGACTTGAGTCGTGCCTTCATGTGTGACTTCAAGTAGCTTCCACACTTCATTAGCCGTTGTGCAGATAGACACCCTGTTAAATTCAGTTCTGTCTAAAGCACAAAAAAGAGCATTAATGGCACGTGCGTCAAGACTGGCCCTTTTTCTTTTCTTCCTCTGTATATCTGCTATAGGGTTTTTCAACTAAAACTCCATCAACATTTATACGAGGTGGCTTTTGATAGCCATCAAGAACAATGGACCATAAATCAAAGTCAAGTGATTTCAAGAAGAAACTCATCCGTGTTTTCCAATAGGTATAGTTCGTACCATCAAACAGTGGGGGTCTGTTTGTGGCCTGGCCTTCACTTGTGAATTTCACAGTTGCCATGTGTTGTGCTGTGATCTATATAACAGTTAATTAAAATGAATAAATAATTGTACTGTTACCTTTGCTTTACCTGTAACACCCGCTCTGATACCAATTGTAGGAACGAAATAGTAAAGCGTAATACTCTAGAGGGGGGGTGAATAGAGTTGGCAGCGGAATAATGCTAATTAAAAAATGTTAGCAGCACAATCACAGAATATTAATCACAACTAAAATAAAGTAAAGACAGAGTTAAGAGAGCAAACGCAAAGCAGCGATGTATACTGGTTTCCCTCTGTTGAGGACTAATCCAGTCGGTAGAACTCTTGCTACCACTTGAATCCACTATTGAAAAAACCGCAAGTTTTCTTACGAAGTCCTTGCAACTTCTACAACGCGAGCTTTGATACGAAGAACTCGTCCAACTTCAAATGTGAAGAGGTATTCTTCAATCAAGCCTTCTGATTATAATCTCTCAGAAACTTCTAGACCGTACCGCACTGGCAAATTGACTAGAGGATTGTAATTGGCTTGGGATCTGAAATTGAAAGCTCTAGAAAACTCTTTGGAAGACTGAAAGCTTTAGATAGAGAGAAGATTGAAAGTGAATGAGTGAGTTGAAATGATCGAAATCCTTCTCTATTTATAGGTGTTCCAAAGGCAGACTTCTGACAAAATTCGGGCAGAATTCGGACAGAACTCTATGAGCAAATCTCGATCAAATCTGCAACTGCAGGAGGACCAAGTAACAAGGATTCAAAATTACAACGGCCACCAACCGAACTCGGTCCGAGTTCTGTCAGGGTTTAGTTAGGGTTTTAAAAAGCTTTTTGGTAATTTTTGAAAACCTTTTTGAAAACCTTTTTGTAAACCTTTTTGAGAGGACATTTTAAAAATATTTTGGACTCATTCAAGGGTAGCCTATTTGCCAGTACGACTCGGTGTACAACATATTCCTAGACTCAAGTAAAATGAAAAATATATTGCATAAGGAATTACAGACTCGAGTAGGCAAACAGATCTTCGGTCTTGAATTCAGTGGATAGCCGTTCTTGATCATGTCCAAGAGTCCGAGATGTCCCGACTAGCTTTGTATATCCAGACAGAGTTTAATCAATTATTAAAATCAGGTTGACCATATGACCAAATGGGCCAACATCTTATACGCTGGACTTCGGTGGTTCGTGGAAAGATCACTTACACCTAGTGGAGTTCTCGTACAACAACAGTTTTCAGGCCAGTATTCAGATGGCACCTTTCGAGGCATTGTATGACAGGAAGTACAGATCTCCTTTAGTCTGGGATGATGTAGGCGAGAGGCAGATGCTTGGTCCCGAAATAATTACGCAGACTATTGAGGTGGTCAGACGAGTCAGAGATCATCTTCGAGTTGCGCAAGATCGTCATCGTTATTGGGCCGATTCTCAGCGGCGTCCCCTTGAGTTTTCTGTCGGCGACCACGTATTCCTTAGGATCTCGCCTACCTATGGCGTCATTCGTTTTGGCATACGGGGAAAGCTCAGTCCTAGGTATATAGGGTCGTCTGATTTTCTGGAGCGATAGGTGATGTTTTCTATCGTCTCGCTCTTCCGCCGTCGTTAAGTGAGGTACATGATGTTTTCCATGTATCCCAATTGAGACGGTACATCCCGGATCCGAGCCATATCCTTGATTATTCGGAATTGGTTGTTGGTTCCAACCTTTCGTATGAGAAAAGGCCCGTATCCATATTGGACCGAAGAGAGAAGGTGCTTAAGAACAAGACTATTAGTTTAGTCCGCGTTGCTTAGGGTCATCACTCTTTGGGCGAGTCAACGTGGGAGCGTGAGGATGATATTCGCTCGTGATATCCACACATGTTTGACTCATAAGGTAAAATGTCTTCCTTATGCCTTATGCTTTTAATTCCTTGCTTGCATGAATGATTGCTTGATTGACTGCTAGTCGTAACTTGCTTATGGTTAATATAGCTTGCCCCGATATCTCTAGTCTCTTGATTAAATTTCGAGGATGAAATTCTTTTAAGGTGGGTAGAGTTGTCACTCATGTTTCCGTTATACGTATTTTTGTATGCGTATACGAGATTTATGATATTTATCAGGTGGACCGTAGTTAGACTTGTTTTGCTTAGCCTAGTCTTGGTTTAATCTTGACTTGGTTTATTTGATTGGTTTGGTTCAATTTGACTTGGTTTGGCTTGGGTTGAGATGGAGAGGGTTGATATATAACCCAACTCCTTCTCTCTCTCTCTCTCTCCTCATTCACTTCTTCATTTACTTCTTCATATTCTTCATTTTCTCCTCCCACTTACCAAGTCCTATGCAAGTACAACTTGCTTTATGATGGATCTCAAGTTTTATTGTTCTATTCTCTTCCTTACTTGATTTTAGGCCTCTTTAGAACTTGACATTTTTGGGTTTGATGGATGGATTTTTGTAGATATAAGTTTATAGTATTTTTGTTTTCTTGGGTTTAATCTACCAAACTTTATTATTTTCAAGTTTTGATTGTTTTATGTTGTAGAGAATTCAATTTTACCCAAAATGGACCTTTGAAAAGTTAGATTTCGACTTATTTTGAGAAAGTTATGGCCAAAATAAGATTTAGACACTTTCTAGTTCATCTGTCCTGAATCTGGCAGGGACGATGAATAGTGCCGCATGGGTTGCATAGTGCCGCAGGAATAAATAGTGCCACATGACTTGCACAGTGTCGCATGGATGCATAGTGCCGCAGGAATGAATAGTGCCGCATGGCTTGTATAGTACCGCATGGATGCATAGTGCCACAAGAATGAATAGTGCCGCATGGCTTGCATAGTGCCGCATGGATGCATAGTGCCACAGGAATTAATAGTACCGTATGGCTTGCATAGTGCCGCATGGATGCATAGTATCGTAGGAATGAATAGTATCACATGACTTGCATAGTGCCGCATGGATGCATAGTACCACAGGAATGAATAGTATCGCATGGCTTGTATAGTGCCGCATGGATGCATAGTGCCACAGGAATGAATAGTGCCACATGGATGAATAGTGCCACAAGAATGAATAGTGCCGTACGGCTTGCACAGTACCGTATAGTGCCTATTTTGGTTGTTTTATGTCATATTTGGATGAATTATGACCAGAATTTCTCCCAACTCCCAACATGAAAGTTGTAGATCTTTTTTTTGGCTTCAAGAATATGTTACTAGCTATTTTATGCAAGTTTCTCTCACTCATGATAATATAAGGATAGAACACGATAGTGGCTTGTTAAGGCGCACTCTTACCAAGTAACAAGTAACATGACATGATAGTGGCCCACCGTGGCGCACTCTTGACAAGCAACATTGGCATGATGATAGTGGCCTGCCGTGGCGTACTCTTGACAAGCAATATTAGCATGATAATAGTGGCCCGTCGTGGCGCACTCTTGATAAGTAAACCTAACATAAAAATCTTGATATGCTGTTGTGACGACTATCTTGACTTGCTAAGTAACTCTTGTCTTGACACCGTGGATGTTTGTGCTTGTGTAAGCTACATGTCTCGTCTTGCATCATTTCTAGGATATGAATTTCTGATTACCACGGTCAGGGATTCATACTGAATCGAACTAGGTTAATGACTAGATTGATCAAGTAGTTCATATAGAGAGGTATTCCGGCTACAAGCAATCCCGTTATCTGGGCACCTTCTCTGATGGACTTGTAGCCTGCCGACGAGTAGGGCACATTTCCAGCTCACTGTCATGTGGGGCACTTCATGAAACGATTACTATGCACACTGTCATGTGTTGCACTCAAGATACCTGACAAGTCATAATAACTCTTAGCATGAACCTTGCGTCTGGATAACCTGGATAGTCTGCAGGGCTTGTGGTCGTAGGGATACCTCATTGCATCTTGCTAGTAACTGGGCTTGTGATAACCCTAGTTAGTTTAAATATCAAGCCGTACTCTTGCTTGGCCGTGAATGTTGGATGGAGTCCCATCTTGTCTAGTCTTGCCTAGATCCAGTACATGGTTATCTCAGGACATGCTTGTGTATGTTTTACTTTATCGATAATTGGTTAGAGACTAAGTTCTGTTCAGATGAAGGGTTACAACCCCGGTCCTTGTTTGGTTTACGGGTTGTAACTTGGTTACCGGAATAGTCCTTTAGTTATCTTATCGTTTATCACCATGTTTTCTCTAACTCATGTCTTTTATTATCCTTTATGTCTCATGTGCTAATATGCTGGTTTTAGTTCTTAAGTGAAGTCTTCCTAGTGGCACTTGCTCTTTCTGGGGTCTGACCCAGCTGGTTTTGTATGACTAGATTTCGGAGTAGCACCCGAGGATCCTCCAGCCTTCCAGCCAGATGGTGAACACTAGGCGCAACCCTGGCAACGAGTGGATTTTATTTTGCTCTCCCACTCTATTGTAAATTATTCTTTTGAGGCGTTTAACCGCCGAGCAATTGTTAGCTCGTGTTAAATTTACATTTCTGTCTGCCTAAGGGCTGTAACATGATTGACAAATCCTAGGGTTGATCATGTATGACTTAAACTCTTGCTAGTCTTCGTATTTTGTATGACTAGCTTCATGATCATCTGAATATGTAATGTTTGGGATACCTTATTTTGTATGTCTGATGATCTACCATCTTGTTACATTTACTTGCTTGCTTGAGATTGAGACACTAGGCTTGTTCTTGACCCTAAGAGACTGATGGCTTGTAGATAAACCCTCATGCATCTAGACAGCCGTGACCGTATTGCGAGGTGAGATTTACTTCAATATACATAGCTGGCTGTGTCTGTCCTTCGCTCTCCAGTATTCTGGTTCTGGGACATGACAGTTTGGTGGAGTTTGGATGGAAGAAAGATGAAATGAGTTTTTATGGAGGAGAAAGAGTTGTATGATAGAGGGGATGAAGATGATGGGTTTGGATGGAGGAGGTGCTGTTGAAATTTGGAGAGAGAGAGGGGTTTGTCGACTATGGAGAGGAAAAGGAAGGGAGAATTGAGTTAGGGTTAGGGTTTGGGTATAAGTAGGTATATATATGGGTTTTTTTGGGTTACATGCATGTAATATAATAGGAAACCTATTCCTAATGGGATGTTGGCTGAATATACGTGGGGGAGGGCTGTTTTGGTCATCCAATAGTGGTCGTCTTTAATTTGTTTGGGTTGTTGGTGAGGTTGCAAATTGATTTGATTGAGAATTAAAAAGGTCTTTCCTAATATAGACTAATTAAATCTATCTTATATAAATATAATCAAATCTGAATTTTATATATATATATATATATATATATATATATATATATATATATATATATATATATATATATATATATATTAATGTCCAACATGCCTACATAGTTTTGGGTTTGGCTTGGGAGAGATTTGGTAAGGTTTGGTGCAACCGGGTCTCCTAAAAAGCATAAAGACTTTATTAACTAATTAATTAAATAAAAGTATGACTTGTGCCATAATTTGAATTGTTAACATGCAAGAGACTACAATATGACCATGACATTCCTAATATGGCTAGGATACTAGTTAAAGCACACAAGTACACTATTCGTGTCACAATTCTTCGTCGTCTTGTACTCCAAATCTTAACCATGGCTAAGGTCATCTATAATAATAACTATTTATTCAAAAATATTCATAAATTCCATAAAATTCTATTTAAATCAAATAAATAATAATAATAATAAATTTAGGGGTGTTACAACCGCCCAAACTTAGCTTCATTCCCCACTTTCACCACCACAGTACTACCTTCACACTATAGCACCACCTTCACCACCGCAGCCTAACCCCTCCTAGACCAACTCTGAATGACCTCGATTTCCTGAACTCCTTGCCAACACTCCATAGCACCTCCATCACCAATCTACTCCGGCGAACCCCACCCAACACTCCATAACACTCAACTCCGGTCCTATCACCAGTCCCAACCCCTACCAACGCCACCACTCACTTGGAAACGCCGTCGACTCCAGATCTGTCGTCGCTGCTTCAGATCTGGCCGCTGTCTACCCGTCTCCGTCGTCGAGCCTCGCCGTTGCAAATCTGGACCACCGTCTACCCCATCTCTGTCACTGCATCGTCGTCTCTGTCAGTGCGCTGTCGCCGTCGTCATTCTAGATCCGACGCTGCATCCCCGGCCAGATCTCGAGTAGGCCACAGTGCTGTCCTCACCACGACACTCCGGTGAGCCTTTCCGATCATCTCTCTCCTCCTCTCGTTCTCTCTCTTCTCTACTCTATTTCCTTCTCTCTCTTTCCAATAATTCAGAGAGAGACTGATGCCTCTCTCTTCGAAGAGTATAGTTTTTTTGGTTTTAAAACCCCAATTCATAATGGGTTTCGGGCTCAGCCGTTTATTATTGGGTATAATTGTATTTTTCAGTGGGCTGGGCTTTAAGCCCATTTTGTTAAAGAAGTTATTTTAGTTGTAATTTAATTGTGGGTTGGGCCAGCCCAGAGCCCATTACGTAAATAATTATATGTGTAAATCCTGTTGGGCCATACTTTAGTTAAATAGGTATATTTGAGTATATTAGTACATGTATTCATACTAATTTTTATACTATTTATATATTAAATAATTGTTAGTAAATATTTTTATAAGTAATTTTACTAGTATATTTCAAAGCTATTTTCATTAGAAAAATCTATAAATATTAATAATGTACTTTATCTAACATAAAAGTTATCCATAAAATTTTTATGTACCAAAATTATGATTTAGCTTAATAACTAATATTTTAAATATTATAAATATTTTCTATAATAAGTTATAGATTTTGGTCTGTGTATTTCTCTCCTATTATCAGTTTAGGTATAATCTAATCATGCGTTCCTATGTTTTGACTTTGTGTTCACTCTCTTAAATCAATTATCGGCTTCATGGACTTATTGGGAAATTTGGACTTCGGATTCGATCTTGGACATCTATTGGACATTATGATCTTCGACGACTTATTTGGGATTATTATTCTGGACTTTAGACTGTGATACTTTCTGTATCGACATGTTTGTGTTGCACACGTCGACTTCAGATACCCGAGGCAAGTACTTACAGTTATTGCTCTCATTTCCTGATAGTTATTATATTTCACGATCTAGATGTTCATGCAATGATTACTGTCACGATTATCACATGAGATTAGTATTTATGGATTCCAATCTTGATTACTATATTCTTGTTTATCATGTTTCCATGTTTACTTTATTCTTGTTTCCTGTCATGATTTAAATCCATGATTGCTAGTTAGACGCGAAGTACTTTAGTATATATGTGATCAAAGCCCATATTCCATGTTCCCTATTGATAGCTAATCATACACGACACGTATGATTAGCCGGACCAAGTAGATCCCTCAGCCCGATCACATACAGAACGTAGTACTTCAACCTCACTTAGTGTAGCTATGACTTTGGCATTCATATTGCTATGTCACATGCCATAATTTCCTGTCTACTTTATCTGTCTTCACTATGTTACTCTTTCATTGCAGTGTTCTATCTTCTATTTTCTGTTATATGATATTTATCATGTTATGAGTAGTGGTTCCTATATTGTACTTGCTATAATCCTGACTGGATAATAATATTTTTAGGCGATGACTTAGAGCATTAGTGTTCCACTTACTATGGTAGACCTGAAGCAGATCATGACATATCTGGAGATGTAGAAGATGATATAGCAAATGTGCCACTGGAGGATGTTTAGCTTAGCTTAGTCTTTACTATATGTTGTTTAGATTCATATTATCAGAACATTTGATGAGTTGTATTCTATATTTGAGGATTACTGTATTTGACCCTCTGTGACTGAACTCTGTGGACTTGTCATTTCTATTTCATATCTACCTTTTAGTATCTGTGATTGAGTTAGAATCTGGATATCATGATTTATGTTATGTTGATTAGACTGGATGTACTTGAGGATTTGATAGCTTACTATCGTCAACTCTACGACGTAGGCTGGACGTGCTTCCACGTACTCATATCCGAACTTCTGGGTGCAGGTCATGACAGCCAGACAGGGCATTAAACTCCTCATGCGTGACGGGTTTTGCCAGTGTTGTTTTAGAAAAGAAAGATTCCCAAAGGTTCCAAATGAATTGGAATCCTCGATCTATGGTGCTCTGATACTACTTGACGCAGCATGATAGCAGAACAGACTTACCTTCGCGCTTGGCAATGGCCAAGTCGATCGGTGATGACGATAACTGGACCACCATTGCTTGGTGAGAACAAAGTGTCGCAAAAACTCCGATGGATGGCCTTGTGAGGGGTCCGCGCAAAGGTTGCTTAAAAACCTCAAGCGAGGGGCTTCCGAATCTACGGAATAGTCGAGTCCACGACCAAAAAAAGAGATCAAATCTTATAACTTAAAGAAGAATTTTATTAATTAGAAGTTGTTCCTCAAATGATACAGAAGATGCCTATTTATAGAACATTTATAACAACCTAAAACCTATCCTAATAAAAGATAGAGTAAAAACAAGAGTCTTAAAAGAAATATGATTCTTATCAACTCTTAAAAAAAGATAAAACAAAAGAAAAAAAATCCTAAATTGTTTTGGAGTTGGAATCCATGCTACATAACCGTTTGAGGATGATAGAAAGTATTGTATTTGACTTGGGTTCCCTGTAGTTTAAAATTTTCCTTTCATAAGGCACTGGTAAAGAGTGGATCCCTATCAGTGACTATTGATTTAGGCATGCCATGTGGCTTAAAAACATCCTCCAAGAAAACCTAAGCAACTGTTACTGCAGTGTAGGGATGTGATAGAGCAAATAAGTGTATATATTTAGTAAGCCTATCTACCACAACTAAAATAGTTGACTTGTTATGGCTAGTGGGCAAACTCTCTATGAAATCCATAGATATCTCTTCCCAAATCTTCTCTGGAATGGGTAAGGGTTGCAGTAAACCTGCTGAAGAAGTACTTTCATATTTGTGTCTGACAAATGTCACAGGATTTTACATACTCATACACACTTTTCTTCATACCTCTCCAATAACATACCTTCTTGAGCCTATGTAAGGTCTTTAATGTGCCTGAGTGGCCTGCAACTAACATGTCATGGTGTTCTCTGAGCATGAGAGGGACATACTCTAATTTTGGATCTATCAATAATCTATTTTTATAGTAGAACAGGCCATCCTTCAAGATATACTTGCTATTATCTAGTATGCCCTGATCCCATTTGCCCTTCATAGCTTCGTAGAACTCCGAGTTTAGCATTTGCTTATTAAAGTCTTGTAGCCAGTCTGTAGTAATGAAGGTGACTGCAGCTAATAAGGGTTCCTCATTCCTGGACAGGCTATCAGCTACTTGATTCTCTCTTCCTTTCTTATACTCAACTCTGTAAGAATACCCTGTAGTTTGAAGACCCACTTGTACTGAGCCAGGGTAAGCGTCTCTTTCTGCGCGACCTCCTCCTTCACCTTCTTCATCCCCTTCTCGTTCTTCCCATCTTTCTTCTTAGTTTTTGGGCGCCTGGGTATAATGGAGAGAGAGAAAGAGAGGGGGAGAGTGATGGTGAGAAAGAGTTAGGGTGAGGTTAGCAGGCTGGTTGCTTGGGTCGGGTTGAAGAAGCCCAAAAGGAGAAAAAAAAGCAGCAATAGCAGTGGGTCGACCCTGGTCCACTAACAGCGGACTGGATCGATAGGGAGCCCACTGAGTCAAAAAAAGAAAGGAAAAAAAGGAAAAAGAAATAGAAAAAATGGCAATGGGTCGGGATGGTAAGCTGGACTGAGCCTAAATAGGCTGGGTTGGATTAGTTGTTTGGGTTGGGAATAATTATATAGTAATAATTAGTTTTTATCTAGTAATTTATATTAAATTGCTATGCTAATATTTAAGTTAATAGTAATTCTGTAAATGATGATCATTAGTTATATTTTAAATGACTAGTATATTTTGATAAATGTTTTACTAAAATATTTGCTAGTATCCCTAAGTTAAACTACTTTGCTATGATAAATATTTGCTAGTATTCCTAGCTTGTCTAAAGTTATTATATTATAAATATTTTATGAAATATATAGTTGCTAGTATTATTTTTCTATAAAATTATGCTAGTACCTATAATTATTTTGCTAATATTTTACTAAAACTATATAAGTATTCAAGTCTTTATCTAGAGTTAGTATTTGTATAAGTAATCTCTATTTAGCTAAGTTAATAAATATAGTTGCTAGTTAGCTTCAATATATAGTTAGTATTATTTCTAGTTATTTAGAATTTAGTTGGTGATATTTTATATATGTTAAATAGCTAGTTAGCTAATAGATAGCTAATGCGATTGTTTATAGTCTAATCTATTCTTGTCCTATTTTAGGTAGACATTGAGACATATTTGATCGCTCAGGACAAGGCAAGTACATTCTATGGCTTTAATTCATTTACTTCATGTCTGACTTGTTTCATGTTGGACACGTTGTTTACACGATTGATCATGTGCTTCTGGTTATTGTACTTATCATGTGCTCTTATTCTTTACTTGTACTTGGAAGGAAAAATGCTACGGATATGTGACCAAAGTCAAACGCTAGTTAGGTATGGAATAATAGCCTAATCACACATCTGTACACTTGTGGTTAAGTCGTACACTTATTCATGCGCTTTGTCCAGCCGGTCACATATTTCGTACGTATTTCAAATCATTGGTTCTTGCATCTATGGTGTTTCACGTTAGTCATGTTTCATTGCATCTTTACTTGTGCATGTGTTATACTTGTTTCACTCTTATGGATTGTACTTTGCTCATTTCCTGATTGAATCTTTGACATTAGACCAGGATAAGAAGATGATGGCACTGGACTGGATGACGACTTTTGGACATTTGAAGGATTCTATAAGATTAGATTAAAATGTTCCATTTATTAGAATTTTTATGGACAATTGTATCATATGTTATCTTTGGAGGATATAGTTTACCGGATTTGTCTCCGGATATTTTTGTAAAGTTGTACTAAAAAGGACAGTGGAATGTGTGATGTTGTGGTGATTTATTCTGGGCACGTATATAGCAACTGTGATGAGATCGATTGATCATGTTATTTGGAATTTTTTCTGAGGTTTACATACAGCTTACTACGTTTCGACAACGTAGGTTGTGCGTGTCGGACTCGTATCAAGTTATTTGGGAGCGGGTCGTGACAGTCCTCCATGGTAATTTCCATGAGACGTGTCAGTTTTTGATGCTAAGTGCACAGGTGTAGTCATCAGTGGAGTAGCAGTGTGATTTCTTGATTCATTGACAGCAAATCGATCACTCCGTGAAGAATTGGGGTGCCCTCCAGGTGTTTGATCCATGCCATAGGGTGAAGAATCTACCACAGGTGGGGTGGTTCCTATCTGAGTATAGGAATGTGCAGGAAAAAATAGTGGAGATGTGATGGAGTTGGTCTATATGGCTGGATTTTCAATTTCTCTTCAAGATCTCGACAATTCCTTCAGGAGTTGTCGAATTTTGAATTGAGGGTTTCAAATTGAGAACTGACATCGATCATATTACCTTCTAGAGATGTGATTCGCTCCTCCCCCTCTCTCTCTCTCTCTCTCTCTCTCTCCAGTTCTTGACGTCTCTCTGGGGATTCTCATCCTCCAATTGCTCGATCCTTGCTCCCGGTGCTCTCGATCACGGGATCGAGAGGCTCTGATACCAAATTGGTAGGCCCTCTGCCTAGAACTCCATGAATGGGAGGAGATCTGATAATATTTGACAGATTCCATAGCTAGAACGAAGAATAAGCTAGGGTTAGGGAAAGTTTAGAAGAATGAGGAAGAAGAATGAGAAGAAGAATAAGAAGAGGAATTTTATTGAAGTGTAGAGACTTGGAGGGAAATTCTATTACAACTAATCATATGGAGTAAGGAATATTTTCCAGACAGTTCCCTCTCCTCTCCTCTCTCTTCCTCTATTTATAGACTCGAGTAACAAGAAACTTACAATTGGATTATCTCCTCTAATGACTATAATGCCCCCTGATTATTCCAATGGTCTAACGATCAAAATAGCATCATTATCCAGTGTAGCTCGAGCTCCCTGTGTCCGCACAGGTTGTCAGCTGCCAGTACCGACTGTGTAGAGAATAGGATCTTATCATCTTCTTCCCTCTTGAAGGCATCCATTGATCATAGTTTCAAAATTGGTGCTATGGGTCTATGACAATTAGAGGATCAAATATGTTTCATTCAGCCACACAAAAAACTCTTGCTAGGTCTTCAAAGAAATTGTAGCGGCACTCTGCTCTATTGTGATGTTGAGCTCTTACAATTTTTATTTTACCTAGATCCAATATTATATTATTAGGTAGGTCAATAAATCACATGATTAGTTACTAGTCTTATACTGAACTAAGAATCTTAGGCTAATGTGGCGCCAAATTCATGAATGGCGAATCAATTACATTTTACAGTAATTGAAGATTGCTGATTTCTCGTTTCCAATGACTAATAAGATTATTATGATTTACGAAACAGGTAGTTATAAATTGTCCCATAGTGGCAATGGCGAGAGAAATAACTTAATTCTGATAGATATGTTTGCAATTTGGTTTCGAGCAATGCAAAAATATGCAACTCGGACAATAGAGTCTAAGACAATTGAAACAATATGTTTCATTCGACCGCAACAAACTTCTCTCTATTCAAACCTCCAAAATTCTACCGCAGTCAAATACTATGGCATTGAACTTGAATACTTTTTGCAATTTTCATTATTCGGCAAGATTTAACAAAGTTGGGCCACAAAATTGAACTGACTTTTGATTTATTTTTATTTTTTTCCCTCTGACAAAGGAGCCGAGAGTCATGTTGAGCATACTCCAAACAATAAATGAAAGTGACACACTTTAGAAGTACCTGGACCAAAGTTGGAAGACGAAACTATCACTCAAGGAACTATAAAAACACATAACCAAGGAACTCCATTCTGCCTTGGTGGTGTACACTTGGACTGAACCTTCAATATTAGCATGTTCAACGCTACAAGACATATTTAGCATAGAATGAGATTTATGTTTTGTTTATGCCAGTTGCAGATGGATATAAAAGCTTTCTATTGATTGAATCAATATAGAAGCTAATATCAACATCTATGATAGAGCTAGTAAGAAATGGAAGAATTTCTACACAGTGAACACTTATGAAACAACTACAATTTTTCTTACCCCAAAAAAAAAGGGTGTCTCCAATAACACGGATAAGAAAATAAATTACTCTAACCAGTGCACTTTCAATATATAAGAAAGCTCTCTTTTATTGATATAAATGTATGTACAGTTCCAGGGCACAGCATCTGCAAAGATCAAAATTATAGTATTACTAGCATGTACACTGAAGACGAAGAATATTTACAACCAAAGTTCTAAATGGTACAAGGGGAGCAAATTAGCTAGTGATCAAAAAGGTCTGCTCCCGGCAAACTTACTTAGAACCCCTAAAAGAATCTATAGACTACTTACAGACCTCGCTGCTAGACGTTAAACCACATAAATAACTGCTGCTTTTGACAACTGCGATTTTGACAACTGTGAATTGCACAGTAATATACAGGGAGCTAATTTAGACCATCATGTTAACACATCCGAAAGGTCATCCATTGGAATCTGAAGACCCATATAATCATGGTCTTGAAGTCCGTCGTCTTCAATATTCAACCATGAAGCAATATCCTGTCCTTGAGCACCAAAATCGCTAACATCTATTTCAGGTAGCTGCAAAGTACACAAGTCCATGGCCTCAGCATCGTTTGACAAATTTTGTGCCCCTGCACAACTAGAAAGTACGCCGAATTCGTCCTTCCTGGTGCTTCCACCAACAATTTCGCGTGATTTCGGGGCTGAAGGTGTTATTTTGTTCTCTATAGCCTTACCAATAAGGCCGTTGACAGAGGCAGATAGCTGGGTTGTCTTCTGCTTGGGTTTTGATTTATTCTTTTTGTCTACCTTGACATTAGATACAGCTGACCGTCCAACTTTTGCAGTGCCAACTCTAGATGCAGCATCTCTGTTTTGACCTTTACCTTCTCTCTCTCTCTCACTCCTCTTTCCTTTTGTACCACTTACAAGCGAACTTCCAAGACCTGAATGTGCTCTTAGAGCACTTCCAACGACATCATCAAGCAATAGTTCCTTTTTCTTCAATTTTGTGGACCATGGATCCTCAGTACCACATATCTGATCTGTCAACTGATTGGCTGATCGAGTTACATCAGGATATGTTTCATGAGCATCTACTTGTACAGATTCTGAAACTAACCCAAGGTTTTGATCTGCAAAACAGAACATCAGAACATAGCTACAACAGAAGTGAATTGAGAAAGCTGGAAAAGAGAATCTTTTAAAAATCATGGTATCCTTGTAAGAAGTTCACAAAAACAGTCATTCATCAGACAATATACAAGAAATTTGCTCACATTCACATACCCGGACAAGGAATTACTAGCAAAATTACCTGTCAGAGGTGTATCTGGATGTCGGGAAGGAGCAGAGAGATGAGCAGCCACTGCAGTTGCAGACAAATCTATGTTTCTGGCATCGCCTTTGTGTGAAGATACAGAAAGGAACATATCCCTGAATGTCGGCTCACTAAAGCAGCTGACTTTTGTTTTCTCAAATTCTCGACATCGTGCTAATGTTCGTTTAATGAAAGCCTGAGTAGTAGCTTGCTTATTAGTTCTAGCCATGTTCTTGTTACCAGAAGAATTAGGACCCCAACAAGCCTGTTGCAGTAAGTATACACACATAATTAGTACTTACCAAGTACCAACCAATATAAGATCCTCAGACAATCTAGGATTAAAAAAATTTCACACAGCTATCCAAAGCAGCAGAATCATATGCCAACAAATTACGGAAAAAGAGTTCCATAATAGTCAACAGCCCTGTGAGTCTATAAACATCCATAAAAGTATTTTACAATTCATTCATTCTCAGTATCTAACGACAATCAACAATACATATCTTATGATACAGTACACGATGCAACCATAAATGATATGTTACATTGAACAACACGATGAGACAATTTACCTTATGATACACTTTATATATCGTAACATATGATACATTATAAAAGGCATGATGTATAAAGTAATACTAGAGTAATTGGGTTAAACTGAATCTAAATGGGTTAAACCTGATTTTAGGTTGGTAACGATTTAATGGTTTTATAAACGAACCCGACAATTCAACTTGACATGAATATTCATATCACCAATTAAAATCCTTCTCAACTTGTTCCTGCCAAACCACCTCTTCTTCCAGGAGGTTTTTTTGCGGAAAGTGTCTCCTTTCCAACATTCTTCATTGATTTTCAGCATCTCCAACAACATCCAAGTTATAACTTGTGGCATCTAACATCTCTAGAAATTTCAAGAACTCAAATAATTGATTTTCTCAAAAAAGAATGTTTTCTTTTTGTGGACCATTGAGTCTTCTTTGTGGTTTGTTTTGGATCCCTTCTTGGAGGATTTTTCCACCTATGCTTTACAGGATTTAACAAGTTATACATCGTTTCAATGTCAGAATGTATGAGATGTTATTTTCAATGCCAACTCATTAATTCGTAACAATTAATGTTTTCTGGGTGTAATGATTTCATATTCATGAATAATTCTGCCGTATGATGCTAATGTAACATTTTGTTTCTTAATTTTCGACTCTATCATGAATTTATCACTTAATGATTGATGATGCTCCTCATGAATAATTCTGCCATATGATACTAATGTAATATTTTGTTTCTTAATTTTCGACTCTATCATGAATTTGTCACTTAATGATTGATGATGATCCTTACTGTTGTTCAATGTGTGTATGTGTGTGTGTGTGTATTTCTACCGAACAATGTATCTTACAATACACGATATATACACAATACGATAATTTGAGAGAATCAAAACATGAATGTATTGTGATTCTTCAACATAAATTACCAAATGTTACTAATCAAAATCTTAACATAAGGTTTGAACCTTGAAGAAAGTTTCAAGGTGGACATGTGGAGTAAAAGTAGAGATAACTGCGTAGTGTGAAACATGGGGTTATTTCGAGGAAATTCACTCCTAGATGACTTTAATGAAATGCTTGCAGCTCTCAGACTTTATTGAAATCATTATTTTCGGGAAATCATAATTTCTCAGACTTCAATGAAATGCATGCAGTTCTGTCCATTATACAACCTGGATGCTTGACCTGGAGTAAGTAGGTATTGCCAGCCAATCACCAGCTAACAACCTTCCAATCCTAACTAACTGAACATGTGCTCTCACCCATTGGTAGGCCAAATAGCCGCTCTAACAAACTGTCAGTGTTCAAATTCCAAGAATATCTCATCAGACAGCTCAGCATTCACGATGTGAACTACCAGAGAAATGATGAGTTAAAGTAAAATTTGATATTAACAGGTAAGTACTCGATCAAGAGGCTGCATATATGAGTTAAAGTAAAAGTACCATGCATGTTCGTACAGCAAAACCAATTTAAAGTTTCCACATATCAAACATCATCACAAGCTATCCAAGTGAATGGTCCATATTCACTATGATCTAGAGACCAAAAACCAAGGAGTTTGACCAAAATCGATACGTCTAGATAGCTCCACATGGTGGCTTCTTACTTTCAAAGAATAGGAATTTGTTTAAAGTTTTTTTTAAATTATGTAAACCATGATAATTTGTTACGATCATCCATTGGAATAACTTAAATTGTGAATCGGAAAGCGAGAATTATTTTCTTTATGCCCAGGAGACATGAAGCTTTCCCCGTCAATGCAAGTCCATACAGGCTCATGTCAAGCATCAAGGAACGATATATAAACATTAGAAAATATGAAATACAATGTAATTAATTAAGGCATAGATTTGCTTGCACAGGAACATGTGTCTATGCACACAGTATCAAGGGGCCAAACAATAAATAAACATAAAAAGTCAGGAAGTACCATATATTTCCCATAGGCCGCTTCCACAAGTTTATCCAGTGCAGTACTCTCAAGTTCCCTAGAACAACAAAAGAGTAGTGAGTAAAAAAAAGGAGAAAACCCAAACCGAGAAGTACAAACAGAATGCTTAAATAGATGTGATATTAAGCAACATAAAAAGGTTTCAATATGACAAACCTTTGTTGAGATTCTCTAGCTTCCTTGACAGCCTTCTCTAATTTCAAGAGTAACCTTTTCTTTTCCGTAACCTATTTGATCAACAGAATAATACTTATATGAGAAGAACGAACATCAGACAATTTACTGAAATAAACTTTGCACCTCAAAACATCACAATCCGTTCCCTAATTTAATTCAACAAATCCTCCACTCTGCGGAGTACGTTTCATCTCTTATAACCATGTGGTACCAAAGCTCACAACCAGCATGTCAGTGCAGGTAATGTCTGAATTAATTAGGTTTACTAGATTCTAGTGCAGAATGATAAACATATTTTTGCATTTGGTTAGTACAGTGATTAATGATCATATTTTCCAGGAGTCATCGCAGACCAACATCTAATGATTGAAAATCTTAATCCAACTGCTCTCAGTTGTTACTCCAAATAACCAGTTAAAGAACACAAACCATGCAGGTTAATTCTTGGTCTTTATGTCAAAACACATTGGTATACATGTCAAGTCCAATTACAAGACATCACCTGTCTCGACAAGATAATGCACCTAAAAGTTTCAAAGTAAAGGGATTTTGTTGGGGAGAGTAGCTTAAACCAAGGTTCACAGTATCTGTCATATCATATCAGTTTTGGCATGTCCCAATCCTAATCCTACACTGACCCCAATGTCAACCAATCCAAAAATGGGCTTTTCTGGCCAACTATCAGCTAAGAAAATAATTCAAAAAAAGAAGTGTGGAAAAAAACAATGTCGACATTATTCGATCATGCCGAGATCAGCATGCTACAGTGATGCTACAGTGTGTCAATAAGGATTTAACGACACAATATAACCATACCATTTGTCGAAATTGTATACTATAAATTCATAATCTACCTACATCATAATATTATCCAATTAGAAATTATGAAATGTGGGGGTACTTAGCTAAAAAAACAAGTAAACTAAAAGGTAAAACAATATCTATTGCTGGTGAAATGTTCAGTACTGTTGGTATTATTCCATTCAAAACTAACAGGAAACAACAAATAATACATAAGATTATGCCTAATGTATCAAATAAGTTTTCTAGTTTTTTAAATAATATCTTATTACTTTTTAGCTTTCTGAAACCAAGAAATCCGAAACTCCTATTCAGAACCTCCGATATTGATATTCATAAGGATCTGAAACTGATTCAGATACTGCTAACATTGGCTTAAACCAAAGGTTGCAAAAGAAAACATGATAAAATATTTTATAGAGCAAGAAGAAGATGTTGTAGACTACTCAATCCTCGTAACAATTTTTCAAATTGCATTGATAAAGTTGAGTGAAGAAGCAAGAATGTCATATAAAATGTAGTTGAGCGGAAGGACATAGGGCAATCCATATAATTAAAACAAGTGCAACGGAAATGAGATTGAGAGAAATGTGTGGTAAAACAAGAATGTCGAGAACAAATGTTTCAAGAAAAACTCAAAACGCTTTGCACTGCCAATTGCCAAATGTAGGTATAAGAGAAACAATATTGTATGCCAACAAAAAGTGTTGAGCGTGGATGGAAGTTAGGGGGAAACATAAGAGATATAGGTGTTACAGTTTTGAATTTGCTTTCTTTAAGACAATGGGATATGAAAATGACTATCAGATACAAATATGATATTCATAATCAATAAAGACTAAAAGTTCCAAACGGATAGTGTCAGACTAGGATAAATTTTGGATATTTCTCAAGTGTCGTGAAATTCTTGGAGAGAAAACCCAGGGTTTCAGTTCCACCGCTTGTGGGAGAAAAGGTTCTCAGATCGTACACCATGTGATTGACATTATCATGAACTGCTGTCCATGTGATAGACATTTACCATGAACCGGTTCTAAGTAGTAGCAATCATATGGACTGGAAATGCATGCTGAAGTGTCATTGATTAAACCTACAGGTCCTAATGTATAAACTCACACTCCGATAGCTCGGATATATTTTCTGCTAGAAATTAAAATATAATATCCCTATTAATTAAAATAGGTTACAGTTTGGTACACAGTCACAATATTCCCGAATTATTCAAAAATTATCGAATAATACCTGAATATAAGGCTAGTCAAACCAATTTGTGAATAACTCTCCAAATCAGGAGTAATCATTTAATTCACGAATTATTTGTCGTTTTTATAACCGTGTTTCTCTTTCCAGTCACCACTATCCATTCATAATTGCTTTGTCTGGGGGGAGGCAGTTTTATATTTGGAAAGTTTTTATATTCTTGGAAGTTGCATCAAAATTGGATGGTTTTTAATGGTACCACATATACACTATATATATATTCAAAGCCTCATGGCTCTAGTGGTCAACAGGTGGAGATATAGTGCATCCTGGCTTGGTGGGTTCGATCTCACGAAAAGCGGATTATTCCATCCAATTATGGTGGGATTTATATATATATTCCTTACTATTTCCCAAGTTATTGCCAAATTTTCTAGCTTTTCCATGAACATCGATCTTGTGGACCTTGCCGAATTATTCCCGAATGTCGAACTTGTGACCATGGTTTGGTATGGACCAGATTACTCAGATTTGTTTCCAATCACGGGAGAGAAGATTCAGGAAAGATTACGGGAAAAGGTAATCACTATTATCATCCAAGACTTCTCCCATCACATTTGGTTTGGCTATAAACAAGAGAAAAGATCCTAGTAAATGACTGTTTTTGTGCCCGGTCGTCAAGTTGACGTGAACAATCTGCTCTGGTGCCAAATTCGTAGAAAAGGTAGCTGTGAGGAAAATAGGGCATTGCTATATAAACCCAGATAGCATCCTTTGGCATATATTGAAAATTAGTAGTTCATTTTTGTTTGTCTATTGTATTTTCTTGTGTCAAAACTCTCACATAATACAGATTTTCATGATAAGTTTCTGAAAATTTGGGAGTCCCATGCATTTCTATGTACTTTATCCTGCTTTTCTTTCTATTTTCTTACATTAAAGAAAAATCCAGAACCCAAATTGCCGAATCCCCTCAAACGTTGAAGTTCAGATCTTCTTTGAAAAGAAATGACAACCAACCTTTGTGCCAATTATTGGTATCCGCCTACTTTGATCTTTTTTTAATGTTCAACTCATGGAACTGATCTTTTGTTCGTACAGATTATGGAGATCAGTTAAAGGTCTATACCGGATGGCCTACATAACTCTCCTTTATCCAAGCTACCAGAAGCAAGTCTAGGCCTGACAAAAGACTACCGCCATTGTAATACTTTAAAAATATAGAAGAAACATGCTCGTCTCTGATGTTTGACGATAAATCCATAATGTGTTGTGACACTTCTTGTTCTCATGGATGATATAGTTGAAATTTTTATTAGGGTGGAGGAACGGAGCCTTGCTGACAAAAAAATTGAACTTAGTCACTTATAATGGACCATCCTTCTAGCAGAAAGGGCCTCGAGTTAGACTGCACTGGGAGCTTCCCTCTATTCTGACAAAGGGTGATATTTATTGTGATTTTTCTGATACATTTATGAAGGATCAATTAGTTGGCCATGATGATGGCACAATAGCTATTCATATTTATTGGTCCATGCCACTACGCCAAACCTCTAGAATGTAGGTGAGGATTGAGGGTTAATATTTACATTATTCTAACACGCTCCCGCAGGTCGAATGCCCGTTTTGGGAAGAGAGTTGGATTCACGCGGTGGTATAATCTATTTTTAAAATCGCTTAAAAGGTGCAATAAAGAAGATCTAACCTGTGTTACCATGTAAAAGTCCATGCCAATACAATGATGAGTATGACTACTAATTACTAAATAGCATCAGCAGCACTAATGCGTCAATGACTACAGTTGCAGAATGTGATCAGATCTACTACACGATAGTCAATGAAATTTTTAAGGTAAACAGGAAGAAGATTGCATGGTTGTTAATTACCTGTTCATGAAGCTCTCCAGTCAATCTACTTATTGCTTCACTAATATCTTCATCTTCACTTTGCTCTAGGTGCGGCTGAAATGTGATTTAAAAAAAAGGGTCACTCCAACTAGCTATAAAAACTAAATAATAACTTGAAACCCTTGTGTAATAGTAAAAATGATAGAACGCTTGGAATATAATAAATCACCACTGTTGCTGAAAAAACTTGCTACAAATCCAAGGCATCATTCAAATTATACTATATAAGCTTATGGAAGATGGAATTTAAGATACAAAAAGAGAAGCAAGGCACTTGGAGTGGAATTCTATGGCATACAAAAAAATTAATATTTTACCATGTTTCTCTTATTATAGATGTAATCAGAATATTAAAAGAAATTAGAAGTAGGTGTACGAAGTGATGCATGCATATGGAATGGAATTCTATCAGTTGGCCCCATGTGGAAGGTCAGAGAACCATACAAGCAAATGGTTGAACTAGAGAACCATACAAGCAAATTGTTGAACTGGTTAGCTTGTTCAGAGAAGACAACTGTAGTTTTAGTTGGTATCAAAAAATTAATATTTTACCATGTTTGTCTTATGAGAGATCAACTTTAAATTACTCAGTTTCAGTATTCGTTCAATCAGGGACACTGGAACGGGTAATTGGATTACTTTTAGATTACTTGGATTATTCGATACATGGTTACTTCTCCCAAAAAAATAATGAATAATTCTAGTAAACAGAAAATAAAGAGGAAAATTATCTATAAATAGAAGATCAAATATATATCATAAGTCTATTTAACAACAATGAAAAGACAATTAATAACACATACCAATACCAACATCAAACATAAATGAATAACAAGGAATTAGCATTCACAGAAAAAAGCTTAAATTTGACGCTAAAGAACCAACAGAGGAGAAAAGAAGAGGAGAAATGTAGTTCAGAGACTGAACAAAATTGAAAGAAAACCACATAAATGTGCAACAATATACTATATTACTATTTTTTTATTCGATAAGGAAAAAATGGTGAAGTGGAAGAGGATTGCAAGGAGTACTTGCTTCAGTTGTGTGTATGGGTTTTTTACCGACGATGACTTTAAATCTAACCTGCTAACTGATTAAACTGGTCAATTAACAAAAATCGATCCGATTTATTCGTTAACAGCCAGGTAATTGCCCAAACCAATCAATCAGCCGAGTACATTAACTTATTCTCGAGCCTAGGCTGTTATCAAGTACTCGGGCGAGTACTCAGCCGAGTAATCAAATTTTAGTAACACCGTGAGAGATGTCAATAGGAACAATAAAACAAAATTAGAACCATATATACAAAGTGATGTTATGCATTTGGACTGGAATCCTATTAGTTCCACCATGTGAAAGATCAGAGAACTATACAAGTTATTGAATAGGCAAAACTATAATGTATATGATGATTACATGCAAACAAGGAAATGACAAATGAGTGGCAAGGTTCAAATAGAGAGAACCGCTACAAGTGTAAATACCAACAAGTTTGGCAGTTAGGCAATTTAGGATTAGAGTATCAGGTTTCAGCAATTCAAAGAACATTTTTAAAAATTATTTTGGTTAAATATAAGAAATGTAATGCTAAACATAAACATAATTATATAAATATGGTTATATGTTGGTATTGAATAATTGCACGACTTCCAAGAAACTATAAACAAAATTTTCATTATTAAGTAGGCAAATTACCATTCCATATATGAGATAAAAAGAGCTTTTATGGCATAAAATAAAATTTAAATCGCAATCAACTGTATATTAGAACCTACTTCAGCCAGTTTTCACCAAATTTAGCCAATTCTAGAAAGTTACGACAAAAAGTTTGGCAAATTTCAGAACGATGCTCCAGTCAAACTTTCGCCAGTTTCACGTCGGAAAATACCAGAAAGTGACTCAAATTATATAATAGTGTTCTTTTAATATTGATGGACAATTCTAGTTAACTCTTTGGGCTTATTTTTGGAATGATTTAGCCTATTGTGGGAATTTGGCCTGGGTTTATGCTGAAACAAGCCAGGTTCTAGAATAAATTTCTGAATTTCAGTTGATATTCATTGTTTCAAATACTAAAATTTTGGCAGCTCCAGGTAGGGACTGCCAAAACTCAATTGGAACATCTGATAAACATTGTTATTGCCCAATTTTTTAAACCTTGATGAATTGCATTAATAAGATTATTTTATTAGATTATGCTAGAGGATGCTTGTAAGGTGTGAAGAGGATAAATTGATGAATAAAAGTGATGGTACCATGACATAGCAAAGATAAACACTTGAAACGGGACAATAGGTCAACACCATCTTGGCATGCCCACGTCATAGTCGACACTTGACATAGAGACTGACAATTTTCGAATCTTAAGACAAAACTAACAGAAGTGCATGGTTTGTACTGAAGAGCAAGAAAAGGAGGAAAGACTTTATTAGCCTATGAGATTATTTAGTCGATTCCAAAAATCATGAGAAACAAAAGAAAAACTATTTTTGACATAAATTGCTTTCTCATAAATGATATGAAATCAAACTCAAGACATGCTGCTTGTATATGTCAGATTGGAGTGTCCTAACAAAGGCTGATGGAGAAATATGCCCGCAACCATGGTTACCTGGAATGTGGGAACCTCCAGAACCAAGAACGAAAATGGGAAAGCAGCAGATGGGGTATCCTAGTATGCTGTATGTTAGGAGTAGGCTCCATCGTAATACTTATTCAGGATGCAATAAGTTTTCCCAGAACATCGAACATTTCTAGGAAGCAACTATATAATAATATATTATGTATAGTTAAGATTCAAAATCAACCAAGTACCATAATATAGCATCATCAAAAATTCAAACTAAAAAAAGATTCATATGTTCCAAACGATCGTAACAAAAATGTCTTTTCAAGAAGTAGTAAATGTTACTCTAAAAACTTTCAACAAAAATAAATACGAGAAACACATCTTCTGTCCTTTAAAAGCTTGGCTGGAAAGCCAAGTAATTACATGTGTTCGCTTGCCAGAATGTGAATTTCCATGTTCCAATTTGAACGTGTACTGCCTCCTGGAACGTGTCCCCGGTTTGTGGAATGCTAGCTATATGGTGAATTCAGGTAATCAAGCACAGCCATATAAGGTTCCACAATTATATCGGTAGAATGGTTGCTTGGTTTAAAAGTATGCCGATAGTAATTCATGTCAGCTGTATCATATTATATTTGATCAGAATCTGCTTAATAAATTGTTTATCTTCTGTATCGGGCTAACAATGGAAAGTTTCAGCAAGTAGGTATGGTACTGCCCAAAATTAGCCAAATAAGCTAAAATTGGTGTCAGCTTACAGAAAATTGCCAATGTTTGGCCAAACCTCCTCAAAGTTTTAAAATTGGCCGACACTTTCCAAAACAAAGCCAAAACTGCCAGAAATTTTCTAAAATTTTACCAAAATGGTTACTTGCTTTCTTACAATATCATACTTCAAAAAATCTTATACATGGTAAATTGCCTGATGAAATATGCAGTTTTCACCTTACAGTTCACGATAATGCATGCAATTGTGTACAAAAACCAACAAGAAAATACATACATATGTTATGAAGTCATATTTAAACTTTAATGTTTCTTCATTTTGTATGATAAAATTTTAAAAAAAAAATCCGAACTTGTCAAAACTCAACTACCATCCGCAAGCGCTAAAACTGCCTAAGTATACATAATGATATTTGTGGAAAGGGTCCTATGTTGATACAGATACCACATTCATAACACTTTCACTAAAAAAATTGTATTAAATTTGAAAGTGAAGAAAGAAAAACTCTACAAGCTACCAATAATTATACAAGAATATTTTTCAGAAATTATTTGCAAGATATGTACTTACAACAGGTTCCGGATAGAGTCCAATTTCACTCAGCTCTAAAAGAATTCTGTCATTGATGCTCATCTGGTTATACTCATAATCATTGCATCTTGTGCTTCCAGTCATTGCCAAGTTAGGTAATAATTCATCTACCATACCATTGCTTCCTAAATCCTCAAATGCATGTTCATCATTGTATACCCAACCACTATTAGCCTTATATGAACTAAGAGCATGTCTCTCAGCAGCTTGAAAGCTTCCTGATGATTGGAAACTGAAACTTCTCGAGTTCAACTCTGTGTCGACTTCAGCATTAATTCCATATGTACCATATGAACACTCTTCTTTGTTATAACTTTTGTGGTTAAGGTTCTCAATCTCATCTTCCCCGATGATAGCTGAAAGAAGAGCTTGGCAAACTGAAACTCCAATGTGGCTACCATTTTCTCGTACTAACTCCTCGGAGTTTTCGGGGTTCTTTGTTTGGCTAGCAGGTTCAACATCCCTCGCACACTCATTCAAGCTACTGAATCCATTTGAGCTCCCACCATATCCATCTTTACAAGAAACAGTTGGAGTTGTTGGAAGTGAATTGTATTCGAGGCCCTGAAAATAAAACATGAAATGAGATTGAGTTGTCCATCATATCTTATGCTTAGATAATAATCTTCTATTACTAAAGCAATAAGAGAATAACATAATCCATTATAACTTATGTAATTATTACAACTCTCCAGACTGAACTCTAGACACAACTTACCATAAACACAATCATAAAAGTATGCCAACATCATAAAAATAAAAAAAATCCTAGAAATCAAATGAAATCTACAAAAGTGCTGATACTACAAGGAGGAAGAAGCTGGTACCTTTAGGCTCTGAGTGCCTCCAGCACCCAAAGTGCTAACAGCAGCCTCTTCCGTAAGACGAATCTGATCAATTAATATAAATTTAACATGTCAAGCATGAATTTTACAAACATAACTATAAGATTTAACATAAAGTTAATCATGCTTACCTGTTTTTCCAAAAATTCTGTATCTTCTGCAGATAGAAAACCAAAAACTTCCTCTACGTCATTCCAAAACGTACCTGCTGGTGCTTTCCCTGCCCAAAAATGTTTAAAAATTGAATTCTTTTTGTCACTTTGAAAGCCAACAATAATATGAAGGAATAATAGCATCGCTAAGAAAATTCATTTTATGTGAAAGCATAATAGTACCCCTATCCAAGGCAGCCTTCGCAGCAGCCAAAAGTTCCTCGTGGTCATCATCAGATTCTCCTGTAAAATAAAATGCAAGTGATAGATAATGATGAATTATGACCTACGCATTTGTCTGCAGAACTTCTGCAGAGTGTATATATCAATGTGTGCATCCATCATACAAAATTTACCAGCAAAGTCCAATGGTCCACCATTCATGGAATGAGTTGGCCGTGTGTGCCCCTTGCGCTCGGACCACTTCTTGGTAGGCGGGCGACCAGATTTACTAAGACACAGAAAATAATCAAATAAGTTAACAATTAAGTATAAATTGGTAAGAATGTCAGAAGGGACCAATCTTCAAAGAAAAACGACGAGAGTGGGTTTTCTTAATGAAAGACCATGTAAACCTTTCGATCTTTTCGTTGATAATTCGTACGCTTCTCATTTGCTTTGTACTTAGAGCACTATCAAGATTTTCAATGGTCACTGGCATGCCAGACCTTGCAGGAGAGACACCCCGTCTAATCTTTCCATTCCTTCGGGTGTTGTCTTCCAGATCTTCCTCAGCAGCCACCTTGTTTTTTCTAGGAGGTACCAGAGTTGTAACTTTTTGAACAGGCGAACCAGATTTATCTTCGGTCTCATTACATTTCTTGCTCTTGTCCTTTAACTTGTTTTCAACTACTCCAGACTCCTCGCTTTCTGATAGTACCTGGTCACATTTCGATTTTGATTGCAGGGAGGCACTAGTAGATGAGCGCCTTGGAAACCCTATCCCATCATCATTGACTGCTGCACTATCATGCCTCTCTGACATTGTATAATCCTCTCGGCTTGAAACAACAGGGGGCAAATTTGATCTTCTTGCAATACGTGTTATCTTTTGAGGCCTCTGTCCACCCCACTGCCCTACAGGAGGTGACAATGACCGTACAGATGCTGAACGTTTGCGATTGACAACTCCAACAGAACCATTGGGCTTGTTCATACACTGCGGAAGCTCCCAGTCATCAGAATTTCCCAGCACTCGATTCATGTTTGGGGATGCTGCCTTTGACACAGAACCTGAATTTGATCGAGGTCCCCGAACAGAAGTATTTATCTTCATTACTGAAGTAGGACTAACAGCAAGATTATCTTCACGGCCATTAGACCTGCATTTCATGCAAATTTATAATTTGTAAGAATTGATAGGTTTGTAATGTTGAAAGCAGCAGGAGAACACGCATTTTACGTAGATAAAAGGGAAAGTACATATCCCTTACCCCAGGCAAAAACTAATTAAAGAGGAAATCAGTAGTTGCCATAAAATAACTTCATAAGAGGTAACTTACTTGCTAGCAGCTTTGAGGATGGCACTTTCCTTATCACAGCCAACAATACGGTCTCTTCTATCATTTGGAAGGGAACCATTGTCTGGGTCATTCCTAGAAAAGGGGCGGCTACCAACAGCATTTGGTTGAGAATCCGAATCAAATTTTCCAACTCCAGACACTCCAGTAGCAGGTCCTGACCTGCAGATTAGGATCCTCAGAAGGAAATACAGAACGCAATATCCTAACCTAGAAATAAGAATAATATTCAAGCTAGAGTGGACACAGGAATCTAGCTGATCACTCCGAATCATGTAAGAAAAACTTGATCGTATAAGGGGAATCATTGGATGGAATTCAAACAAATTAATGATGGTGTCTCTTGGTGAAACAGTAAGGCTTGGCGCTTGCTCCCTGGAGGATGTGGATTTGATTCACAGAAATATCCTCTCCTTATATTGGGGATAAGGCTTGGTAGTCCATGTATACATCTTGGCCCTCTCAAGACCATGCATTGGCGGGTGTGATACTGGGATGCTTTTTTCACTTCATATGCTATGTTTTGCTAACTTAGTTGAGATGGCTCCTAAATCCTAATATACTTGATGGAAAGGAAATAATTCAGGGAGCTAACCTGAAACTTGGAGACATGGGCTATGGTGATGTTTCTCTTTGTACTCGGTTCTAATTTTATGAGTGTATGCCCTCAGTGTTCTCTCTTTTTATGGGCTATGGTGATGTTTCTCTTTGTACTTGGTCCTTATCTTAATCTTTGCTCAGTCATTTTCTCCCAACTTGGTTCCCGAATAATTCAACTATGTATGCCTTTCTCATTTTGATAAGTAAAAGTGAACTTTTGACTAGATTTGCTAACACATTATTCCTTTATCTTACGTACATTTTGAGACCTTCGAAAGGATATAATCAGCTCCTTAAAGTATTACCAACTTTTATTTTATATAAAGCATCTTTAACTTGGCAAACCCATGTCATGACAATGAACTCCAGCAAACTCATTTCATCTATAAAAAAATCTTCTAATTTATTCTCACTGAAGAACTTGTGAAAATAACCCATCGATCTGTCTTCAATCAGTTTTCTTTTACTAGTACTTCACACTTAATTCATTAAACATTACGTAGCTCTCTAGTCTTAGCAAAGTCAAAAGTATTTTTCTCCCTCCTTAGTTTCTACATTTTGATTCATAAGCCTTAAGGTGTAACTTAACTCCTTCTGGCTTCCTTCTTGGATAATTTCTGCACTCCAAGTTTTTCTGATCCCTATGTTTGTGTTGCTCTCTATAGAATTTCTTTTGCCTCAAATACTGTTTGGGCTTTCTCGTTCCACCACAAACTTTCTTTTGATTTATACAACACGACTTTCTTTAGATTTATACGGATTGCCTGTAAATACTCCTATATTTTCTTTTGCCACTCTCTTGGTACAATTGAATGTTTTCTAACACATACCATTAGTTTCTTCCTGTATGTTCCCTTCGCCTTTTTTTATCATGGTATCCTTAAAAAGAAAGCTTTTCTCCTACTAGTTCTACTTTCTAGATCTTGGTCTCTTGTTTATCATAGTTTTTAGCTTCAACTTCTTATCACTAATGCCTAATATCTTTATCAAACTCAGCTCCTGGTATAAATTTGCAATCATCATGCTAGAGTGCCTTCCTAGCATGAAAATTGTTTATTTGGCTGATTTTAGTTATGTTCGTGAAAAGATTTAAAGTATTTCTCTTCCTTCCTAAAACAAAGTATTGGCCAAAATAAAGTCATAGAATGCAAAAATGCAAAAAAAAAAAAGGACATCATCTTCAGTCCTAATTCCTGAATCACAACCGACATGCAGTATGTCATTATCATTATTATATTTCCCAACCAAGGTTCAAACACTCATTTTGATATTGCTCCCAGACCTTTCCTAGGAGTACTTGTTTTGTAATTTTGAGGGGTTTCATTAGTTTCGAATTAGTCGTTTTTCGTAGTTCGGCAGTTCCCACCAGTATTTAAAATCTTTTTTCTACATGACCATTTAAATCTCCTTTAGTATAAAACTTTTCTCCCTTCACATTTCTTTAATCAAATTATCCATGTACTACCAAAATTCCTTTACAATGCTTTCATCTCAACCTACTAGGCGTGCATACCATAGTTTGCAATATCGTACGATGCCGATCCGATACGGCCGATACCAATACGGGTTGGTATGTCCCAATCTGATATTGATCGATGTCGATACTGACCAAAACAGACATCGAGGGTCGCTTTTTCAGTCAATACAACAAAGAATATTGAACAAATAAGACCAATCTGCAAGGGTGTAAATGCATAGTAAGGTTGTAAAAGCATATAAAAGAAAAAACTTATTCCAATCGATAATGGTGACTAGTATTTCATTTAGTTCCAAAATTACTAAGAAACAACATAGGAATACTTAAAATTATGCCTAAATATATCAAAAAAAAAAAAATTCTAAAATTTTAATAATTATTTGTTTTACGATACCAGAAAATTCGATACTCCAATATGAAACCGTCGATATTGTAGATACCGCCGATCCAGATACTCATAGGAATAGTCCAATACCGATACTCAATGTTATTGGCCTTCCATCTAATAAAACTTTATTGACAATATATACATCGACAATTCTCTTTTAGCATGTTATGTACTATCCATCCAATGTTTCTATCATTTACCTGTTATATCATGTATTTCATTCTTCTCCCCAATCTTTAGTTCTCTTATGTTCTCTCTTTTTGTTGAATTTCCTCTTTTCCTCCTCGTTTCTCTAGTCTTGCATTTTCACCCCTTTTTTCTATTGTCTTCCCTTCTCACATATATTTCCTTTGTCATTTTTTTTTCTTTTCTTTCTTTTCTAACTTTAGTAAGCTTTCAATTGTTACAATAGCTCTTGATACAATCATTAGGTTACTAGATACAAAATTGGCTATCTATTGACCAATACCTTAACTGTTACTTGTATATTTATGGAAAACTAATTTTTTTCAACCATATAATAAGGACTAGAAAAATGTCCAATAAATATAGTATTATAATACCTATATATAAAAGGGAGACATACGGAGTTGTACTAACTATCAAGGAATTACGCTTATAATTCGTATTATGAACTCTGAGAGGGAGTAGCATAGACTAAAAGAAGAAACTAGAATTTTAGAGAATCAGTTAGTTTTGTCGGAGACATCTACTAAAGAAGTATTTCCTTACTAAGAAAGTTAATATAAAATTGTAAAAAGAGGAAGAGGAATTTACATATGCTCTTTGTTAACCAAGGTCACAGTATTTGATGATAGTTATTTTTGGCATGTCCAATCCAATATCCACCCTCACCGATACCGGCCGATAACGAAATTGTGGGTCTCTTTAATGGTCAATTTAACAAAGAAAAATCTAGAAGTATTGCAAAAAGCAATGTTACAATCAGTGTTCATAGTATTAGCCAATATTGATGTGTATCGGTCGTACCGTATCATTTTAGTCTCTACCTACGATATTGGCTGATGTTGACATTCAAGACTCTCATTCCTAGTCAATTCACCGAAAGATAAATAAAAAAAAGAGTACGGAAACAATCAGTATCAACACAATAATTTGGCTGTGTCGAAGAACGACATGCTATATTGTGTCATCCATTACCAGCAATGTAAACATTACCATTTATCAATATTGAATATTTATAAATCCACAACAGTCATCCATCTTAAAATTATTACATCCATAATTATATATAGCGGGTGTACGTCCAACGCAAGTACATAACAAAAAAGTATATATTAAGGATGAAGGATAAAATAATGTTGAATATACTCCTTCCGAACAAACGAGAAATAACAAATAATACATAAATTATGCCTACATGTATCAAATATTTTTATAGTTTTTAATTAAAATTTATTATTGTTTGTCTTTTAGAAACCAAGAAACTCCGAAACTCCCATCCAAAACTGTTGAAACTGCTGCTGAAACACCGATACATATACTCAAAGAAAGATCGGAAACCGATTCCAATGCCAATACTCTGAACCCTGGTTAAAATGTGTCGATAAAACTCTTATCAACAGAATGTAACCATTATCATTTCATACTATAAAGTAACAAATTCATACATCTTAATATTATTCCATAAGAACTATCTATTTTGGAGGTACTTGGTCCAAAAACAGGTAACATAAACAACATATATTGTGGGTGAATAAATAACAATGTTGAATATGTCAAAAACAAATTATACAAAATATTATGTCTAAATGTATCAAATATTTTTCTAGTTTTTTTAATATTTTCTTATTATGTTTTGGCTTTCTGAAACCACAAACCCCGAGAATCCGATCCAAGAAGCCATCAAAAGCACTGAAACTATTGAAAGAGGCCCGAGACTGTTTCTAATACCGGAATTCAAAACCTTATTGTTAACATAAAAAGAAAAGAAAAGGCTAATGATAGATTCCTAGAGAGATAATATGCGTGTGTTATGGAAAATAAAGTCTTTAGCAGATAAATTGAGATAATGAAGGATATGTATGGAGTTAGGACTATGATGCGGATCACTAGAAAAGATACCGAACTATTCTTATTGTTGTAGCTTGCATAAGAAGAGTGTTTACCTTTTCTGCAATAGTTATGGAGGAATTACTACACATAATTAGGAAGGTCCATAGGTCAATGGTGTGTATGATGTTTGTTGATGATATTGTGTAGGTTGATGAGAGTAGAGAAGGGATTAGATTAAAGGAATTTTAAAGAAAATCTTTGGAATCTAATCATTTTAATATTAGTAAGATGAAATTAAAATATATGAATGTAACTTCATCCAATAGTTAAAAAGAAACGAGTACATTGATACACAAGGAATACCTAAGAGTGAAAGTGATATTTAGACTCAATCATTCATCATGGTCGAAAGATTGAGAATGATGTTGTTCATAGAATTAAAAGAACTTAGTTGAAATGGAGAGCTTCTGGTATTTTGCGATTGCAGAATACTATTGAAGATGAAAAAAGTTTATATAGAAACAACTATAAGACTAGGCATCTTGTATTGATCGGAGTTCGGCAATTAAAAAAACATGTCCAAAAATTGAGAAGCTAAAATGTGAATGCCAAGATGAATAAGTGAAGATATATTAAAAGACAAGAAAGGAGGGCATTCGTGGGATTTGAGCGACGCCAATTAAGGAGCAGATGATACAAATCATTTAAGGTGGCTTAGACATACGAAGCATAGACTAATAGATGCATTGTTAGGAGGAGAGATGAGAAATGGAGCTGCTAGAACTAAGGGTATACCTAAATGAACATGGATTGGAATTGAGAAGGATGTAATTTGTGTTAGTGGTATGGAGGACATGACTCTTCCCACATTTGAATGGAAGAAATGGATTCAGATAACCAACTACCAAAATTTGTGATAAAAGCCTTCTTGTCATTTATGTTGTTCTTTTAATGTACATTTGACAAATAAGATGATCGAGCCAACCAAAATAAAACTACTATACTAACCTTCAACACCCCCCCCCCCCCCCCCCCCCCCCCCCAAAAACCACCACACACACACACCCTTCTCTGCAGTCCCAATAATCTCATGAAGGACAAACATGTACCAACCTTCTATGTTGTGCCAAATTCCTAGCAGAGGTAGCTATGAGCATGAGAGGACCATGCTATAAAAACTAGGTGGCCAATTGACAGGTAGGTAGCCATACCTTTTGGATTGCAGTTTAAGGTCATGCAACCAAGGAGCGCCCTCCGAGTTCCTCTAGACTGTAAAGAGTCTAGGCAAAGAGGTAAGACGGATGAAATGTAACTTCTGGAGTTTACTAATTTAAGACAAATATATAATTTGAAAATCTTAGCTTCTTTCTGTGTTTGGGAACCTACGTTATTCACTCAGGCTGCCTCTTTTGCTGTCTCCCCTCGGACAACCTACAGACTGCTCTTTTGCTGTCTCCCCTCGGACAACCTACAGACTTGACAGCTTGATGCCACCTTAGCCGTTGACAACACAGTAATGAACTTTGTCTTGCTACTGACTTGTCAGATTGCTTCGTCTTGTAGCAACTTTATGGACACTTGAAAGATATCTAAATCAGTCAAAGAAAATGTTCAATAACTGATGGATATTGCCTTCCCCACTGTTAAGTGTATATTAGAGTTATTAGTTATTGGGCTTGAGTCCCACATTGCTTAGAGTAATAGGAGAGTAATAGACGGAGAGTATTAGTGTTGTCCAGCGCCCCCCCCCCCCCTCCCCCCGTCACCCCCCCTTCGCCGACCCCCCCCCCCCCCCCGATCCAGCCCCCCCTGCCCGGATCTGCTATGCAGACCCCCGGTTCTCTCTCCCTTCCCGGATCTGTTGTGCAGACACCCGGCTCCCCCACACTCCGGATCTGCGGCGCAGACACCCGGCTCCCCCACACCCCGGATCTGCTGTGCAGACACCCGGATCCGCCCCCACGCCCCGGATCTGCTGTGCAGACACCCGGATCACCCACGATGGCTCAAAACTCTAACATTTTCCATCAGCCACCACACACCCTCCGAACCCTAGTTTTAAAAAAGAAAAAGAAGAAGAAAAAAAAAAGTCAGTGGTCCAATGCTTTATTCCTAGATTAAGCCGTTTGGACTTAACAAATGATTTTCCTACCCTAATCTTCACATCCAAATCTACACAGAGAATGATCGTGTTTTCTCCTGTGTCCTGACGTGTTTACTTTCTATGTGCGCGACGGTGTTGACCACGTTTATAGCACATTCGTAAAGTTGGTGTGATTTTTTGGGGTTGGAAAGAACTCGCGACGGTTGCTTCCATTTCAGGATGACATATTCGAAGGCAGATGATGGTAACGGTGTCAGCAACACGACGAACACTGGCACGACGATCTCTTCGACTCGACTTGTCGACCGTCGATTGGACGGTCCAGATGGTTACTCAACATGGCGGAAGAAAGTTGAGAAAACACTTCGTGGGATGCGGCTATCTAAACATTTGACTGACAGCCCTCCGACGACGACTGATCCCACATTTGAACAGTGGGAGACGGATGATAGTCGACTGTTTACACAGTTGATGAACTCCATGGAATCGTCCGTCGAGGACATGGTTCAAAACACGGACACGGTCAAGGAGCTATGGGAGGTCCTAGCAACGGCGTTTGATGGAAAACACGACTTGTCTCGCATATACGACTCGGTTGTTGGCGTTTACCGAGCAACTCAAGGAGACAAGTCTCATAAGGACCACTTCCGATCCTTCAAGGCTATGGTGGATGAAATTGATCGTGTTCTTCCTCTGACGGCGGATATCAGTGAAGCTCGGGCTCAACGCGAGCAGCTTCATGTTATGGCATATCTTGCATCTCTCCGTCCTGATGCGGACTCGACTCGATCCCAGATCATTGCTGGATCTGATGTTCCATCTTTGATGGAGGCCCACTTCCATGTTCTTCGGGCCGCAAAGGTGGTTGAGACCACTCCGGGAGATACTCCTGCTGATCGATCTGCCCTTGGTAGCGCTGCTCGTCCTGGCGTTCGTGGTGGACGCGGTGGACGACGAGGTGGTCGGACTTATGGTCGCGATGGCGGACGCGACAATGGTGGTCGTGATGGGGGACGACTACGAACATGCTTCCACTGTGGCCAACAGGGACATTTCCAGTGGCAGTGCCCTAAAGCTCATGTTGCCAATATTACTTCGGATGCTACTGATAATAGCGTTCGTTTGGTTCAGATGAGCGACGAGAAATTTCTTGAGTTCCAGGCTCAACGTCGTGGTGAAGCATCAACGTCTGGTTCCACAGCCGGATATTTCGCAGCATGCATAGTAAAACCCAAGCAGTGGGTAATTGACTCTGGTGCATCCTCACACATGAATGGTGACGCGGGTATGATACATGATTATGTACCTGTCCGTCGTGCTTCTGGCATTACTGTTGCCAATGGCGGTTCTCTGGCAGTCTGCGGCCGTGGAAGTGCCACTCTTTCTCCCGGACTGTCAGTTACCTTTGTTCTACTTACTCCTGGGAACCCGTTCAATTTACTTTCTATCCGTCAACTTACTCGTGAACTTCATTGCTCGGTAACCTTTTTTTTCCTGATAATTGCGTTTTTCAGGACCTGACAACTGAAAAAACTATTGGTAAGGGGCATGTGGCTGGAGGCTTGTACATGTTTGACGCAACTCCTTCTGTTGTTTGTGCAAGCATGAAACTTGATCCGGTCGAGTTACATTATCGGTTAGGTCATCCGTTGTCTCCAGTTCTCCGAAAAATGTACCCATCTTTAGCTATTCCCTCTTCTTTTCATTGTGAGCCATGTAGTTTAGGTAAGCATCATCGGGTTTCTTATCCGGTGAGTCCAAATAATCTTGCAACCGCTCCTTTTGAGTTGGTGCATTCTGATATATGGGGACCTTGTCCGACTGAATCTGTAATAGATTTTAAGTACTTTGTCACGTTTGTCGATGATTACTCACGTGTCACTTTTATTTATTTAATGAAAAGTCGCGCTGAATTATTTAACATCTGGTGTAACTTTCATGCCGAGATAACTACACAATTTGGTCTTCCAATCAAAATCTTTCGGAGTGACAATGGTCGTGAATATTTATCTCGTGATCTTGATAAACATCTGGCCAGCAACGGCATCATCCACCAAACCTCTTGTGCGTACACACCACAACAAAATGGTGTAGCCGAATGCAAGAATCGTCATTTATTGGAAACAACACGTGCCCTTATGTTTCAAGCACGTACTCCCAAGAAATTTTGGTCGGATGCGGTCCTTACAGCTTGTTATCTTATTAATCGCATGCCGTCGTCAGTTCTCCATGGTAGCACTCCCTTCTCTAGGCTCTTTCCTGGAAGAGTTATTTCCTCTGTTTCCCCGCATCTTTGGTTGCTTATGCTATGTTCGGGATACCCGACCAACCCTTTCTAAATTGGATCCTAAGGCTATACAATGTATTTTTCTTGGGTATCCTAAAGATCAGAAAGGGTATCGGTGTTTCTCTCATGTCCTAAAGCGATATTTTTTCACTCGGGATGTTACCTTTGTCGAAATAAAATTTCCTCCGTTCCCCAATCAACAGGTCCGGCTCCCCTGATCTATCCCGAAGAAGATTTTTTGTTGTTTCCTCCTCAAACACAACAACCTCCCGTACGGGTGCCCTCCCTTATCGAGCCAATCTCCCAGGATGATGGTCCACATACACCGATTCAGCCATTAACGACATCAACCACAGAATCTTCCTCCTCTGGTTCCACCAGCAGCTCCGGCTCCAGTGACCATCTGTCCCTCCAGCAGCTCCACCAATTCCGCCAGCAGCTCCGGCGATTCCGTCTCCATAACGTCCTCGTCGTGCATGTCGAGATCATCCCTTGTATGTTAACAACTACAAAGGACTTACCAGTCACACTCAGTCTCTGGTAGCTACTATTGATTGGACCCAAGACCGCTGAGGAGGGTCTCCAACATCCTGGTTGGCGTGCTGCTATGCACGAGCAGATGAAGGCTCTCTAGGAGAATCATACCTGGAACTTAGTCGATCTACCTCATGGTAAACAGGCAGTCGGCTGTAAATGGGTGTTCACGATTAAGGTAAAACCGGATGGCACTCTTGACCGATTGAAAGCTCGTCTGGTGGCCAAAGGTTACTCTCAAACCTATGGTGAGGATTACTTCGAGACCTTTTCTCCTGTGGCCAAAATGACGTCCGTTCGTGTCATCATGGCCTTGGCCATTCGCTATGACTAACCTTTACTTCAACTCGATATAAAGAATGCTTTCATCCACGGGGATCTTGATGAAGAAGTATATGTGATGCAACCTCCTGGGTTCGTTGCAAGGGAGGGTAAGGTGTGTCGTCTAAGGAAGGCCCTCTATGACCTGAAACAATCTCCTCGTGCATGGTTTGGTAGATTTACATAGGTGATTACTCAATTTGGAATGTATCAGTCGAAGAAGGACCATTCAATCTTCTATCGATACACATCTGCTGGAAGAATACTTCTTGGTATCTACGTTGATGATATTGTAATCACGGAAGATGACAGCCAGGGTATTGCAAGTCTCAAGAAGTTTCTTGGAGAACAATTTCAAACCAAGGATATGGGATTCTTGAACTATTTCTTGGGCATTGAAATCACACGGGGTAAGCGGGATATTGTAATGTCTCAAAGAAAATATGTACTGGATATACTAAATGATGCAAGCAAAGGGAGCAAACTCACCTATGGATCCAGGGGCAAAATTACTCCCAGACGAAGTGGTCCTGATGACCAATCCAGATCAGTATCGTCGAGTGGTTGGAAAACTCAACTACTTGGCAGTCATGACGCGTCCGGATATTTCTTTTGCAGTAAGCGTCGCAAGTAGATTCATGGCTTCTCCAAGATTTCCACACTGGCAGGCAGTTCTCAGAATTTTGTGTTATCTAGTAAAGAATCCAGGGAAAGGAATTCGAATGGAGAATAATAGACACACTCGCATTGAGTGTTTTATTGATGCTGACTGGGGGACAAGTTTGACAGATAGAAGGTCTACATCTGGCTACTCAGTATTTGTTGGCGGAAATCTAGTATCATGGAAAAGCAAGAAACAAAGTGTGATAGCACGCTCAAGCTCGGAAGCAGAATATCGAGCTATTGCTCATGGCATGGCACGTCAGAGATATTATATATGAAGCATCTCCTACAAGAACTGGGAGAAGACGCAGGATCTCAAGTGGCAGACCTATGGTGTAATAACCAATCTGCTATTCACATTGCCACCAATCCAGTATTTTATGAACGGACGAAGCATATTGAAATTGACATTCATTTTGTTCGTGATGAATATACAAAAGGAGTGATAAAGTTTCAACATGTACGGACCGGCGAACAGATAGCTGATATCTTCACAAAGCCTCTTCTGGGTCCCCGGGTTCAATTTTTATGTAACAAGCTGGGCATGATTGACATCTATGCTCCAGCTTGAGGGAGGGTGTTAAGTGTTATATTAGAGTTATTAGTTATTGGGCTTTAGTCCCACATTGCTTAGAGTAATAGGAGAGGAGGCTAGCCTCTCCTATATATATGTGTAGTCTCTCTTCAATAAAAAAATCATCTATTTTATTCCATTCTACACCCACCAAGAATTCAACTAATTGTTCCACATCAGGGACAACATCTATCACAATGAAGCAAACACAAATTCCATTTTCTATGTCGCTTTAGCCCTTTCAAGACGAATACATATTTCTGAATGTACGAGTAGTACAAATTGCTAAATCTACTTACCGTCAACAAAATTAACATAATAACCTAATATATTTGGTGTATAACTCATGCGATCAAAAAAAGCAAGGAATATAAATTTGGCTAATTTTCACTTAAACACCCTAAACTATCACGTTTTTTTCACTTTAATATCCCGTACTATTTTTTTTCAAGTAAATACCCTCAAGTTTGTTTTTTCACTTAAATACTCTGAACTTTCACTCTTTTTCAAGTTAGCCCTAACAGTAAACACAAAAAGACCATAATATCCCTCACTTGTAAGATAGTAATCAAACTTATAATTACACATAATAATAATCTTTTTCGCAAAAATTTAAAGTTCTAATAAAAAATGATGATAAAGTTTTGTTACAAAAAATAGATCTTCTTCCTCCAACTCAAACCCAAACCCTAGATCTCCTCACCCTACCCCACACATGTTGCTCCCGCTCCAAGCCGCTGCTCCTCCTCCTGCGGCCGCCGCTACTTGCGCACCCCTCCGCAACAACCATGGTTGTTGCCCATAATCATGGATGTAGAGGAGGGGTGCACGAGCAGCGTCGGCTGCAAGAGAGCACGAGCGGAGAGGAGGCACGGGTGAACGTCAGTGAGAACGGGGTAGGGGGAGTGACAACAAGCACAACAGAAGCCATAAGAGCTTAGGGTTAGGGTTAAAGTTGGGGGAGGAAGAAAGAGTTTCTTTTAGTTAACTTTTTTATTAAAATAGTAAAAAATTAATGAAAAATAGTTCATAAATTACCCAAGGGCGTAAAAGTCACAAATGGTCATGTGCAAACATTAAGTAGACGGAATATTTAACAAGAGATATAACTTGAAAATTTTAAAAAGGCTCAAGGTATTAACTTGATTAAAAAATAGTACATGGTATTAGAGTGAAAAAAACTTAATAGTTCAGGGTATTTAAAAAATTTAGCCTATAAAGTGGGACAATCAAAAATTTTATTATCATCAACTAAGGACTCTGCAAGACATAAAAACCCAGGCTATGGTTAGTATACTCTCTTTCTCTCTAAAGTTATAAACTTATCTACTCCTTGCAAAATAAAAGGAGGGCCTTTTAATCTTATTGTAATTTACTTTGAGAAGATTCAATGAATTATATTCTTAGTATGACACTAATTAATATTAGAAGATAAATTCTAGTTAAATTAGCAAAATGATATATGTTATGTTTCTATAGTAAAGAAGCTTTTGGTTATCAACAACATAGTGAACATGGTACAACCTGAGAAGATTATGTTATGTTTCAATGAATTATATTCTTAGTATGACACTAATTAATATTAGAAGATAAATTCTAGTTAAATTAGCAAAATGATATATGTTATGTTTCTATAGTAAAGAAGCTTTTGGTTATCAACAACATAGTGAACATGGTACAACCTGTTTTCAATCAAAAGGTGCACACATAGAAATTGCTTTTGCATATCAAATTGGTCACAAGTAAAAGATAAAAGCAAAAATCAATGACCATTAGCAATCAATCTAACAAAAGATGATATGATTATATAATAAGATAACCCACCTGAACCCATGGGTATTGGTCAGCCTTGGTCGAGCATCAGTTGCAAGCTTTTGTTGCATTCCTCTTTTTGGTTCGCAGTCACTGTCATGTGATCTAGCCAAAACTGCACTTCCAGATGCATCCGGCTTAATGGCAGATCGCTTCTTCTTCATCTTTGATTTTTCCCATCCATCTGCAACAGTTGGCAGGCCTCTGACTTTTTCTTCTGATGGTGTTGCACCACCATTAACAAGTTTGAGCATGTCTCTGTCCTTGTCCGTAGGCCCTGACTGTCTGGCAGAGCTATTAACCCGTGCGTCCATCTAACCCATTAACATGTATAATAAGTTATGGCGAAAAATAATAGAAACAGCTCAAAAGAGAGAGATCATTAGGCATTGAACTTCTTTTTTAAGCATGGAACAATTATTTGTGAAAACTTCTTGTTAGTTTTAAGCAACCAGAAGACTACAGCAAAAAGAAAAACACCATAATACCCTAAATCAGCACAATATCGGGCTAATTAATCCTATAATGGAAAAGCTTTCCAGGGACCCTGAAATGGATTTTAAATATTGTACTTGAGTTAAAGGTACTAGCTCTATACTCATTACCAGAAAAGCATAAACAATAAGCAGAATCTCCAAGTGAGAAATGTTTTAAATCCTTGGGAATAAACATAACAAATCAAAGCAGCAGTATGAAATTGTTATGAGAAAGACTCTAGGAACATAAGGATTGAAATGCCATGCATTATGTTTATCATAAAACAAGATCGGAAGTATGACAAAATGAAACATGTATCCAAAAATAACACAAAAATACTGAAATATGCATGTTCACTCATGATTTAGCGACAAATTGTCATGTCTGCAAGCGATAATGTGGTATGATGCTTTAAAAAAAGTTTTCTTGATGTAGATAAATATAATTATAATTAATATGATACTGTAAAAGGCAATTTAAGAAGATATAAGGCACGCTATAACCAAGTAAAAAATAATGAATATGTCAAAATACAAACCCGTAATTCCACCAAAGAAGTTCGCATTCTTCTGTTTGGTACTGCACTTTTTGCCCTTTCTTCAGATTTCAGATGCCCAAGCTCCAGGCTACTGGCAGCCAGATGGCTCTGAGGACTCATCTTGGAGACATTTCCTGCTGGCAATGTAGGATGAGACCGCTCCATAGATGAATTATCATTTCGAGAACGTTTTCTTGGCAGGTTGTTATAAAACTTATCCATTTTCAAGGCAGCCTCACCAAATGCTTTTGCACGATCCCTGTAACAAAAGTAATAAAGAAAAATGAGTTCATTCAGTCTCTATACAGAAAATCACCATAATATAACCATAAAAAATACATGCATGACACAGAGAGCATATATTTTAAATAAGGAATGTTATAAAGAACTCCCAAATAAATACTCTGCTTTGTGAAAAGGTGTTATTTTGAGATCTGGAAACGAATGAGATATACCTCGCCTTGACAGAGCCCTCACGGAGATTAGACCTCAAGCGTTTTATCTCCTCCGTAGAGGAAGAAGGTAGAGGCTTGATACTAAATGTTGCAGGTAATGAATCTTCTGCTGGAGTGCCAAGAATGGAACTGATTGATCTCCTCATTTCTCCAGGACGAGGAAGTTTCTGGTCAAAAACTACTGGTTTCAAATCAGAAACAAGTGTCTGTAACAAACTAATCCCATCAGCCTGGGATGATAGGGAACCCGTCCTTGTTGTGTTTGGAAGTGATGATAAAATTCGACTCTCGTTGGCCTCACGGAAGCTTCCTGGCCTCTCAAGTGAAGCCACTGCTTGGATCCCACGCTGAGCATTTGGGTGGGCAGACCCATCAGAGAAGCTCGAAGGGAAGTCGAACTTGGTACTGGCTGCCATTCTCTTAAATTCTTCAAGGGATCTATGTTACTAGAAAGACGAACAAATAGGCACATGAGAGATGTGAATGGCTACTGCATATAATCATCAGACTCGGACGTTCTTCCAAGAGCTACTGTATACAGGGAAACAAGAAAACCTGCAAAAAATTCACATACATCTCAAACAACACTTCAAACCTTTGCAATAAAAATGTACCCAATAAGTCATAGAGCAGCACAGTAAACAAGAATACACTGCTTAAATAACCCCTAACATTAAGAAGTCCGTGACAAGCACCATATGCAATAAACAGGTACTCATCCAAATAAGAAAATGAAGGTTTACAGTAGACCAAGAGCTAGTGAAAAAGTTAAAAAGCAACAACTGGATCCACGATAGCAACACCCATTGGGTGGAACATACGACCTCAACTCGCATTCACAAGGTTTTTCCTACTATAATACTTCCTGGTAAAAGAAAATCAATAAGCATAAATTACAATAACATTGGGTTCAATACAGCTTATGAAAGTTTAATATGTTTTTTTTTTCCCTTTTTCTTTCTTTTTTGAAAATTAACACGTAAATGTTTTTGGTAAAAGGTGCTTATGCTTTTTTGAATTGTTGTTTCTTCTCACGGACTGTCTTTGGAAACAGGTATATGGAAGTTACGCATGCATTAGGCTTTTCTTAATAATGATTTCTCCTTACAAAAGAACATTAATACGGATAAATTACATAAGGCTGGTTTGGTCCAGATTCCGAAAGTTGCTTATGCTTATTTTTTGGGAAACAAGACATAAATGTGTTTGACAAAAGTTGTTTATGCTTAGCATTCTGCAAAGCTGCTGCTTTTCATCAAATGCTTTTGAAAGCAAGGAGGAGGCTGCTTCAGCTTATTAGTGTACTTCTTACAAAAGTATCTTCTAGCTTTCTAAAATTCAATCTTATACCTAATTCTTCTATCAATATATGTCAATCTTGGTCCTTCTCAACGAAGTTAAAGTTGAAAAGTCAGGTTGCCACCGAACACCTTATTGCTTTCGGCACATAGTTACCAAACAGGTCCTGTCAGTAACTTACTAAAACAACTTCTCACAACAACTTTTGATAAGCTTCAACAATACCAAAGCCACATAAGTTGAATGGATTAGAAAAGTAACACTAATTGTTTTCAACTAATTCTAGCACCATAATGACTCAATGCAATAAACAACCACTTCTTTACACAATTCAGATTCAAAGTAAACGAGGGTTGACATTAGGTCAAGCCCTAGCCAAAAGTTAACAAACTAACAAGTGAAGAATAGAATTCAATCGCTACCATTTCCCCACTACATTAAATTGAACAAAGTAGAAAAAATACAAGTAACCACCACTAATTCTATAACCATAATGCGATAAATGACACTAATAACACATAATTCATTTCAAGATCATAGCTTTCAACTAAAAACCCATGATCCCGACCAAATGCATGTCAAAACTAACAAGTGATCCCAAGCTGATCACCATCAATTCAAGCAATCCTCACTAAACCTATCACCACAACACATAATTCAGATTCAAGATCGCAGCTTTCAGCTACAAGTGTCGATCCGGACCATAACCTAACCTAAAATATCACAAGCAACAAATGCATGTCGAAAACTAATCACGCGCAAGTGATCCCGAGCTGGTCGTGACCGATTTACTAGCAGAGAACGATCCAAAACCCTAATTCTTCGAAACCGGGACCAATTCGAGCTAAAGAAGCTGAAATTTTGGGGCGATCGAGCTCGCTCACCTGGGATGGGGAGGAAGGAAGGAGGGATCGCTGAGCTAGGGTTTTGAAAGCTTCCAAATTGGGGGAGTGCAATTTGGGGGATTCGAATGCCAAAAATAGGAGGAAATTGGGAAAAGAAAAGACGTGATCGATTTGGGAAGGGGAGATATTAAGAGGACAGATTGGTAATAAATCTGAGAGGAACTGATTTCTTTTTTTTTATTCTGTTTGTTTTGTTCTTAAATTAGTTTATAGTTATAACTATTATTTTTTGCTTTGGACAAGGCTTTGACATGCTTTGACGGTTGGGATGGGAGGGGGCTGATGGGATCGGACGGCTGGTGGGAGAGGACCTTTGGATGGAGGGTGTAGATGGAGTTTTGAACTAAAAACTAGACTTCAAGTATATTCCCTTGTTGATCTAGAATGGATAAAGAGGTGCATCTTCCATGTTGTAGCATGCATCTACAACATTTAGTTACATGTTCCAAATAGAGTCCGACTACATAAACTCAAATAGTAACTTGCAATATGGTTATAACATGGGACAGTATTTATGTCCTTAAAAAAAATCAAGGAATAAGATGCATTCAATCTAACGGCTATTAATGACCGAGTCTTTAAAATTAAGAACTCATGAGTTCTTGAAGGATATTTGTTCAAAAATGCTATAAGTGGAATATTTGTTTTAAGTCAGTTGTAACAATTCATTCAACCTCATGATGTTAAGTGGTCAGATTTGGATTGATTAAGTACGATTTTGACTGAATTACCAAATTCATTATGGGTCGTATCGAGTCTTTGAAATGCACTAAAAAATTTAGATGTTCGTGATTAACATAAAATATTCAGTTTAGACTAATAAATTTGATGGAGTGTAATCTTTTTTTATTTAACTGACCAATCAATTTAACTAACTTTAACGTACTTCTAGTATTTTATATAAAAAAAATAACCTCTCTAAATAAAAATTAAAAAGTTATTATTTAACGGATTAATATATATGGATTTTCAGTTTAGATAATACGTGAGTTATTGATTTGGATATAAAAATTGTAGTACTTAATAATTTACTAATATTCGGACTAAAAAAAGTCAAAATTCAAAAGAAGTTTTATTGTTGATTTTCACAAATCACAACCACCAACAGCTTCTCCCTTATTTTCTTCATACTCCTCTCTTTTCTCCTTCACAATACTTAGGATCTAGGAGATGAAGGAGATTTAAGATAGAATCTGTGAGACTCGTCTCACAGTATCGATATACGTACCCGAATATGCGAGTATTTACTGTTCACTGTATTTTCTGGTTTATTTTTCTTAAGAAAATACCGTATGACTTATGCAATGTATTTATTTTATTTTATTGAGTTTGTGGCAACCATGATTATCACTAGACTACCAGTGACTTGTAGAATACTTGTTGGCATTGTCATATACCCGTGCTAAGACCCGTGCTTAGAACGGAGGACCCTGGAATTTTTCCAAAGTGGGAATTTTTCCTTCAGACAGGAACTCCGTCAAAATTTCGTAGAACACCGTCGAAATTTCGTCTGAGGATATTTTGCCATTGTGAATAGTGATAGATGTACGTTATTGTCCATTGGTTTTTTGGTTTTGAAGCACCCTTTTATCCATTGAATTCTTTTTTTATGGATGGGTGAGATTGACCGATTTGAGTCATGGATAGCTGATGTGGCAGATACAATGGCCACGATAAATTCACCCCATCTATATATACCCCCCTCCCTTCTATTTTATTTCTAGTTTTACTTTATCTCTTCTCTTCTCTTTTCTTCTCTTCTCTCTTTCTCTTCTCTTCTCTCACTCTCTCTCTCTCTCTCTCTCTTCAGTTCATCTCTATTTTTCTTGTGAGCTTGGAGCTTGTCTTGAGGCCTAAGAGTGTGGTTTTTGAACCCCTCTGGGTGGTGGAGTAGAAGGTATAAGCTGGAAGCTAGACCTGAGGCAACTATATCTTGCTAAACTCATGAACAATATTGTTTTATTGTCGTTTTCATTTTCTTCGGTATCAAATGTTTGGTTTTGTCCAAAACTTGTTTTGTTATTTATGTTTCCTTCATGATTCTCATATATGTATATATTTATAAATTTGGTTTGAACTAGGCTTTGATTTTCTGTAAAATATTGATATTTACTTAGTTATAAAACTCGGTACTGGAAGTGATACTGGAGTTACCACCATGACACATAGTCTATATGCTATATGAGACTTACCCTTGGAAATGATAATTTCTGGATTTAACTTTGGCGGAATTCAGGATCGGATTCTGGCCCAGGAAATCGATTTTGGACTATTTACTGTGTTTTTGCCCAGGCTTCAAAACATTGTCGGAATTCTGCAGAACCCCGTCGAAATTCCGAGTGGCCTGTTTTTTTTGGACCATTTCTTGTTGTGTTTTTACTGATCTTCTGTCGAAATTTCGCAGAACACAGCAAAAAATTTATTTGGTTACCCAAAGTTCATTTTTCTCGATCTTCTTCGGGTTTTCTTCTTTTCTTTATTGTTGTGTGCTTACATGCTTACCACATAAAAATATTTACATGTGATTGATGATTTCATGGACTTGATTTATATCGGTACTCGTGTCGGGTGCACAAAGGTATCATATTATACTTTGTTTATTGTGACGTACTGGAGCACCCTATCACTTCTTGTCTTGCACTGTCCGGATACGTCGGTATCCTTTACGCTGTCTCTGCTTTCTAGAGTTGGCATGATGTGGCAACACACTATTTTTGACTTGTCACTGATAGCGAGACACCGATGTCATGTTTGGCATTGTCTATCATACTTCTGACTTATACTGTACATTGCCTGGCTTTTCTTGACATGTTTGTATTTAATTTTTGTATCGATTCCCGTTGTGGCTCGTCGTAGCGCACTCCAAATCATAGTGATCATAGCACGTGGTTTATTATCATGTTTCATGTCTTGCATTATCAATATTGTCTACGTATTGCATATTATCATGTATAGTAAGAATCCTCGGTTACCGTGACCTAGAATTTTAAACAAAGATGTATAGGATAATTTGACTAGACTATTAACCTAGATTCATTGGGAGGAAAGGTTCCCAGGTTGCATGCAGTCTCGTTATCTTGTCATCAACCTGAATGGATTTGGAGTCTCCGTCGTGAGGGGCACATTTCTAACACACTGTTGAGTAGGCATCATGTATTTGTTTATTATTACTAGCTCACTATCGCATGGAGCAGACATGGTTCATCGTTGTGTGATGCATATTAAGCTCACCATTGTGTGATGCTTCTTCTTTAGTATGCACATCTCTTGGGTGGTGCATCTGTTATATCTACTTGTATTATACTTCGGTTGAATAGCTTGGACAGACTACAGGACATGTGATCGTTAGGAAACTCTCAAATTGCATATGATAGTAACTATGATTTGTGACAACCCTATTTAGCTAAAATAACAAGCTGTACTTCTTGCCTTGTCGTGATTGATTTCTGGAGTCTATTTCTTTCTAATGTATTGTCTTGTTCATGTCTTATCATGTTCCTATCTTGTCTATGCTCTACTTAATCGATGAATGATTAGAGGCTAAGTTCTGTTCTGGAGACGTTTTCCGACCCCGGTCCTTGTTTGGTTCACGGGTTGTAATGTCCCTCTTTGTGTGGAGCATTAAGATGGTTTTTTTTGGCTTGGTCAGTCATTTGAACTTGGGTTCCCGTAGAGGATGTTGCAGAGATCTGCTCGGTCAATGCATATCGGCGTTGCTTCAGGTGGGTGATTTCGATGATCCTTCTTTGCCTTGCTTTCACACCTAATGAACTGGATGTTACGTATATCTTTTGTGTGCTACAAGTAATATTGCATGCTAATAATAAAAAAGATGAACCCTTATAGATAAAAGAGTAATCTCATTTCTGTATACTTGTTGCTATAGAACATAGAATTATGAGGCTGATGAGTTAGACTTGTGCAAATAGAGATGTTATATCTTATCACATGAACTATTTAGACTTGTTGCTATCGATATGTTGTTTCATACTATCGCAATACCTTATCATATGGATTATATCATTGTTTTAGGCTATTATAGAATGTTGTTCTATTGTCTTAGCCATAATGATTATGTGCCTATATATTATGTATCATTAGAAGTATCATTATGTGGCTATGTTTTACTTATGAGAATAACACGTTGTAAGAATGTATAAGATGAATTTTAGTATTGTAGCCCAAGTAATAGAGACATGGAAAGAATTGGAACTGTTGGATCGGCAATGTAGTATTCCTGGACTAGGAATTGTGTAAGTATGGAAATTCCTAGACTGGGAAGTTTGACTCAAGCGATGGCTCGAGGTATATGGTAATATATAAATGATGTATCATTGCATATGTTGGATAGAGATGCTTTAGGATGATTTCAGTTTCATACCATGCATTTGTGTAGAGTTTATTTGTTTATGTAGTTACATAATTGCATGGTCATGGATAACTTGTGCACAAGGTTTTAGTTTCTCGAATGAGTCGCTAGGACATCGAGATCGTGTTGGCTTAGGAGGAACATAGATCATTGTGCTAACGTACTAGCACGAGTGATTCAAAAACTTTCAGTGGGACTCGCTATCCGCGTTGAAAGGATCGTCGTCTAACCAAGCTATGGTCCAGGATGACTTGTGGTGCCAATGACCTTCATGTAGCTAGGATGCATGCTAACGTTATCTTCTTTGCAGGCCTATCTGGACATAGATTGAGCACTTAGCACAATTATACTTTTTATGATGGCTAATGAGTGCCTTATGCAGGGATATGTAGTATGACACATTCTTTTATGTAGTGTGAGCTGATATCGCTATAGTGATGCTACACCTTATAAATTAACATTATTGTTTTAAACAGGAAAGGATGGTTAGTATTGAGTAAATGCAAACCCCGTTGCGAGACACATTTAAATTATTGATATAAGCATATTATGCCATATAACTGATCCTAAGACAAGATTAGAAAATCTAAAATATTGCATGCATTCACTAAATGAATGTGTTGGTTTTGGTTGAGTAGGCAAGAGGCCACTCACCAGTACTCTTATACTGACACCCCACCAGATCTATGCAGGGTGGAGTTTACTTGGATGTATCGAGGTGTTAGAGCTTAGTTGGCAAGTGGTAGTGGATCAGGCTGAAGAGGATCACTTTGTATATAGAGGACATAATGTATGAAACATCATTATATTGTACTATTTCTTGAGTTGAAAGCCTCGTGGCATATTTTATTATATCGAGAGAGATATGTTGTAATCAAGTCATTCTTGGCCTTAAGTCGTTTTAATCATGTTGTTATTATTAATAAAAGATTTATTTCGTATATCTTGTATCGATTCACTTTTCTGCTTATAACTTTCAACTACAATGGCTCTGTATATTAGATGTTCTATTGGTCGTTTTGGTATTTGCCTTGTACAAGTACAATTTAGACTTGTACGACATCATGCCCAATGACGACTTTCAGTTCTATGGGATCAGGGCGTGACAAGTGGTAGTTCGGATCATAGTAGTTCATATGTTCTATAGTCGTTCGTCATCCTCTCTTGTACTCGCATACTATTCATGTCTACCTTAAATTATCATGTACATGCTTACATGTTCTTGTTTATTACACATTTTCAGTTTTCTTTCATGTTTCCTTGTGTACCTTACTATTATCCTGGTTGTTACTTGTTGTCCTTTTATTTTGTCATGCTGATTTTAGTTCATAGTTGGCTTCCTTTATGGTACTTGCTATTTGAGGGTCTGACCCTACTGATTTTGTTTGACCAGATTTGGTAGCGAAGTCGAAGGATCTATTGTACCTCCTACTTAATGGTAACCACCTACAGCACCAAAGTACCTGAGTGGGCTTTATTTTCTCCCCCCACAAGTATCTGTACATATTTCTTTTGGGCGATAGCCTCCAAGCACGTGTTTAGCTTATGTTTTGGATTTGACCTCTAGCCTACGGGCATAACATATTTATGTTATTCTAGACTATAGCTAGAGCTGATCATGTATGACTATTACTCTTACTAATTTTTTATTTTTTATTACTAGCTCCATGATCATCTATGTATACATAGTTTGGGGCGCTTTACTATTTTATGTCCGATGATCATACTTCTTGTACCTTATTTTTTTGTGATTGAGACACCTAGCACTACCAAAATATCACCATTTAGCGATGGCCATATCCGTCGCCCATCCGTCGGCAATCAGTATTAGCGACCGATAACTGACGGATCTTGGTCAAAATAATCCGTCGGCAATCAGCTCGTCGCTAATAATGATCCGTCGCTAAGTAGTCGAAGAGCGACGGAATAGCGACTGCTTTTCGTCTTCACAATACGATGCATTAGCGACGACTTTTCGACGGGCTTTCGTCCATTTCAAGTATTAAAAACTTAACTGTGTAGACGCTAGAGACGGATATTCCGTCGGTAAATCGTCATAACAGTGTATCAGAGGGTATCGTTCCGTCGCTAGTCCGTCGATAGCCGTCGCTAACGAAGGACGAATTAGTGACAAAATACTAACGGATTATTCGTCGACCATGTTCTGGAAATGCTTGACATTTTCAGAACCTTGGCGACGGATTATCCATCGCGACACCGTCGAGAGAGCGACTGATTTGTGGTGGATTATCCGTCGCCAATGTTCTGGAAATGTCAAGCTTTTCCAGAACCTTGTCGACGAATTTTTCGTCACTATTCCGTCGAACTATATACTACCAGAACGTTGCCGACGGATATTCCGTCGACCACCCGTCGCTACCTGGAAACATAGTTTCAAATCTCCAGTTATCGACGAAAATTCCGTCGAAATGTAGTCGGAAACTGGAAATATCCGTCGCTAACCGGTCACTAATCCGTCGCTAAATAAGATTTTTTTTAAAAAAAATTGCAGCAGTTTCCCTGTTCACAAAAATATGCATAAACCAAACCAATATATAATGCACACCAATTATCCAACAATCACATAGACCAAATATATAATGCACACCAATTATCCAAGAATCACATAGACCAAATATGCACATACGAATTTAATGCACACCAATTATCCAAGAATTATATAGACCAAACCAAATTAATATAAAATCGACATCAATTATCCTGAAGAGTAACCTAATATCCGTCGTTATAATCCGATCATAGCACAAATATTCTAAAATTCCCACAAATATTCCAAATTTTCTTAATTACAATACTTTAAGGAGGATGAGGAGGTCGATTGCCTGGTGGTGGTAATCCCTGCTGCGACCGACGAATATACTCCTCCATTAGGTACGGCAGTGGAGGGAGGAAAGTGGCTGCATGCCTTTGGCTCACTCGAGCGGTATTTGTGCGTCAGATAAAATAACAAAAATTCGATTTATCTCCAAGTGTGAGAACGGATGGCTCAGAACACAACCCAAAATTCATTCTAGCATACAATAGTGTGAATCATATATGTTCTGTACATATGGGGTAGTATATGTTCTTATCGTATCTAATATCTGAAGGATATAACAGAATCAAGATGAACTCACATAATGTAATACTAAAACATCATCTACTACTATATAAGATATAGTGATAGGTTGTCGTATCATCATTGTCGAGGGATGAGGGTCGAAGGACAGTCAAATTTGTAACACCCAGTTTTCTAAAATGAGGATAATTTTGAAATTTTACAAATTTAGTCCTTTAATAATGATATTTAAATCATGATATAATTTTTGGTAATTTTTAAATCATTTTAAAACTATTTTAAATCATGACTTATGATTTTGGTGTTTTGATAGTGTAACCTTGGAGACTGGTTGACCTAGAGCCTAACTATGTTATTGGGATACATATTTGTCATTTTAGCCTAGAGGGTATTTTATCATTTTAGGGTTATTTGAATTTAATATAATTTATTTGAATTTATGATTTATTTTGAGTTGATTTGAATGATGGTTGAATAGGTTGACTTTGACTAGTGTTGACCTTGGTGGACTGAACACTTAGTTAATCCTAGTCATGACCACTTGGTTAGATTGTGAAACCCTAGTTTAACCTAAGTTAATGATACTCTACTCATTAGAATTTATTTGAGAGATTAGGAATTGATTAGGCTAGTTAATGGCTTGTGATTTCACAAGTCATGACTTATGGCTTAAGACCCATAGAGGCCCATAACCCAATTAGTGAAACCAAAACCCTAACCCTAGCATTTATGACCAGCTACCTTGGTATTCCCCCTCTATTTAATGTCTCCTAGAAATTAGGGCTAGCCTCCATTAGGAATATTTGTAAGTTTTAGAAAGAGGTGAGTCTCCATCTTTATTAATTCTTAAAAATTTCATTTCAATTCTTTTTCCACCCAAACTAATTGCAATAGGCTCTAAATTTAGTTTACTTACTGTTGGTATTGAGAAATTTTAGGGGAGAAATAATTTGGGAGAGTTTTGGAAGCTTGAGGAACCATTCTCATTTAGGGCTTTTTGAGCTTTGCAAACCTATAGGTAAATTCTAATCCTCACCATGAAATGTTGATTTTATTGCATATCTAGGAAGCCCTAGGCCTAACCTAACTATAGGACTAGCTAACCCTAGGTTTCGAGTCTGATTCGTGTCCTATTTGGACACGTATCAGTCCATGTAATTAGGTGTTTGATGAAATGCCCCAAAGGGAATTTTGATCTGATTTCAGGGATGTAATTGAATAGGAATTTAGGTTTTAACCTCGCTTATGAGATTCCATTGCTCTGAGTCGTGTTTGGTGTCGTGTCGGGTCGCGGAGGACACACGAACACGCGGGTGCACACGCGCGCACGCGGGCACTGTAGCTGCCCCTGCTGCTCGGGGCGGATTGCGTTGTGCACACGACACGTCGACACGAAATATTTGACACACACCTTGGGGCGACCACTGACACCACGTGTGTCAAGTCTTAGGGCCTCTCATGTCGTGACGGACACGCACGAAGCCGTGCACTGGATTTACACTGCATCGACTACAGCCGATTTTTGACACTGATACGTGTGTCGTATCGCACACACACGTATCGTGGACACATATCAGGGTTTCCCCGACCTAGCCCTAGTCCCCCACGACACTGGGACACGATCACGAGATCTGTGTCATGTCGTGTCGTGTCGTGTACACGAGTACTGGAACCACGTGCACGAGGATTGGTCCAGTGTACTGTTTGTGTTCTCTGTTTAAATTAGTTTTAATGTTTTAATTGTTAATTAGATCCTAAATATAATGTATGATATAAGTTAGAATTAATTTACATGTTAGTTTAGATTTTGATATGGGATTGAAATCGAATGGGGCTAAATTCATATTAAATGATATACATTACTGATACACTGTTTTTCATTTCCTAAACTTTCTAAATTCCAGTTTTAAGTGATGTTTTCTCACTATTGATTGTTCCCACATGTTTGTAATTCATGTTTAGCTAAGTATTTCAATTCGAAGTTGGCTTTTGGTTTGTAAATGGGATTTTGACAATTGGGTTGAGCTTCTGAATTGTATTTAACTGATACTTAGTTAATTCAGATTCTCCTCACTGTTATTCCTGTTAAAATCCTGTTCAAACTAATGTTTCAACTGTCAATGTTTCCATGCTTGATTATTCAGGGCTAGTCCAATGCTGGGTTTAGATAGGATTTTGTTATGTAAATGGGATTGGTTTTCAGTTGAGTTATCAATGTGCATCAACTGGTTATGCTCGATTTTAACCGTCAAAACTGGAAAATTGGTTTTCCTTCTTCATGCTGAGATTGAATGAATGATTACTCATTGATGTTAACTGTCATAGAGATTGGGTTTAGCTCACTGAATTCCTGTTTTTCCTAGCACTGACCTCATGTGTATCAATGTATCTTCATTCCAAATGAACTGATTTCCTATAGCTAGTCACTGTTACATTTTCCAGTTTTAATCCATTTTAATTCGATGTTCAATTGTTAAATGATCTCCACAAATTTCTAATTCATGTTAATGAAGCATTACATTCAAATTGGGCTTTTGGTTTGTAAATAAGAATTAGACATATGTGATGGTTTCGAATGATATTGAACTGTTAGCTAGGAACTGGTTTTCCTTATATAACCTGAGAATGATTCATTATTCCTGAACATTTTACTATTCCCTTGTGTTAAGTTCCATTGTAGATTGATTCTTGAAGTTACACTGTGAATGGGAATTGGACATATGTTGATTCAAATTGAATTCGAAATTATGAAACTGGGATTGGTTTCCTGTCAATTGATTCCATTCCCTTTCCTTAACTGATTGCATGAATGTTTTATTCATTAGTTAACTGTCAACTACTTTATTTCCAGATTTCATGGTTAGTTAGCTCACTGTTTACTGAGATTGCCTAGCCATGACTAAGTTTAATTACATGCTAACTGTTGTGTATTGTTTTGGGTTAGTTGTCAATGTGTTTGGGCTTCAAATGTTAAACTGATCAATGAGTGATTGTTTCCAAAATCTGGGATGATTTCCTTCCTTGTTTTTCCTATTGCCACATACATTGTTAGCTCACAGGATGCAGGATATATATACTTCACTGTTTTTTAGTATTCACTGTTTTATATTACTGCATTGTTCATGTCCTTTACTGATATTTAGTACCCAAGGTTGCCTATCACTCACTGATTTCTATGCTCACTGTTTCATATTCTTCCACTCACTGTTTCCAGGATAATACACACAGTTTCCTATTTTCCCTAAAACTCTCTACACACACACATGTTTCCCTCATTGATTTTCCTAATGTATTCCACTGTTTCAGGATCACCCTCACACCCACATACCATATCACACACACACACATGCCTCACACACACTCTCTTGTATTCACACACACTCTTGTACCCTCTTGACACACACACACACATACCATATCACACACACATGTGAATGCTTGCCTTTTTATTCCTATACACATGTGTATATACATATATACATGTATATATATTTGTGAGATATATATATAGGTATCCTATATATATGAGTGTGTTCTATTGTATATATTAGATATATATGAGATGTGTGATATATTATAGGTAACCTATAAGCTAATGTGTACTCTATATTATATTATATAATATATCAATATGCGTATTCTATATTAGAGTGGATTATATATTAGATATATTTTGACTTGTGTTATGTGAGTATGGTTTGGTTTATAGGTATGATATAGCCTATGGCCTATGGGTGTGGCTTGAATGCCAGTATAGAGTCTAGATTGGACTTGTATAGCCTTGTTAGACCTAGAATAGACTAGTTAGACTAGTATAGACTTGTTTGACTTAGGTTTGACCTAGTTTGACTTCTAGGGTTGACCAAAGTTGACCAAGAGTTGACTTTGGCCTAGATTGACCTAGATTCATGTAGAATACATTAATTTGCATCTTATTATCATTTTAGACTCATAGCGACTTATAGGGGTGAGCAAATACCGACCGCTATCGAAAAACTGACCGAATACCGATTAAAAATATCCCGAAAAATCGAACCGAAATTATGTACCGATACCGAATTATCGAACCGATTAAAATATGGTATAATGGTAGTGATAACGGTTTGAATGTAATACCATACAGAAAATACCGAACCGAACCGATTATATATATATATATATATATATATATATATATATATATATATATATATATATATACATACATTTTTTTTTCGTAAGAATGTTGTTCGTGATTAATTTTATATTACTCTTTTTCATTTTTATCTTTGTTTTAGTTGGAAACTAGTTTGTTAGAACTTAGAATGGATTTTGGTGGACTTGGAGTTATGTTAAGAATGCTAAGAATTGAGTTTTGGTCTTTTGAGCTTATATTTTTGTGTTTTTAGATAATTTTGAAATGAATTTTAGTGTACTTAAACTTATACTAAGAATTAAACTTAGTGATCATGTTTGATCTTTTAAGCTCTTTTTTAGGTGTTTGCAACTTATTACATATTATTCTAATAAATTTGATTAATTGCTTGCTTGGTAGAGACTTGGCTTTGAAATTTAATGCTTCCAAAAAAAAAGTAAAAAAAATATTTTTCTAGGTTAAGAGGTTCATATTAAGTGTGTTGATTGATCAAATGTTAAATGATAAAATACCGATACCGAACAAAAACCGACCGAATACCGATTTAACCGAAACCGAAAAAAACCGATTCTAAATGGTACAATATTGGTATTGATTTTTTAAATACCGATTTAAAAAATACCGAAAAATTCAACCAAATACCGACCGATTATACCGACGCTCACCCCTAGTGACTTATACTGTTCTATAGGAGACAGACACCACTCCTCGGACAGTAGATATCCTTCAGATTCTCAGGATACAGGTGAGTACATTCTCTGATCATTTCATATCTTGTTTAGGATTATATTTCCTGCTTTAGATTACTTTACATGATGCTGACACGTTGGAAACACGGATTAGTACTATATGGATCTGGTTGAGCGATGTTATCCCCTTAGCGGATACATCGGGTATTCGTGTTCGTGTACTTTATCGTGAGCATCGTGTACTCCTTGTATTTGTGACATTCGTATACGAAACGTATGAATCGTGTATAATCATGTATTCACATGACCTTCGTGTACAATAACATAATTTGGCTAGATCCTTGTGTATTGATTGGGGCGGGGGAGTAGAAGTGGTTATGTATTCAATCCAGTAGATTACTCGTGTACAAACCTCTGTAGATTACTCGTGTACAACATCGTGCCGTTTACATAACCATCTTGTGCTCTGAATCATTAGTCACTGTTAGTTCTCTATATACGGTAGCTATTTATTTACAGCCTTCCTTTTTTATCATGTTATTTCTTCAGTTTCCTGTATCTTACTCTCTAGCATGTTTATATTTCCTAACCTGTTATGATTTTGTTGAGATGTACTCGCTCCTATCCTGACTGGACCTGTTGAAAATTTTACAGTAAATGATGAGGCTCTGGTGTCTACCCCTCATGGTGCAGCTTTAGACAACACTTGTGACTTGGACCCACTAGCAGTTGATGACACTCCCCTAGATTAGGATGTCTTTAATATCTTTTCTGGATTACTGTATTGAGATTTTGAGATGTTATTTAGGATATGTATTTTTTATTTAGACACTTAGACTTCTGGATTGTATCCCTGTGTTTCTATTTCTGGTTATCTATCAATCTGTCCTTTCATGCTCTACCTTAGATGTGATTGAGACTGTATCTGCTATGTCACCTCCATTCGGAGAGTATATACTGTACATGTACCTTTATATTGTTAGATGTTTGACCTAGGACATCGTTCTACCGCCGACACTGCGGCGTAGGCTGGGCGTTGTTACGTGCTCGTATCCTCACAGTGGGTGTGGGTCGTGACACATTTTTAGTGGTGGCCCATGCAGGTTGAGTTTATGTAGTGGTATTCGAACTAGAATATCACTACATCCTGCAGTAGGATTAGGATATTTTTGAAGGTACTCAATCACAGTTAGGATTCCTTGAGAGATTCCTGGGACGACCCTTGAGAATCTTATTTAAACTTTAATTTGAAATTATTTCCCTTGTTTGTTGCTCTCACTCCTTGATTATTGAATTTGATTTTGTTGGATCGTTGTTGATTTTGATTTTCTTATCGAGATGAATTTTATGGCCTAAGTTACGATATTTTCTGATGACATATGTTGACGGAAATACAGGGATGGTAAAACGTCTACTTGATTATGGAACCTGTAGTTTATCGCAGCCATATTAGCTGGCGTTGCGAAAACATAGGGACCTGACTTCGGATGTACGTATCTTGGTTATGAGATTTGGAAATTCTCGCAGCTATACTAGTCGGCATAGCGAGATTTCCAGACGACATGATTGTAGAGGTGCATACCCTAGTTATAGAATCTATCGTTTATCGCAGCCTTGCTTACTGGTATAGCGAGGACTCTGAGTAACATGATTTTGGACAGACGCATATGATTATCAGGTTGTATCTTGAGAAGGTTTTTAAACATATCATCTCTATCGTACCATTTTGTTGTTATAAATTGTACCCCATCATCAAATAACTTAGGAGTAGGAGTAGGAGTAGGAGTAGCTTTAGCTGTCATTGTAAACCTTTGTGTAATTTCTTGCTATGAATTTTTTTATAATACAATGAATCGATGATTTTTGCTAGACCTTAACTTGGATTTGATATTATAACTCTGGTTTCAAAATGGTTCTTTTTTTTAAACAGATAAGCAGGACAGATTTTATCATTATTTTCTTCTTGCCATTATTTCTTGTATTACCTTAAAATATATAAATATAGTGGACACAGATGCTTGCCTGACACATATGCATGCTACACTTGATTACCAACCTATCTAAATGCATTTTTCCAGTTTAAATTCATAATTTAAATATAAATTTTATGTTATTAGTTTTGTTTACATCACTGCACATGTATGTTATATACAGGGTTTCAATTTTTAAAGAAATTGGTTGAGTTTGGTTGAGTTTTGTGTTGAATTTGTCAAATCTGAACTGTGTACATATTAAACCTTTAACCCTGGATTCTAAGTGTTTAGTTCAATTTGTTTTAAATTGTAATATTTTGAGCCGTATACGTTGTTGTGTGTAGGTATATAATGTTAGGTTTCATACTCTTACATGTTAGGTTGTGGTTGTGGTGAACATTGAGTTGGTTTTGATGTTCGAATTTCTCCAAAATCTTGAAAACTGAATACATGTTAACATTTTTACATTGCTTTCAAATGTGTAGTTCAATTTCGGATTAATATGTAATGTTGAACTAAACTGAATGATTGAACCCTTCATTCAAGTTTTAACCCATGTACACTTGACACTCTACACTAATGTTCACAACTGCCATGTAAACCTAACCCTTCATCTCCATGTTATGTTCATAAATCTATATAGATATATATATATATATAGTTTATGCATACATGTTATAATGTATATAGATACATAATTAAATCTCTACCTCTCTATACATATAGATATACATATATATGGTTAGCCATGCATGTTATGAGTAAATAGCTTGTGTCTTGTAGACTGTTTAACCAATATGCCATGAATAGTGTAACTTGATAGCTATTGTTTTGAGACCCAAAATCCTATATGTTATCCTTCCAATTGCATGATTTAGATAAGTTCTCTTTTGACATTGATTGTTTGGGTTTGACCTAGAAGGAGTACGATCATCTTAATTTCGAGGACGAAATTTTTCTAAGGTGGGTAGGATTGTAACACCCAGTTTTCTAAAATGAGGATAATTTTGAAATTTTGTAAATTTAATCCTTTAATAATGATATTTAAATCATGATATAATTTTTGGTAATTTTTAAATTATTTAAAACTATTTTAAATCATGACTTATAATTTTGGTGTTTTGATAGTATAACCTTGGAGACTGGTTGACCTAGAGCCTAACTATGTTATTGGGATATATATTTGTCATTTTAGCCTAGAGGATATTTTTTCATTTTTAGGGTTATTTGAATTTAATATAATTTATTTGAATTTATGATTTATTTTGAGTTGATTTGAATGATGGTTGAATAAGTTGACTTTGACTAGTGTTGACCTTGGTGGACTGACCAATTAGTTAATCCTAGTCATGACCACTTGGTTAGATTATGAAACCCTAGTTTAACCTAAGTTAATGATACTCTACTCATTAGAATTTATTTGGAGAGATTAGGAATTGATTAGGCTAGTTAATAGCTTGTGATTTCACAAGTCATGACTTATGGCTTAAGGCCCATAGAGGCCCATAACCCAATTAGTGAAACCAAAACCCTAATCCTAGCATTTATGACCAGCCACCTTGGTATTCTCCCTCTATTTAATGCCTCCTAGAAATTAGGGCTAGCCTCCATTAGGAATATTTGCAAGTTTTAGAAAGAGGTGAGTCTCCATCTTCATTAATTCCTAGAAATTTTATTTCAATTCCTTTTCCACCCAAACCAATTCCAATAGGCTCTAAATTTAGTTTACTTACTGTTGGTATTGAGAAATTTCAGGGAAGAAATAATTTGGGAGAGTTTTGGAAGCTTGAGGAACCATTCTCATTTGGGGGCTTTTTGAGCTTTGCAAACCTATAGGTAAATTCTAATTCTCACCATGAAATATTGATTTTATTGCATATCTAGGAAGCCCTAGGCCTAACCTAACTGTAGGACTAGCTAACCCTAGGTTTCGAGTCCGATTCGTGTACCATTTGGACACGTATCAGTCCATGTAATTAGGTGTTTGATGAAATATTCCAAAGGGCATTTCGATCTGATTTCAGGGATGTAATTGAATAGGAATTTAGGTTTTAACATCACTTATGAGATTCCATTGCTTGAGTCGTGTTTGGTGTCGTGTCGGGTCGCGGAGGACACACGAACACGCGGGTGCACACGCGCGCGCGGGCACTGTAGATGCCCTGCTGCTCGGGGCTGATTGCGCTGTGCACACGACACGTCGACACGAAATATTTGACACACACCTTGGGGCGACCACTGACACCACGTGTGTCAAGTCTTAGGGCCTCTCGTGCCGTGACGGACACGCACGAAGCCGTGCACTGGATTTACACTGCATCTACTACAGCCGATTTTTGACACTGATACGTGTGTCGTATCGCACACACACGTGTCGTGGACACGTATCAGGGTGTCCCCGACCTAGCCCTAGTCCCCCTCGACACTGGGACACGATCACGAGATCTGTGTCGTGTCGTGTCGTGTACACGAGCACTGGAACCACGTGCACGAGGATTGGTCCAGTGTACTGTTTGTGTTCTCTGTTTAAATTAGTTTTAATGTTTTAATTTGTGTTTTAATTGTTAATTAGATCCTAAATATAATGTATAATACAAGTTAGAATTAAATTACATGTTAGTTTAGATTTTGATATGGGATTGAAATCGAATGGGGCTAAATTCATATTAACTGATATACATTACTGATATACTGGTTTTTCATTTCCTAAACTTTCTAAATTCCAGTTTTAAGTGATGTTTTCTCACTATTGATTGTTCCCACATGTTTGTAATTCATGTTTAGCTAGGTATTTCAATTCGAAGTTGGCTTTTGGTTTGTAAATAGGATTTTGACAATTGGGTTGAGCTTCTGAATTGTATTTAACTGATACTTAGTTAATTCAGATTCTCCTCACTGTTATTCATGTTAAAATCCTGTTCAAACTAATGTTTCAACTGTCAATGTTTCCATGCTTGATTATTCAGGGCTAGTCCAATGCTGGGTTTAGATAGGATTTTGTTATGTAAATGGGATTGGTTTTCAGTTGAGTTATCAATGTGCTTCAACTGGTTATGCTCGATTTTAACTGTCAAAACTGGGATATTGGTTTTCCTTCTTCATGCTGAGATTGAATGAATGATTACTCATTGATGTTAACTGTCATAGAGATTGGGTTTAGCTCACTGAATTCCTGTTTTTCCTAGCACTGACCTCATGTGTATCAATGTATCTTCATTCCAAATGAACTGATTTCCTATAGCTAGTCACTGTTACATTTTCCAGTTTTAATCCATTTTAATTCGATGTTCAATTGTTAAATGATCTCCACAAATTTCTAATTCATGTTAATGAAGCATTATATTCAAATTGGGCTTTTGGTTTGTAAATGAGAATTAGACATATGTGATGGTTTCGAATGATATTGAACTGTTAGCTAGGAACTGGTTTTCCTTATATAACCTGAGAATGATTTATTATTCCTGAACATTTTACTATTCCCTTGTGTTAAGTTCCATGGTAGATTGATTCTTGAAGTTACACTGTGAATGAGAATTGGATATATGTTGATTCAAATTGAATTCGAAATTATGAAACTGGGATTGGTTTCCTGTCAATTGATTCCATTCCCTTTCCTTAACTGATTGCATGAATGTTTTATTCATTAGTTAACTGTCAACTACTTTATTTCCAGATTTCATGGTTAGTTAGCTCTCTGTTTACTGAGATTGCCTAGCCATGACTGAGTTTGATTACATGCTAACTGTTGTGTATTGTTTTGGGTTAGTTGTCAATGTGTTTGGGCTTCAAATATTACACTGATCAATGAGTGATTGTTTCCAAAATCTGGGATGATTTCCTTCCCTGTTTTTCCTATTGCCACATACATTGTTAGCTCACAGGATGCAGGATATACATACTTCACTGTTTTCTAGTATTCACTGTTTCATAGTACTGCATTGTTCATGTCCTTCACTGATATTTAGTACCCAGGGTTGCCTATCACTCACTGATTTTTATGCTCACTGTTTCATATTCTTCCACTCACTGTTTCCAGGATAATACACACAGTTTCTTATTTTCCCTAAAACTCTCTACACACACATGTTTCCCTCATTAATTTTCCTAATGTATTCCACTGTTTCAGGATCACCCTCACACCCACATACCATATCACACACACACACACATGCCTCACACACACTCTCTTGTATTCACACACACTCTTGTACCCTCTTGACACACACACACACATACCATATCATACACACATGTGAATGCTTGCCTTTTTATTCCTATACACATGTGTATATACATATATACATGTATATATATTTGTGAGATATATATATAGGTATCCTATATATATGAGTGTGTTCTATTGTATATATTAGATATATATGAAATGTGTGATATATTATAGGTAACCTATAAGCTAATGTGTACTCTATATTATATTATGTTATATAATATATCAATATGTGTATTCTATATTAGAGTGTATTATATATTAGATATATTTTTGACTTGTGTTATGTGAGTATGGTTTGGTTTATAGGCATGATATAGCCTATGGCCTATGGGTGTGGCTTGAATGCCAGTATAGAGTCTAGATTGGACTTGTATAGCCTTGTAAGACCTAGAATAGACTAGGTAGACTAGTATAAACTTGTTTGACTTAGGTTTGACCTAGTTTGACTTCTAGGGTTGACCAAAGTTGACCAAGAGTTGACTTTGGCCTAGATTGACCTAGATTTATGTAGAATGCATTAACTTGCATTTTATTATCATTTTAGACTCATAGTGACTTATACTGTTCTATAGGAGACAGACACCACTCCTCGGACAGTAGATATCCTTCAGATTCTCAGGATACAGACGAGTACATTCTCTGATCATTTTATATCTTGTTTAGGATTATATTTCCTGCTTTAGATTACTTTACATGATGCTGACACGTTGGAAACACAGATTAGTACTATATGGATCTGGTTGAGCGATGTTATCCCCTTAGCGGATACATCGGGTATTCGTGTTCGTGTACTTTATCGTGAGCATCGTGTACTCCTTGTATTCGTGACATTCATATACGAAACGTGTGAATCGTGTATAATCATGTATTCACATGACCTTCGTGTACAATAACATAATTTGGCTAGATCCTTGTGTATTGATTGGGGCGGGGGAGTAGAAGTGGTTATGTATTCAATCCAGTAGATTACTCGTGTACAAACCTCTGTAGATTACTCGTGTACAACATCGTGCCGTTTATATAACCATCTTGTGCTCTGAATCACTAGTCACTGTTAGTTCTCTATATACGGTAGCTATTTATTTATAGCCTTCCTTTTTTATCATGTTATTTTTTCAGTTTTCTGTATCTTACTCTCTAGCATGTTTATATTTCCTAACCTGTTATGATTTTGTTGAGATGTACTGTACTCGCTCCTGTCCTGACTGGACCTGTTGAAAATTTTACAGTGAATGATGAGGCTCTGGTGTCTACCCCTCATGGTGCAGCTTTAGACAACACTTGTGACTTGGACCCACTAGCAGTTGATGACACTCCCCTAGATTAGGATGTCTTTAATATCTTTTCTGGACTACTGTATTGAGATTTTGAGATGTTATTTGGGATATGTATTTTTATTTAGACACTTAGACTTCTGGATTGTATCCCTGTGTTTCCATTTCTGGTTATCTATCAATCTGTCCTTTCATGCTCTATCTTAGATGTGATTGAGACTGTATCTGCTATGTCACCTCCATTCGGAGAGTATATACTGTACATGTACCTTTATATTGTTAGATGTTTGACCTAGGACATCGTTCTACTACCGACACTGCGGCGTAGGCCGGGCGTTGTTACGTGCTCGTACCCTCACAGTGGGTGCGGGTCGTGACAAAATTTATCTACGGCTACAGAGTTTCTGCCTCGCCAGTCGAATGGCTGCAGGGACTATGTCCTGATCACCATGTCGTACCGTAGATTAATGCAAATGTAGTCGGAAACTGGAAATATCCGTCGCTAACCGGTCAGTAGTCCGTCGCTAAATGAGATTTTTTTGAAAAAAATTGCAGCACTTTTCCTGTTCACAAAAATATGCATAAACCAAACCAATATATAATGCACACCAATTATCCAACAATCACATAGACCAAATATATAATGCACACCAATTATCCAAGAATCACATAGACCAAATATGCACATACAAATTTAATGCACACCAATTATCCAAGAATCATATAAACCAAACCAAATTAATATAAAATAGACATCAATTATCCTGAAGAGTAACCTAATATCCGTCGTTATAATCCGATCATAGCACAAATATTCCAAAATTCCCACAAATATTCTAAATTTTCTTAATTATAATACTTTAAAATAGACATCAACTTTATCTACGGCTACATAGTTTCTGCCTCGCCAGTCGAATGGCTGCAGGGACTATGTCCTGATCACCATGTCGTACCGTAGATTAATGCAAATGGACCTGGAGCTGGAGCCAAAATACAGAACTAATTCACCATGTCGTACCATTTTACTCTCTCACTCTCTCTCCCCCCCCCCTCCGGCGCTCTCACTCTCTCCGGCGCTCCCACACTACTAATTCCTATGTGTTTTAAGTGTGAGAACGGATGACACAGAACACAACCCAAAATTCATTCTAGCATACGTTAGTGTGAATCATCTATGTTCTGTACATATGGTGTAGTATATGTTCTTATCGTATCTAGTATCTGAAGGATATAACAGAATCAAGATGAACTCACATAATGTAATACTAAAACATCATCTACTACTATATAAGATATAGAGATAGGTTGTCGTATCATCATTGCCGAGGGATGAGGGTCGGAGGACAGTCAACTTTATCTACGGCTACATAGTTTCTGTCTCGCCAGTCGAATGGCTGCAGGGACTATGTCCTAATCACCATGTCATACCGTAGATTAATGCAAATGGAGCTGGAGCCAAAAATACAGAATCCAAAATACAAAATATAGAATTCAATCCCTGGGTTCGCCGACCCCTCGGTGGAACACTCAACACCGGCACGCACAATACATTCCAGAATATACAAAAAATATAAAGAAAAAATACTATCCGTAATGAACAATGTTAATATATAATATCCTCAACAAACTAAATCAATATCCGCAAATACGTACATACTCAATATCCTCAATGAAAAAACTGAATATCCCCAAATACGTACAAAGTCAAAAATATGGTACAGTCCAAAAATGCAAAAACGAAACTACTGATCGCCTGGAGCTGGACCCGGAGCTGGAGGAGCGCCACCAGATGACGCACAAATACCGCTCGAGTGAGCCAAAGGCATGCAGCCACTTCCCTCCCTCCATTCACCCTCTCCCTCTCTCATGCTATCAACGTCACAACTTTTCCAGTGCTGCTCCCTCTAATGATGATGAACGCAAAAATCAAAGACCCCCTCTCCTTCCTCACTCTTCACAGTTCTCACAACAGGAAGGATCAGTGCTTTATATTCTCTTCTATCCATCAATTCCTCCGTTCTGATCAAGCATCTTCCTTCTCCTCTCCTCCACCATGGCTCTGGACCCATCTGCTCCTCCCTACTTTCCTTCTTCTTATTTGACTCTCTCAGCCACATATGATATCCACCTCAAGTATAGAGTCGGGGGAGAAGAAGTGGGCAGGAAGAGAAGGAGAAAGCAGTACAGCCGGCGGCATGAGCCGGAGGAAGTACAGAGGTTTTCTTCAACATCCGTAGTAGAACTATAAGGATATATCTTTTCACAACATGTCACCTTGTCAAAGACCCTTAATGTGACAACCATATTACTGCGGTGTCGAAAAACTAACATGTCATAATTTTCTAAGCCGTGTGTTTTGACATAATCCTCCTAACTCTTTCCTCCTATGTAGTAACATGTCATAATTTTCTAAGCCGTGTGTTTTGACATAATCCTTCCAACTCTTTCCTCCTATGTTACTACATAGGAGGAAAGAGTTGGAAGGATTATGTCAAAACACACGGCTTAGAAAATTATGACATGTTAGTTTTCCGACACCGCAGTAACATGGTTGTCACATAAAGGGTCTTTGACAAGGTGACATGTTGTGAAAAGATATATCCTTATAGTTCTCCTACGGATGTTGAAGAAAACCTCTGTACTTCCTCCGGGTCATGCCACCGGCTGTGCTGCTTTCCCCTCCTCTTCCTTCCCACTTCTTCTCTCCCGACTCTACACTTGAGGTGGATATCATATGTGGCTGAGAGAGTCAAATAAGAAGAAAGGAAGTAGGGAGGAGCAGATGGGTCCAGAGCCATGGTGGATGAGAGGAGAAGGAAGATGCTTGATCAGAACGGAGGAATTGATGGATGGAAGAAAACTATAAAGCACTGATCCTTCCTGTTGTGAGAACTGTAAAGAGTGAGGAAGGAGAGGGGGGTCTTTGATTTTTGCGTTCATCATCATTAGAGGGAGCAGCACTGGAAAAGTTGTGACATTGATAGCATGAGAGAGGGAGAGGGTGAATGGAGGAAGGGAAGTGGCTGCATGCCTTTGGCTCACTCGAGCGGTATTTGTGCGTCAGATAAAATAGCAAAAATTCGATTTATCTCCAAGTGTGAGAACGGATGGCTCAGAACACAACCCAAAATTCATTCTAGCATACATTAATGTGAATCATCTATGTTCTGTACATATGGTGTAGTATATGTTCTTATCGTATCTAGTATCTGAAGAATGTAACAGAATCAAGATGAACTCACATAATGTAATACTAAGACATCATCTACTACTATATAAGATATAGTAATAGGTTGTCGTATCATCATTGCTGAGGGATGAGGGTCGGAGGACAGTCAACTTTATCTACGGCTACATAGTTTCTTCTTCGCCAGTCGAATGGCTGCAGGGACTATGTTCTGATCACCATGTCGTACAGTAGATTAATGCAAATGAAGCTGGAGCCAAAATACAGAAACCAAAATACAGAATCCAATCCCTGGGTTCTCCGAAAATACAAAACACAGTTCTAATTCATATGTATTTTAAGTGTGAGAACGGATGGCTCAGAACACAACCCAACCGGAGAGGATACTCTGAGAGATCCATCTGAGTAGGACATATACTCTGAGAGATCACCTTTACAAGAATGATATCAGTAGTGGGATTGAGTGTTGGAGGAGATATTATCAGAGTATACGTCCTACTCAGATGGGTCTCTCACCGTTACTATTTTTTTCTGACAGCATGGTGGATGTGCTCCGTCAACAGATTCTTAATCCGAGCCAAAACTTTGCCCCGGAGCTCAAGTGGACATCCTTCATGTAGAGCTTGAGTGAGAGGTTCCTGACAGCATGGTGGTCTCCTCTATCAAAGTATCCGTGCTCGTCCCACATACTTTGACAAAGGGGACCACCATGCTGTAAGGAACCTCTCACTCGAGCTCTACATGAAGGATGTCCACTTGAGCTTCGGGGCAAAGTTTTGGCTCGGAGCAAGAATCTGTTGACGGAGCACATCCACCATGCTGTCAGAAAAAATAGTAACGGTGAGAGACCCATCTGAGTAGGACGTATACTCTGATAATATCTCCTCCAACACTCAATCCCACTACTGATATCATTCTTGTAAATGTGATCTCTCAGAGTATACGTCCTACTCAGATGGATCTCTCAGAGTATGGTCTCTGGCTGGTTGTCGTATCATCATTGTCGAGGGATGAGGGTCGGAGGACAGTCAACTTCATCTACGGCTACATAGTTTTTGTCTCGCCAGTCGAATGGCTGCAGGGACTAATTCACCATGTCGTAGTCCAATACAATCCAGAGATTGATACAGTACTAATTCATATATGTAGTCCAATACATATAGTCTAATACAAAAACAACCCAATACAAATAAGTACTAATAGCTAATGAGAACCACGCAGCTCACGCAAACGCTCAGTGATACGATCACACAACCACCTCGAATAAATGGGATTGACGGCGGCAGGAGAGATGTAGTCCCTTACAAGTGCTGCATGAATAGAACTTCCGATCTCACTAGCTACCAGTGCTGGATAAATAGAACTCCCGGTCTCACTAGCTACCGGTGCCACTTCCTCCTTAACAGTAGGAGGAGCCACCTCAGCATTAACTGTTTTCCTCAAATGATGTGCTGCTCCTCGGGTCATGGGTGCCATCTGGTAAGATCGATATTCACAAATAATATAATTGTAACATAATCAAGCTAACTAAAGGAACCATCATGTAATTTGAGTATATTTTCGAAAGCAGATAAAGTACAGAAAAATTAATTTTTTGCCAAGTGTGAGAACGGATGGCTCAGAACACAACCAAAGATTCATTCTAGCATACATTAGTGTGAATCATCAATGTTCTGTACATATGGTATAGTATATGTTCTTATCGTATCTAGTATATGAAGAATGTAACAGAATCAAGATGAACCCACATAATGTAATACTAAGACATTATCTACTACTATATAAGACATAGTAATAGGTTGTCGTATCATCATTGCAGAGGGATGAGGGTCGGAGGACAGTCAAATTTATCTACGGCTACATAGTTTCTGTCTCGCCAGTCGAATGGCTGCAGGGACTATGTCCTGATCACCATGTCGTACCGTAGATTAATACAAATGGAGCTGGAGCTGGAGCCAAAATACAGTACTACTTCACCATGTCGTACCATTTTACTCTCTCACTCTCTCTCCTCCCCCCTCCGGCGCTCTCACTCTCTCCGGCGCTCTCACACTACTAATCCCTATGTGTTTTAAGTGTGAGAACGGATGGCTCAGAACACATCCCAAAATTTATTCTATCATACATTAGTGTGAATCATCTATGTTCTGTACATATGGTGTAGTATATGTTCTTATCGTATCTAGTATCTGAAGAATATAGCAGAATCAAGATGAACTCACATAATGCAATACTAAGACATCATCTACTACTATATAAGATATAGTGATAGGTTGTCGTATCATCATTGCCGAGGGATGAGGGTCGGAGGACAGTCAACTTTATCTACAGCTATATAGTTTCTGCCTCGCCAGTCGAATGGCTGCAGAGACTATGTCCTGATCACCATGTCGTACCATAGTTTCTGTCTCGCCAGTCGAATGGCTGCAGGGACTATATGTCCCGATCACCATGTCGTACCATAGTATCTGAAGAATGGATGCAGGGACTATATGTCCCTAACCCGAACCCTCCCCCAGCCGCCCTCGCCCCCCCTGTCCCACCCCCCCAGCCACCCCTACTCATTGTATTTGTACCCCGTGCTGCCCCGCGCGCTCCACCCCTGCTGTCCCGGAGCGCACTGCCCCCCGCCGCCCCCCGCTGTCCCGGAGCGCGCTGTCCTCCGCCGCCCCCCGCAGCCCCGCGCGCGCCAGCACCCCTCCCACCCCCCACCGCCCCTCCCACCCCCGTCGTCCCCCAGCCCCGTGCTGCCCCGTGCGCGCCGCCCCCCGCTCACCCCACAACCACCCGCATCCCCTCCTGCAGGGACTATTGTAGGCTAAGATATTGGGTTTAGCTTATTAGGGTAAGGTATTGGGTTACCTTATTAGGGTAAGGTATTGGGTTACCGATATTGTGAACATAGGTTAAAAGCATAATAAGTTTGTAAAAGCATAATAAGGTATTGGGTTACCGATCCGAAACTGCCGATACTACCGATATCGTCGATATCCTATTTCTTAAACTAGGGTTTGTCATATTGCCGATGCTACTCATTGTATTTGTACCCCGTGCTGCCCCGCGCGCACCACCCCCCGCTGCCCCGGAGTGCGCTGCCTCCCTGTCGCCCCCCGCTGCCCCGGAGCGCGCTGTCCCCCGTCGCCCCGCACGCACCAGTACCCCTCCACTCCCCGTCGCCCCTCCCACCCCCCGCCGCCGTGCAGCCCCGTGCTGCCCCACAGTCTCCGCCGCCCCCGCAGCGCACGACGCCCCCAGCAGCCCACGACACCCACGACCACAGAGAGAGAGAGAGAGAGATTACCTTTGGGAGAGAGAAAGAGAGGTTGCCGATCACCGTCGCGGGAGAGAGAGAGGAGAGTGAGGTCGCCGACCGTCGCAGGAGAGAGAGAGAGAGAGGAGAGAGAATGAAATTTGGGGGAATAAAAAGTTCCCTCCGTCGTTTCAATTTAAGCCTGGGCCCTTTATTTAGCGACGGACCAGCGACGGTTTATATCCGTTGCAAGGCCGTCGCTATTTTTTGATACTTGCCGACGGAATATCCGTCGCTACGTAGTCGAAGAATTGTTCCACCATTTTCCTCAACAATTTCCACCAAATAATCGACTGCATGGCGACAGCTACTTATCCGTCGCTATATCTCCGACGCCCTAGCGACGGATGAGCGACCTTTTTTCCCCCTTAAAATAAAATAAAAATTGTATCGGCTTGTCGTCGGTACTCTGTCGGCTATTTGCCACAAATCTGTCGCTAATACTGGTAGAAATTATCCGTCGCTAATGTGCCGTCGCTAATTTACTGTATTTTGGTAGTGTAGCTTGACCTAGTTTTGACTATTGGATTATAGTAGTAACCCCATGTCTTATACATCCGTAACCGTATCTCGAGGTTCCGTTGTACTTTGGTATATGTAGCTGGCCTAGTTTTCCCTCCGTTCTCTAGTATTCTAGTTTTGGGACGTGACAGAATCGCTCGTTTCTCTTCTTCACAACACATGTCGGTGTTACTATCCTCTTTTATCTGATCTTTATTTTTTCTCCATTAAATTTTTTTGACATAACCCTAAAATCTTAGAACCCTAACCAAGGAAATTCAATGCAAAAAGTATGTGAAAGTAATACATCTTGTTACACAACTGGTCTCTGACAACCAAGTCGCATTGTTACATTACATGTTGGATGACATTTTTGAATGTCATTAGATTTTTTTAGAAGTAGACTAGGGGTGAGCATTATTTGATTTTGGATCAAGAACCGAACTGAAAAAGAGATTTGGCTCGGTTTGATTTTCTTTTGTTCAGATTTGTTTTTTAAATACTAAAAATTTCTTATTCGGTTTCGAATTTGGGTTTCGATTTCGATCTAAAACTGAAAATTAAATAAGAATTATGAAATTATGTAAATACCCCCAATATGTGTATATTTATGATAAAAAAGTGTATATTTGGGTGCATTTTTTGAAAACAACATTCTATGTATATTTTTTTCCAACTTCGACAAGTCCAACTTTGTACATAACTTTGAAATACAACAATTTTTTGTATACAATTTGTATTTTTTTAATATAATTTAACCACAAGTCCAACTTTGAGTCCGGTGCATTAAACAATAAAAATATTTTAACCAAACAAACTAATAAACGAAATTGATTATATGAGTTTGTTTCGTTTCGGTTATGACTAATTTCGGTTCGATTTCAGTTCGAGAATTTAGGAATTTTGGTTTATTCGGTTTTACTTTTTTTGTTCAGTTGAAATCAAGTAAACTAAATGTTTACCCCTATAGTAGGTTCAAGTTAAACTACCTATCCCTTTTAGCCAAATTAATCGGCCAACCATGTATATTCGTTTAACTGAACCATTCAATTATTAAGCATATGTTGGTCACATTTAGTTACATAATTTGCATAAGGTGCTTAGTCCGTTTGACCACTACCGACTAGTATACCACCTCTCTCTCTATCTCTCTCTCTCTCTATATATATATATATATATATATACACACACACACTTATGGATGGTGGCTATGTGTCACCTCTCCATGCTATCATCATGCACCAAAATGTGTGCAAAAGCATGATGATAGCATGGGGGGTGACATATAGCTACCTCACCTTGAGGTGGCACCTCATATATATATATATATATATATATATATATATATATATATATATATATATATATATATATATATATATATATATATATATTGGAAGAATGTATTTTGTATTTATAGTGAGACAAAATAAGCTACAAGTTAAGTCCCAATGGAAGACTTAAAGTTCTCCATCACTTTTACATTATACTCTATGTTATGTATTAACCCAATAATGGACGTAGTCACCAGGTAAAAAACTTTATGATTCATTTCTTTCTATATATGACAGACATCAGCCGCCAACAGAATCTTAGCTATTTTTTACCACTAGGAACCTCGACATATTCCAGCCATGATATCTGCCACCTCCTCCCTTCAATTTTGAGGACCATGAGTCTGCATGTTGAGCTGAGAGCATTGATGTTGCCAAACAGAGGATGTGAACAAACAACTGAAAAATAGGTGATCCATAGATTCACAATCTAGCTTGCACAGCTCACAAATAAGCGATAGAACATGAACACCAAACCTCACAAGCCGATCCCGAGTAAGCAACCTCCTAAGGCAGAGTTTGTACAGGCAAAATTATATTTTGGAGGCTACCCCTTGGTCCAAACTACCTGTGCCAGCTCCATAGGAGGGTGAACCTCCCTAATAGACGCGTAGATAACAGAGTTAGGAAATGACTGCTGTCGCGTGTCAGTCCACATCCAACGACCCCCCTCTGAACTCTGGGGGTCCACCCGGACTTCATCAATCTTCTGACAAAATTGTCGCATCGTAGAGTGAAGATCTGACCTCCACGCTCCATCCCGCAGAATAGCACTAACCCGTGTCCTCTTTCCCACTGTTGGTAGCGCCTGCCATCCTACTTGCTCCACCAAACTTTGATGGTTGATCCAAGGATCAAGCCACAAATCAGTAGTTGCTCCATCCTTCATTACTCTGGAAATAAGGCCCTTAAATGTAGAACGGTGAGATAGCAAATTCTTTCATGTAACGGAGTCATTGCTATTGGCTCGAGTCTCCCAGAAGGATTGGTCCTTCAAATACCTCTCCTTCATCCAGACCGCCCACAAGGGATCCTGTGTAAGAAATCGCCAAGCTTGCATCAGGCCCGCAGTATCATGCAGGATCCGTAAGGACTGGAAACCTACACCTCCCTCCTCCCGAGGTCGGCAGAGAATCGTCCATCCAATAGAGTATAAGCCCTCTCTCCATATAAAGTCAGCACATAATTTTTTGATTTTACTAATGGTGCAGTCGGAAGCATGAGGGTCTGCAACCAGAATTGGGCAATGGCATATATAATATAGCATACCAGCTCAATGCGACCTCCAAAAGATAGGCTCTGGGCATGCCATCTCTCCAATCTACGCTGTGCATAGTCCACCAGACTTTGACATTCAACCTTTTTGGCATAATTGATAGACAATAGAATTCCCAAATATTTGACTGGTAGATCCCCCTTCTCAACCCCAAGGAGTTGGGCCCGCTCTTCTTTCTGCTGACAGAGTCTGTTGAAATATGCCAGGCTCTTGTTCTTGTTCAGTTGGAGGCCAGTCAATATATATATATATATATATATATATATATATATATATATATATATATATATATAGTGCGATATTAATTTCTTAACATGTGCGAGATTTGAAAGTAAGATTTCTTGAACCGGTAAAAGATGCTATCGGGAGGAGCGGGCGAATAGCGAATGAACGAGAAAACTAGGGTTTCCTTCGCCTGGGACCCTGGCGGCCCCGGCGATAGGCCGGCCAGGGGCGGAACGACCGGGGGTGGGCCGGCCAAGGGCGACGCGAGTGGTGGCGGCGCAGGCGGGGGCGACGTGGGCGGTGGTTTAGCTACGGCAGACTCGACCGGAAAAGGTTTGGCCAGGACTGGCACAGGCGGTGGCGGCACGGGAGCAGGCGGTGCGACTGGGAGTGGTCTGTCCAGGACCAGCGTGGCCGGGAGCGACGGAGCAGCGGTCAGGGCCGGGGCGGCTGCCACGCCCCAGAACCAGAATACTGGCGAGCGAGGGCGAACATAGCCAGCTACGTATATTAAAGTGCAACCCACCTCGCTATACGGTCACAGCTGACTAGATACATGAGGGTTTAACTACAAGCCATCAGTTTCCTATGGTCAAGAACAAGCCTATTGTCTCAATCACAAGCAAGTAAGTAAAAGTTAAAAGATGCAAGATCACCAAATATACAATCATAAGACGTCCCAAATATTACATATTCAGCTGATCATGAAGCTAGTCGTACAAAATGTGAGGACTAGCAAGAGTTTAGTCATACATGATCAACCCTAGGGTCTGTCAATCATGTTACAGCCCATAGGCAGACAGTAAATAAAGATGCAATATGAGCTAACACGTGCTCGTCGGCTAAACGCCTCAAAAGAATAATTTTACAAATAAGTGGGAGGACAAAAGAAACCCACTCGTTGCCAGGGTTACGCCTGGTGGTCACCATCTGGCTGGAAGACAGGTGGATCCTCTGGGGCTGCTCCGATATCTGGCCACACAAAACCAGCTGGGTCACACCCCAGAAAGAGCAAGTGCCACAAAGGAGGCTTCACTTAGGAACTAAAACTAGCATATCACGATAGAATACTAAAGACAATAAATAAGAACTGATAATAATTGAAATAACAACAGTAAACTGAGTACGAAAAAACCATTCAAGTAGCCAGGTCACAACCCTTAAACCAAACAAGGACCGGGGTTGTTACCCTTCACCTGAATAGAAACCCATCTCAAATACTATTGGTAAGATAACAAGACAATAAACGAAGAGAGGACACAGAACTGCTCCGGGAGCCAGGTTACAACCCTTAAACCAAACAAGGACCGGGGTTGTAACCCTTCGTCTGAACCGAACTGGACCCCTGATCTTTATTGTTAAGGCCAGTATAAATAATCATGATATTTGAAGTAAGATAAAACATGACGAGCATGGCCTGGGATTACAATAAGACAATAAACGAAGAGAGGACACAGAACTGCTCCAGGAACCAGGTTACAACCCTTAAACCAAATAAGGACCGGGGTTGTAACCCTTCGCCTGAACAAAACTGGACCCCCGATCGTTATTGTTAAGGCAAGCATCAATAATCATGTCATGTCACAATCTTGTACAGGATCAGGACAAGACTAAGCTGAGCTAGATTCCATCCAATCAATCACGGCCAAGCAAAGAGTACGGCTTGATACTTTAACTAACTAGGGTTGTCATAGGCCTAGTTACTAGCAAGATGCAATGAGATTATCCTAACATCCACAAGCCCTGCAGACCATCCAGTTATCCAGGTCGAATGTCCGTTTATGAAGAATGCAATACGTGACTGTGTGCTGAAAATGTGCCCTACTCGTTGGTAGGCTACAAGTCCCCTTAATGCGCCCAGATAACGGGATTGCCTGTAGCTGGGAATCTCTTTATGTCTACTAAATTATTCTAATTTATTAGCCTTAGTCAATTACTGTAGGTATCCCTGACCGTGGTACTCAGGGATCCCTATCCTAGACATGATGCAAGACAGTACTGGTTTATTTGTACAAACACAATCGACCACGGTGTCCAGGTCTTACATACTTATCATGTCAGGCTAGCTGTCATAACAGCATGTCGAGATATACCATGTCAGTTTACTTATCAAGAGTGCCCCACAGCGGGCCACTATCGTGTTCTATTCTTACATTATCATGGATGAGAGAAACTTGCACAAAATAACTAGTGACATATTCTTGAAGCCAAGGAAAAGATCTACAACTTTCATGTTTTGAGTTTTTTAAGATTTTAGCTACAAAACAGCTCAAAGAAGCAAAAACAGTCATTTGGAGTGACCTGCGCGCAAGTTGCGCGGGCAAAATCGCCCACGGCGCACGTTGCGCGCAAGCGCGGCGCGCGGGCGCGACGCGCGGGTGCGACGCGCGGGCACGCGGCAGAGAAGTGCGCAGGCGCGCGGCACGCAACCTGCACATTGCGCACGGGCAAAATCGCCCACGGTGCATATTGCACACAAGCGCGGTGCGCGGGCGCGCGACGCGCAACCTGCGCATTGCTTGCGGGCAAAATCGCCTACGGCGCACGTTGCGCGCAAGCGTGGCGTGCGGGCGCACGGCAGAGAAGTGCGCGGGCGTGCGACGTGCAACTTGCGCATTGCGCGCGTGCAAAATTGCCCACGGCGCACGTTGTGCGCAAGTGCGGCGCGCGGGCGTGCGGCAGAGAAGTGCGCGGGCGCGCGGCACGTAACCTGCGCATTACGCATGGGCAAAATCGCCCACGACGCACGTTGCATGCAAGCATGACGCGCGGCGCGCGACAGCGAATACACTGCGTGCGGCACTGTTCATCATCCCAACAGCACCAAAAGGTGTGGGGAACCCATGAACATGAAAATGGCATAACTTTCACGTACGAAGTCGAAATCAAGCGGTTCAAAAGCCAAAATTGGGTAGAATTGAATTTCCTACAACATAGAACTATTAGATTTTGAAAATAACCAAGTTTTAAAGATCGAAACCAAAAAAACCAAAAAGATTACAAACTTAGATCTACAAGAATCCATCCATCAAATCCAAAAATATCAAGTTCTAAAGAGGCTTAGAATGAAGTAAGAGAGGGAATGGAACAATAAAACTTGAGATCCATCATGAAGCAAGTTGCACTTGCCTAGACTTGGTAGGTGGGAGGAGTAAATAAAGAAGATTAAGAAGTAAATGCAAAATAATGGAGGAGAGAGAAGAAGTTGACTTATATAGCAACCCCTCTCACCTCAACCCAAAATAAACTGAACCAAGCCAAGCCAAGTCATGTTGAACCAAGTTGAACCAATCAAGTCAAGATTTAAACCAAGGCTAAGCTAAGCAAGATAAGTCAACATACGGGCCACCTGACATTTGTCAGAAATCTGTATATGTATCCTAAAAAATACGTATAACGGGAAACAGGAGTGACAACTCTACCCACCTTAAAAGAATTTTGTCCTCGAAATTTAATCAAGAGGCTAGAGGTGTCGGGACAAGTTATATTAATCATAAGCAAGCTAGGACTAGCAGTCAATCAAGCAATCATTCATGCAAGCAAGGAAGTAAAAGTAAAAGCATAAGGCATAAGAAAGACATTATACCTTATGAGTTAAACAGGTGTGGATATCGCGAGCGGATATCATCCTCACACTCCCATGTTGACTCATCCAAGGAGTGATGACCCCAAGCAACACGGACTAATTTAATAGTCTTGTTCTTGAGTATCTTCTCTCTTCGGTCCAATATAGATACGGGCCTTTTCTCATACGAAAGGTTGGTACCAACAACCAATTCCGAATGATCAAGGATATGGCTCAGATCCGGAATATACCGTCGTAATTGGGATATATAGAAGACATCATGCACCTCACATAACGACGACAGAAGAGCGAGACGATAGGACACATCACCTACTCGCTCTAGAATGTCGAACAACCCTATATACCTAGGACTAAGCTTTCCCCGTACGCCGAATCGAATGACGCTACGAGTGGACGAGATCCCAAGGAACACATGGTCGCCGACAGAAAACTCAAGGGGACACCGATGAGAATTGGTCCAATGGCGCTGACGGTCTTGGGCAACTCGAAGATGATCTCTGACTTGTCTGACCACCTCGATTGTCTGCGTAATCATCTCTGGACCAAGCATCTGTCTCTTGTCGACATCATCCCAAGCTAAATGTGATCTATACTTCCTGCCATATAGCGCTTCAAAGGGTGTCATCTGGATACTGGCCTGGAAACTGTTGTTATAGGAGAACTCCACGAGATACAGGTAATCTTCCCACGAACCACCGAAGTCGAGTGTACATGACCGCAACATATCTTCAAGAGTCTGGATCGTACGTTCTGACTGACCATCTGTCTGCGGATGATAAGTTGAACTGAACTTGAGACGAGTCCTTAAACTCTTCTGAAGACTCTGCCAAAAGTGCGATGTAAATCTTGAATCTCTATCAGGCACGATAATCCGTGCAATCTGACTATCTGCCTGAGGTACATCTCCGCAAGCTGATCCGTCGACTGACCAATTCTGAAGGGGAGAAAATGAGCTACCTTCGTGAGCCTGTCTATAATAACCTAAATAGCATCTCTGCCAGCCGGGGATCTAGGTAATCTAGTCACGAAATCCATGGTTATATGCTCCCAGTTTTATTCTGGAATTGGCAAGGGCTGAAGAAGTCCAGCTGGCCTCTGATGTTCAGCTTTAACTTGTTGGCAAACCAAACATCGAGAGACAAACCGGGCTATCTCCCTCTTCATGCCATTCTACCAAAAGTGCTGACGGATATCACGGTACATTTTCGTACCGCCTGGATGAATGGAATACTGTGAACTGTGAGCCTCTGTCATGATCTCCTGTCTGATATCTCCACTGGGTACACAAAGACGCTTCCCATGTCGAATTGTACTGTCTTCATGAATGCATAACTCCGATCATCGTCCTGCCTCACACTCTGCTCTGAGTCGCTGAAGCTTGGAATCTGCTGACTGTGCCATCCGGATCCTCTCAATTATAGTGGACTGAACTTGCATGCTGGCCATCAATGCCACACTGGTAGGAAGGACAACTTCTATTCCTATCTTCTGAAGATCTGCTAACAGCTCTGGTTGCGCTATTAGGAAATAAATTTTGGCTCTCCTGCTCAATGCATCTGCAACAACATTGGCCTTCCCAGGATGATACTGCAGGTTGACATCATAATCCACAAGTAGCTCCAGCCACCTCCTGTGATGCATGTTAAGATCCTTCTAGTTGAAAACATACTTCAGGCTCTTATGGTCGATAAAAATCTCTACCCTATCTCCATATAGGTAGTGCCTCCACAACTTAAGTGCAAACACTACTGCTGCCAGCTCCAAGTCATGGGTTGGGTAATTCCTCTCATGATCACGAAGTTGACGTGACGCATAAGATATTACCTTCCCATGCTGTACCAGAACACATCCTAAGCCTCTGCCTGAAGCATCAAAATATACTGAGAATCCTCCGGTTTCATCTGGAAGTATGAGAATGGGTGCCGTCATCAATCTTCGCTTCAACTCCTCGAATGAACTCTGACACTCTGCTGTCCAAGAAAACTGCACATCCTTGCAGGTCAACTGCATCAATGGTGCTGAAATTCGAGCAAAGTCTAATACAAATAGTCGGTAATAGCCAGCCAATCCAAGGAAACTCCGAACTTCTGCGATGGTGCTAGGTGCTGGCCACGTCTCTATGGCCAATATCTTCTGGGGATCCACTTCAACTCCTCCTCTGGTGATGATAACGAAATACGATCGAGCCAGAACTCGCATTTACTGAACTTGGCATACAACTGGTGCTCTCTGAGAATTTGAAGAACAATTCTGAGATGCTGCTCATGCTCCGCTTCACTCTTGCTATAGACCAGGATGTCGTCTAGGAACAAAATCACGAACTGATCCAAATAAGGCATGAAGATACGATTCATGAGCTCCATGAATACAGCCGGCGCATTGGTTGCTCCAAATGGCATAACAAGGAACTCCCAATGTCTATACCTCGATCTAAAAGCTGTCTTCGGGATGTCCTGCTCTCTGACTCTGATCTGATGGTATCCTGACCGCAAGTCAATCTTCGAGAATACTGCTGCCCCCTTGAGTTGATCAAACAAGTCATCTATCATCAGGAGAGGGTATCTGTTCTTGATTGTCACTAAGTTCAAGGTACGATAATCTACACATAATCTTGACGTACCATCCTTCTTTTTTACAAGAAGCATCGGGGATCCCCAAGGCGATCTACTAGTACGAATGAATCCCTTGGTTCTAAGTTCTTCAATCATCTTGTATAATATCTCTAGCTCTGACGGCGCCATCCTGTAGACTCTCTCTGATACTGGGGCTGTCCCGGAAATCAAGTCGATGGTAAACTCGATCTTCCGCTCTGGCGGCATCCCTGGAAGCTCTTCTGGAAAAACATCTGGAAACTCCTCGACTACTCTGGGAAATTGAACTGCTTCTGCTACTTCCATCCGCAATACTGGTGGAGAAGGTTTAACTTCGCCTCGGAAGAAAGAAAACTCCAGCTCGTCTGGAATGCTAAAAATAACCCTGCCAATATGGCAGTCTATCATAGCATACTGGTCTCTCAACCAATCCATCCCTAAGACCACATCATAATCGGCCATCGGGAACTCTATCAATCTAGCGGGGAATTCTCTACCGCTAACTACGATCCGACACGAGAAAAACACTCTATCTACTCCCATAAGTCCATTACCAGTAAGTATATTGAGCCTTACTGATAATGACTCGGGCTCCAATCCTATCTGTGTCGCGAATCGTGCAGACATAAATGAATGCGAGGCACCAGAATCAAATAATACTGAAGCTGGAAAGGCATTGACGAGAATAGTACCTGCCACTACCTCACCTGGTGCAATTCCTTTCTCTCCCATGGTCAAAGCCAGCACTTGACCATACTCTCTAGGTGCGGGTCCCCTCTGCTGAAAATTCCTCTGCCTGCTCTGGATCAGGGCTTGGGCATACTGCTTCGGTCTCTGCTGCTCGAATGCCTGGGCCTGCGTCGACAATGGCCTCAGGAAAGGGTACTGCAGCTGCTGCTGCTGCTGGACCGGTGCTGGTCCTCTAACTGAAGGACTAGAGAAGGCCGATGAACTCCTCCTGTTCGGGCAGTTCCCAATCCTATGGTCCGGGGCACCACAAACCAAGCAAAAACCCTGTGCTCTGCGATACTCTGATACCACATGCCCTGGCTTCCCGCAGTTTGAACATCCCACTGCGGAAGTTTGCTTCTGCTTCTGCTGCTGAGGGTGCGTCGGGATGGAATGCTGAATCGACGTCACTGAGGCCGTCCACCTCGGAGCTCCAATGGTCAAAGCCCTGGCTGCCGGGGCTGGTGCTGATGACTGATTCATCTGACCGTGGGATCGCTTCCGACCTCCGGTCCTATCTACGATCCTCTGGGAGGTATATTCATGCCTTCGGGCTGCCCTCAGTACTGCATCAAAGGTCTGATGCTCAAACTGCTCAACCGCCAACAAAATCTCTAAATGGAGCCCCTGCTGGAACCGCTGGGCTCTATCGAACTCGGTCGCAACCAAGGTGGGAGCAAACGGACTGAGTCTCGAAAACTCGGCCGTATATCCGTCGACCGTCATGTCCATCTGCTTCAGATTGGTGAACATCGTCTGTAGGTTGTACCGAGCTACAGCATCAAAATACTTGGTCTGGAATCTCTCTCTGAATACTGCCAAGGCAATAGGGGCCACTAATCCAACGGCCTGCGCCGCCCACCAGATGTGGGCAAGATCCAATAGCTGTAGGCACACCACGGCCACCTTCTCATTCTCTGGAGTCCTGGCTGCTTCTAGAATCACCTCTGTGTCCTGAAGCCATGCATCTGCAGCGATCGTATCTTCACTGCCGTCGAAAAAGGGAGGGTTTAAGCGCTTGAAGCTATTGGCCGCGCTATTACCCTGATGACCTCCTCTGGTCAAAGCGTCTGCCATCGCCTGGTGCAAGGCATCTCTTTGACGATCCTGGAAGGCTAATAGTGACCTGATGAGACCCACCAAAGTGCCATCATCAGGCTCTGCAGGCTGGAAGGGCTGAACTGGTGGCTCTCCTCCAGTAGGCATGACTCTGGAGGCTACTCTTGAATGCTGGGCTTGATCTCCAGGTTGCTGTTGGTCCGTGGGAGATACTCCGCCTTGCTGATCGGCAGGTCCAGGAATAATGCCGCTGAAGAAGACGACATAGAGAACAATAAGAAAGGACCAGGACAGATCAACGATACAAGCATGTAATCAGGTCAAGATTGCAGGAATTCAGAAGATACAAGCAGAGATCAAGGGCGAGTACTGATTGAGACATTTATTCGGTAAACCCTCACATATCTTGATTTATAAGACCTGCATGGGCCACCACTAAAACCATGTCACGCCCCAGAACCAGAATACTGGAGAACGGGGGCGGATATAGCCAGCTACGTATATTGAAGTGCAACCCACCTCGCTATACGGTCACGGCTGTCTAGATACATGAGGGTTTAACTACAAGCTATCAGTTTCCTATGGTCAAGAACAAGCCTATTGTCTTAATCACAAGCAAGTAAGTAAAAGTTACAAGATGCAAGATCACCAAATATACAATCGTATGGCGTCCCAAATATTACATATTCAGCTGATCATAAAGCTAATCGTACAAAATATGAGGACTAGCAAGAGTTTAGTCATACATGATGAACCCTAGGATCTGTCAATTATATTACAGCTCGTAGGCAGCTAGTAAATAAAGATGCAATACGAGCTAACACGTGCTCGTCGGCTAAACGCCTCAAAAGAATAATTTTACAAATAAGTGGAAGGACAAAAGAAACCCACTTGTTGCCAGGGATACGCCTGGTGGTCACCATCTGGCTGGAAGACAGGTGGATCCTCTGGGGCTGTTTCGATATCTGGCCACACAAAACCAGCTGGGTCAGACCCCAGAAAGAGCAAGTGCCACAAAGGAGGCTTTACTTAGGAACTAAAACTAGCATATCACGATAGAATACTAAAGATAATAAATAAGAACTGATAATAATGGAAATAACAACAGTAAACTGAGTACGAGAAAACTATTCAAGTAGCCAGATCACAACCCTTAAACCAAACAAGGACTGGGGTTGTTATCCTTCACCTGAATAGAAATCCGTCTCAAATACTATTGGTAAGGTAACAAGACAATAAACGAAGAGAGGACACAAAACTGCTCCGAGAGCCAGGTTACAACCCTTAAACCAAACAAGGACCGGGGTTGTAACCCTTCACCTGAACCGAACTGGACCTCTGAACTTTATTGTTAAGGCCAGTATAAATAATCATGATATTTGAAGTAAGATAAAATATGATGAGCATGGCCTGGGGTTACAATAAGACAATAAACGAAGAGAGGACACAGAACTGCTCTGGGAACCAGGTTACAACCCTTAAACCAAGCAAGGACCGGGATTGTAACCCTTCGCTTGAACAGAACTGGACCCCCAATCGTTATTGTTAAGGCAAGCATCAATAATCATGTCATTTCACAATCTTGTACATGATCAGGACAAGACTAAGCTGAGCTAGATTCCATCCAATCAATCACGGCCAAGCAAAGAGTACGGCTTGATACTTTAACTAACTAGGGTTGTCATAGGCCTAGTTACAAGCAAGATGCAATGAGGTTATCCTAACAGCTACAAGCCCTGCAGACCATCCAGTTATCCAGGTCGAATGTCCGTTTATGAGGAATACAACACGTGACTGTGTGCTGAAAATGTGTCCTACTCGTCGGTAGGCTACAAGTCCACTTAATGCGCCCAGATAACGGGATTGCCTGTAGCTGGGAATCTCTTCATGTCTACCGAATTATCCTAGTTTATTAGCCTTAGTCAATTACTGTAGGTATCCCTGACCGTGGTACTCAGGGATCCCTATCCTAGACATGATGCAAGACAGTACTGATTTATTTGTATAAACACAATCGCCCACGGTGTCCAGGTCTTACATACTTGTCATGTCAGGCTAGCTGTCATAACAACATGTCGAGATATACCATGTCAGTTTACTTATCAAGAATGCGCCACAGCGGGCCACTATCATATTCTATTCTTACATTATCATGGATGAGAGAAACTTGCACAAAATAACTAGTGACATATTCTTGAAGCCAAGGAAAAGATCTACAACTTTCATGTTTTGAGTTTTTTTAAGATTTTAGCTACAAAACAGCTCAAAGAAGCAAAAACAGTCATTTGGAGTGACTTGCGCGCAAGTTGTGCGGGCAAAATCATCCACGGCGCATGTTGCGCGCAAGCGCGGCGAGCGGGCGCACGGCAGCGTAGTGCGCGGGCGCGCGGGCGCACGGGCGCGCGACAGAGAAGTGCACGGGCGCGTGGCGCGCAACCTGCGCATTGCGTACAGGCAAAATCGCCCACGGTGCACGTTGTGCGCAAGTGCGGCACACGGGCGTGCGGCACGTAACATGCGCATTGCGCACTGGCAAAATCGCCCACAGTGCACGTTGCGCGCAAGCGCGACACGCGGGCGCACGGTACGCAACCTGCGTATTACGCACGGGCAAAATCGCCCACGGTGCACGTTGCGCGTAAGCACGGCGCGCGACAGCGAATACACTGCGCACGGCACTCTTCATCGTCCCAACAGCACCAAAAGGTGTGGGGAACCCATGAACATGAAAATGACATAACTTTCACGTACGAAGTCGAAATCAAGCGGTTCAAAAGCCAAAATTATGTAGAATTGAATTTCCTACAACATGAAACTATTAGATTTTGAAAATAACCAAGTTTTAGAGATCAAAACCAAGAAAACCGAAAAGATTACAAACTTAGATCTACAAGAATCTATCCATCAAATTCAAAAATGTCAAGTTCTAAAGAGGCTTAGAATGAAATAAGGGAGGGAATGGAACAATAAAACTTGAGATCTATCATGAAGCAAGTTGCACTTGCCTAGGCTTGGTATTTGGGAGGAGTAAATGAAGAAGATGAAGAAGTAAATACAAAATAATGGAGGAGAGAGAAGAAGTTGACTTATATAGCAACCCCTCTCACCTCAACCCAAAATAAACCGAACCAAGCCAAGCCAAGTCATGTTGAACCAAGTTGAACCAATCAGGTCAAGATTTAAACCAAGGCTAAGCTAAGCAAGATAAGTCAAAATACGGGCCACCTGACATTTGTCAGAAATCCATATACGTATCCTGAAAAATACATATTACGGGAAACGGGAGTGACAGCGGCAGGTGGCGGGTCGGCTAGGGGTGGTGCGGCCGGAAGCGGGTCGGCTAGGGGAGGTGGTGGCTTGGGTCTGGTTTGGGCCAGGGTCGAGGGCACCGTAGACGGCGACGATCGACGGAATGCCCGGAAGGATGTAGTGCCCCATCCCTACATCGTGCCCCATTCTCTGTCTATGGGGTACGCGAGAAAGGAACACTGTCACCATCGATTCGGTTGGAACTGATAGGTCGGGATCGATCGAATTGGTCGAAAGGGAACGGTTGAATTAAGATCCATTTTCCGTCATGGAATGGCTTCTTCGGAACCAAGTCCCATATTCAGCGGGTTGCGCCTCAAGGATTGACTCTGCGGCTGAGTCGGGAGAGACCTCTCGTTGCTCTGTTTTTTACGCCGCTTGCGTTGGTTTTGGCTTTGGTTTTCTGAATGCATTTTCGTGAATGTTTTCGATGGTTTTCATGGCTTGTATTTCGAACTCGTATTTTCTATCGAACTTCTTGAATAATACAGTGTTCTAATCGGTTGCTTGTGCGATTTCAGATAATCGCGTAGGCGACGTCTAGCACGGCCAACAAGACTCTCGCCTTAAGAAAAACTCAAGGTGAGTGGCCGATCTTTCTCTTCTCGACCCCTTCTTAGGTCAATAGATAATGTTGTTACGAATGAAAGGATAAGTACAAGGGCACGGACACGATAAAATGATCAAGTTTTTTAGGGAAAACGTAGGCTATACCTTAATAACTAAAAATTATCTTTGTACGGTCATGGACAACTTGTCGACAAGGTAAAAGTTTCCTCGAGCGGCAACCCGGGGCCACAGGACCATTTCGACCTAGGAGGAAACGGGATATAGTTGTGCTGGATGATAGCACGGGTTAAGCGGGGACTTGCAATGGGGCTCGCTACTCGCATTAGAAAAACTCTGATTAACAAAACTATACGTCCAGGATGGCTTGTTATGTCAGTGACCAATCATACGTAAAATTGCACTCACGATGCTAGTGATAACAATTGACAGGGAAGAACATGGTAAGTCTCACGATGCACGGCACGCTCTGCCGGGGTAAATTCTAACGTAATTCACGTTATGCTTGTCTGAAATTATTAGGATGGTTAGAAACATTCATAAACTAAGTCATATAAACTCTTCAACCAAATGAGAGCTTGGAACTTAAATAGCCATGCACCAGTACAAAATGTATTATACTGATCCTCGTTCTCTATGCAGGTACCTCGAACCAGAAAGGGCGTGCCACTTAAGCTCAAGATGGCATGAATACTTTTGAAGCCTCGTTCGTGAGTTGAAGGCTTGTTTCTGGAAATCCTTTTGAAGACCCTGCACTCGGTCCAAAAGAAAGAAAAGATGACGACTCGACTTCCCTCAATAGCAGGTGGAAAGTGTTATGTTTTGCTTGTAAAAAGGGATGTAATATATGGAACGACTATCTCATCAGCGTCCGTTTTGTAAGTTAAGTCATATTATAAGCTTGCGTGGCACTGATTGTAAAGGAGTCATGTAAATAAAGTTTTATTATCAATGAAAAGTTTACTTCTATTTCAAATGTGTCATTTAATTTCTTTGCGTACTCTAACTTGTTATTGTGTTTTGGATAACCTTATGACTATGCCTTGTGCGATCACAACTTAGGTTTGCACAGTATCACGCCCGGGGGACGACTATCGATTCTACAGAATCGAGACATGATATAATGGTATCAAAGCACGGCTTTACATCCTTTGGCCTCATGTCTAGAGTTTTAAACCTTTGACCTCGCATCGATGAGATAAGTTGTTCCATACAATAAGTCCGTAATAATTTGAGACTGATGTATTTGCTTTCATATTGCAGAAGTGCCGAAACCCACGGCCAAGCAAGAACATAGCGCTTCTAGCGGCTCGAGCAGTTCGCGGGCCGGGGCTTCTAATAATGCCATCGAAATGATATTGTGCATGATGGGGGCACAGCAGAAACAGTCCGAGAATCGACATCAACAGACGGAGGTACGATAGGACCAATTCGAAGCTCGCTTCAACGCACAAACTAAGCTGCGACAAAATAATTAGATACTCTGCAGCAGATCGTCCTGTAACGCCCATAGTTTGTATTACGTATTTTGGTATATATGTACATATTTTGACTCATACTGTATGTCTAATTATATGGTTTATTTTGGCATTTCATTTTGCTTGGTTTGGTTCGGTTTGCTTGGTTCGGCTTGGTTGGGTTTTGTTGCATGTGGACCTACCACCCACTCTCTTCCATTATAAGCCACCTAACTACTCTCTCTCTTCCATTAATCCTCATAACTCTTTTTCCTCCTCACCATTACTCTCTCCACCTACCAGAAGAGGCTTAGGCAAGTACAACTTGCTTCATGGAGGAACTCAAGTTTTGTTGTTCCAATTTCTTCCTCACGAGATTCTAAGACACTTCAGTACTTAGCATATTTAATTTCCATGGTTCATTTTATGTAGATCTAAGATTGTTGTATTTTTGGATTTCTTGGATTTTGATCTATTAAATCTTGTTATTCTCAAATTTTGATGGTTCCATGTTGTAGAGAATTTCTTTCTGCCCCATTTTAACCTATGGAAGTCTGCATTCTGACCTTAGATGAAGGATTATTGGAGCTTGGAAGCCGTGGCTTCCATGGTTCTTCTTTTCGGAACAGTTGGAGAAGAAGAACAGTGCTTGACTGCATGGCTTTTTCATGCGACAAGTCCCCTGCGGCCGCATAGATATTTCAGTCTTCATGCAGCCTTAGCCGCATGGCTTGAGTTGACTTCAGCCGTATGGCTCTGCTCGACTTTTAGCCGCATGAACCTATTTTCTCCCGAGCCGCATGAGCTTGTTCCCCGACTGCCGCATATGCCTATTTTCTTCCATTGCCACATGAGACCCTCATCTATTGCCGCAGGACCCTATTCTTCTCGAGCCGTATGGCTCTTGGCAGTGCTGGCCGCATGAGCCCGTCCCTTCCAGACTGCATGAAATCATTCTCCCTGGCCGCATGAACCAAATCCCCCTGGCCGCATGAGCCCATCTCTCCTTAGCCGTATGGCACTGCTTGACCGAGCCGCATGGCTCTGGTTGACCCGTGCCGCATAAGCCGAGCCGCATGCCCCTGTCCTCTCCCGAGTCGCATGCCCCAGTTTCTCTCCCCTGGCCGCATGAGCCCGCTCTCCCGAGCCGCATGACCTTGTTTTTTTCTTAGTCGCATGGCTCTTTCCATATCCCTTGTACCCCTTTTATTATGTTGAGTTGTTACATTTATACCTTGTCTCATGACCCTCTGTGTAACTTGGGTCCCTTGATAGAATGCTTGTACCATATAAATTCTGTACATGTTCTATGAACACGATAGTAACCCATAGTGGTGCACTCTTGACAAGTAACATGATATGATAGTGGTCCGTCGTGGCGCACTCTTGATAAGTAAACCTGACATGATATACCTCGATATGCTGTTGCGACGGCTAGCATGACATGACAAAAATAAATGGCCTGGACACCGTGGGCGATTGTATTTGTACAAATGAACCAGTATTGTCTTACATCATGTCTAGGACGGGGACCCCTGAGTACCACGGTCAGGGGTACCTACTGAAATTGACTAAGGCTAATAACTAGAATAATCCAGTAGTCATGAAGAGATTTTTCAGCTACAGGCATTCCCTTATCTGGGTGAGCAAGTGGACTTGTAGCCTGCCGACGAGTAGGACACATTTTCAGCACACTGTCATGTGTTGCACCCTTCATGAACGTATATTCGACCTGGATAATCTGGATGGTCTGCAGGACTTATGGTTGTTGGAATATCTTATTGCATCTTGCTAGTAACTAGGCCTATGATTACCCTAGTTAGTTAAAGTATCAAGCCGTACTCATTGCTTGACCGCGACTGATTGAATGGAGTCTAACCCAGTCTAGTCTTGTCCTAATCCTGTACAAGATTGTATCATGACCTGATTGCTTGTGCCTTATTTTATCGATAAATGGTGGGAAACCAAATTCCGTTCAGACGAAGGGTTATAACCCCGGTCCTTGTTTGGTTTAAGGGTTGTAACTTGGTTATCTGAATAGTTCCATGGTTATCTTATCGTATATCATCATGATTTTCCATATTTCCAGTCTTTTATCATATAATTATATTTTGTGCTAATTGCTGGTTTTAGTTCTTAAGTGAAGCCTCCTTTGTGGCACTTGCTCTTTCTGGGATCTGACCCAGCTGGTTTTGCGTGGCCAGATACCGGAGTAGCTCCAGAGGATCTTCCTTCCTTCCGGCCAGATGGTGACCACCAGGTGTAACCAAGGCAACGAGTGGGTTCTCCTTTTGTTCTCCCACTTTATTGTAAAAATATTCTTTTGAGGTGTTTAGCCGGTGAGCACGTGTTAGCTCGTGTTGCACTTACTTACTGTCTGCCTATGGGCTGTAATATGATTGACGAATCCTAGGGTTGATCATGTATGACTAAAACTCTTGCTAGTCTTCATATTTTGTATGACTAGCTTTATGAGCATCCAAATATATAATGTATGGGATGCCTTACTATTGTATATTTGATGCTCTAACATCTTGTAACTGTATTTACTTGCTTGAGATTGAGACAATAGGCTTGTTCATGGCCATAAGAGACTGATGGCTTGTAGTTAAACCCTCATGTATCTAGACAGCCGTGACCATATAGCGAGGTGGATTCCGTTTCAATACACGTAGCTGGCTATGTATGCCCCCGCTCTCCAGTATTCTGGTTCTGGGGCGTTACATGGTTTAAGTGGTGGCCTATCCAGGTCTTGTAAATCAAGATATGTGAGGGTTTACTGAATAGATGTCTCAATCAGTACTCGTCCTTGATCTCTGCTCGTCCCTCTGAATCCCTGAATTCTTGACCTGATCACATGCTTGTATTTTTGATCTGTCCTGATCTTTCCTTATTGTTCCCTGCGTTGTCTTCTTCAGCGACATTGTTCCTGGTCTAACCGATCGGCAAGGCGGAGCACCTCCCGTGGACCCGCAGCAACCTGGAGATCAAGCCCAGCATCCAGGAGTAGCCTCCAGAGTTATGCCTACTGGGGGTCAAGAGCCACTAGTTCTGCCAATCCAGCCTGCAGAGCCTGATGAAGGCACCTTGGTGGGTCTCATCAGGACATTGTTAGTATCTCAAGATCGTCGAGGCGACGCCCTGCACCAGGCAGTATAAGATGCTCTGAGTAGAGGTGGTCATCAAGGTAACAGTGCTGCCAATAGCTTCAAGCGTCTGAACCCTCCATTCTTCGATGGCAGCGAAGATGCGATTGCCGCAGATGCTTGGTTGCAGGATACGAAAGTGATTCTAGAAGCGACAAAGATGCCCGAGAACGAGAAGGTGACGGTAGTACGCCTACAGTTATTAGATCTTGCCCACGGCTGGTAGGTGGCACAGGCCGTTGGATTAGTGGCACCTGTTGCATGGATAGTATTTTGTGAGAGATTCCAGACCAAGTACTTCAATACTGTAGCTCGGTACGATCTACAGACGAGGTTCACCAATCTGAAGCAGATGGACAGGACGGTCGACGGATATGCGATCAAGTTTTCGAGACTTAGTTGGTTTGCACCAACCTTGGTAGCGACCGAGTTCGACAGAGCCCAGCGGTTCCAGCAGGGGCTTCATCTAGAGATTTTATCGGCAGTGAAGCAGTTTGAGCATCAGACTTTTGATGCGGTATTGAGAGCAGCCAAGAGGCACGAGTATACCTCCCAGAGGATCGTGGACAGAACCGAAGGTCGGAAGCGATCTCATGGCCACATGAACCAGTCTTCAGCACCATCTTCGACAGCTAGGGCTTTGAAAATTGGAAATCCGATGTGGGCGGCCTCAGTGACGTCGGTTCAGCATTCAATCCCGACGAACCCTCGGCAGCAGAAGCAGAAGCACTCTTTCGCAGTAGGATGTTCACATTGCAGGAAGCCAGGACATATGGTGGCAGAATGTCGCAGAGCATAGGGATTGTGCTTAGTTTGTGGAGCACCGGACCGCAGGGTTGGGAACTGCCCGAATAGGAAGAGTTTCTCTTCTTCAACCTCTTCTAGTCCTTCGGTGAGAGGACCAGCTCCAGTACCAGTCCAACAGCAGTAACAGTTTCTGAGGCCCTTGCCGCCTCAGTCCCAAGCATTCCAGCAGCAAAATCCCAGCAGTATGCATAAGCCCAAGCCCCGATTCAGAGCAGACAGAGAGGTTATCAGCAGAGGGGACCCGCACCCAGAGGACATGGTCAGGCGATGGCGATGACCGTAGAAGAAGGATTGGCACCAGGTGAGGTAGTGGCAGGTACTATTCTCGTCAACTCCTTCCCAGCATCAGCGTTATTTGATTATGGTGCATCGTATTCATTTATATCTGCACGATTTGCGACACGGATAGGACTTGAGCCCGAGTCATTATCAGTATGGCTCAATATACTTACTGGTAACGGTCTTATGGGAGTAGATAGAGTGTTTTTCTCGTGTCGGATAGTAGTTAGCGGTAGAGAGTTCCCCGCTAGATTGATAGAGTTTCCGATGGCCGATTATGATGTGGTCTTAGCGATGGATTGGTTAAGGAACCAGTATGCTAGGATAGACTACCATGTTGGCAGGGTTATTTTTAGCATTCCAGACGAGCCAGAGTTTTTCTTTTCCCGAGGCAAAGTTGAACCTTCTCCTCCAGTATTTCGGATGGCAGTAGCAGCAGTACAGTTATCCCGGATAGTCGAAAAGTTTTCAGATGTTTTTCCAGAAGAGCTTTCAGAAATGTTGCTAGAACGAGAGATCGAGTTTGCTATTGACTTGATCCCAGGTACAGCCCCAGTATCGGAGAGAGTCTACAGGATGGCGCCGTCAGAGTTGGAGATATTATAAAGATGATTAAAGAACTCAGGACCAAGGGATTCATTCGTGCAAGTGGATCGCCTTGGGGAGCCCCGATGCTTCTTGTGAAGAAAAAGGATGGTACATCCAGATTATGTGTAGATTATCGTACCTTGAACTCAGTGACAATCAAGAACAGATACCCTCTCCCGAGGATAGATGACTTGTTTGATCAACTCAGAGGGGCGACAGTATTCTCGAAGATCGACTTACGGTCAGGCTACCATCAGATCAGAGTCAGAGAGCAGGACATCCCGAAGACAGCCTTCAGATCTAGATATGGGCATTTAGAGTTCCTTGTTATGCCATTTGGAGCAACCAATACGCCAGCTATATTCATGGACCTCATGAATCGCATTTTTATGTCATACTTGGATCAGTTCGTGATTGTGTTCCTAGACGAAATCGTAGTCTACAGCAAGAGTGTAGTAGAGCATGAGCAGCATCTCAGAATTGTCCTCCAAATTCTCAGAAGCACCAGTTATATGCCAAGTTCAGTAAATGTGAGTTCTGGCTCGATCGCATTTCATACTTGGGTCATATCATCATCAGAGGAGGAGTAGAAGTGGATCCCTAGAAGATCGAGGCTATCGAGATGTGGCCAGTACCTAGCACAATTGTAGAAGTTCGTAGTTTTCTTGGCTTGGCCGGCTACTATCGGCGATTTATTTCAGACTTTGCTCGGATTTCAGCGCCATTGACCCAGTTGACCTGCAAGGATGTGCAATTTTTTTTGGACGGCCGAGTGTCAGGAATCTTTTGAGAAGTTGAAGCGAGGCTTGATGACGGCACCCATTCTCACGCTTCCAGATAGGACCGGAGGATTTTTAGTATATTGTGATGCTTCAAGCAGAGGTTTAGGATGTGCTTTGATGCAGCATGGGAAGGTAATAGCTTATGCGTCATTCGTGATCATGAGAAGAATTACCCGACCCACGACTTGGAGTTGGCAGCAGTAGTGTTTGCACTTAAGCTTTGGAGACATTATTTGTATGGAGACCGGGTAAAGATTTTCACCGACCACAAGAGCCTGAAGTATGTGTTTACTCAGAAGGACCTTAACAGGCATTAGAGAAGGTGGCTAGAGCTACTTGTGGATTATGATGTCAACCTGTAGTATCATCCTGGGAAGGCCAACGTCGTTGCAGATGCATTGAGCAGAAGAGCCGGAGTTTATTTTCTAACAGCGCAACCAGAGTTATTAGCAGATCTTCAGAAGATGGGTATAGAGGTTGTCCTTCCTACCAATGTGGCATTGATGGCCAGCATGCAAGTTCAGTCCACTATAGTCAAGAGGATCCGGATGGCGCAGTCAACAGATTTTAAGCTTCAGCGACTCAAGGCAGAATGTGTAGGAGGACGAAGACCAGAGTTACATATCCATGAGGACGGTACACTTCGACATGGAAGGCGTCTTTGTGTACCCAGTGGAGATATCAGACAGGAGATCATGGCAGAAGCTCACAGTTCTTAGTATTCCGTTCATCCCGGTGGCACGAAAATGTACCTTGATATCCGTCAGCACTTTTGGTAGAATGGCATGAAGAGGGAGATAGCCCAGTTTATCTCTCGGTGTTTGGTTTTCCAAAAAGTTAAAGCTGAACATCAGAGACCGGCTGGACTTCTTCAACCTTTGCCGATCCCAGAATGAAAGTTGGAGCATATAACCATGGATTTCGTGACGGGATTTTCTAGGTCCCCGGCCGGTAGAGATGCTATTTGGGTTATTATAGACAGGCTCACGAAGGTGGCTCACTTTCTCCCATTCAGAGTTGGTCAGTCGACGACACAACTAGCAGAGATGTACCTCAGGCAGATCGTCAGATTTTACGGTGTACCAGTCAATATCACCTCGGACAAAGATTCAAGATTTACGTTGCACTTTTGGCACAGCCTGCGAGAGAGTTTGGGAACTCACCTCTAGTTCAGCTCAGCTTATCATCCGCAGACAGACGGTCAGTCAGAGCATACCATACGAACCTTGGAAGATATGTTGAGATCTTGTACACTCGACTTCGGTGGTTCGTGGGAGGATCACCTGCACCTGGTAGAGTTCTCGTACAACAACAGTTTCCAAGCTAGTATCCAGATGGCACCATTTGAGGCACTGTATGGTAGAAAGTACAGATCCCCGCTAGCATGGAACGATGTTGGAGAGCGACAGATGCTCGGTCCGAAAATGATTACTCAGACAGTTGAGGTGGTCAGGAGAGTCAGAGATCATCTTCGCGTTGTACAAGATCGCCAGCGCCATTGGGCCAATTCTTATCGACGTTTCCTTGAATTTTCTGTCGGCGATCATGTATTCCTTAGGATCTCGCCTACCCGTGGCGTCATTCGTTTTGGCATACGGGGAAAGCTCAGTCCTAGGTATATAAGGCCGTTTGATATTCTGGAGCGAGTAGGAGATGTGTCCTATCGTCTCGCTCTTCCGTCGTCGTTACGTGAGGTGCATGATGTCTTCCATGTATTCCAACTACGATGGTATATCCCGGACCCGAGCCACATCCTGGATCATTTGGAATTGGTTGTTGGCACCAAACTTTCGTATGAGGAGAGACCCGTATCCATATTGGACCGAAGAGAGAAGATACTCAAGAACAAGACTACCAAGTTAGTCCGTGTTGCTTGGGGTCATCACTCTTTGGGTGAGTCAACATGGAAGCGTGAGAATGATATCCGATCGCGATATCCCGACCTGTTTGGCTCGTGAGGTATAATGTCCTTCTTATACCTCATGCCTTCGATTCCTTGCTTGCATGATTGATTGTTTGATTGATTGCTTAAGTTATATCTTGCCTGTGATTAATATAGCTTATCCTTGCCTCTCTAGCCTCTTGATTAAATTTTGAGAAAGGAATTCTTTTAAGGTGGGTAGAGTTGTAACGTCCGTAGTTTTATTACGTATTTTGGTATACGTGTACGTATTTTGACTCATATTGTATGTCTCATTGCATGGTTTATTTTGGCATTTCATTTTGCTTGGTTTGGTTCGGTTTGCTTGTTTCGGCTTGGTTCAGTTTTGTTGCATGTGGACCTACCACCCACTCTCTTCCTTTATAAGCCACCTAACCACTCTCTCTTCCATTAATCCTCATAACTCTTCTTCTTCCTCACTATTACTCTCTCCACCTACCAGGAGAGGCTTAGGCAAGTGCAACTTGATTCATGGAGAAACTCAAGTTTTGTTGTTCCAATTTCTTTCTCACGAGATTCTAAGATACTTTAGTACTTAGCATATATGATTTCCATAGTTCATTTTATGTAGATCTAAGCTTGTTGTATTTTCGGATTTCTTAGATTTTGATCTATTAAACCTTGTTATTCTTAAGTTTTGATGGTTCCATGTTGTAAAGAATTTCTTTCGATCCCATTTTGACCTATGAAAGTTCGAATTCTGACCTTAGATGAAGGATTATTGGAGCTTGGAAGCCATGGCTTCCATGGTTCTTCTTTTCGGAACAGTTGGAGAAGAAGAACAGTGCTTGACTGCATGACTTTTTCATACGGTAAGTCCCCTGCGGCCGCATAGACATTTCAGTCTTCATGCAGCCTTAGCCGCATGGCTTGAGTTGACTTCAGCCGCATGGCTCTGTTCGACTTTTAGCCGCATGAACCTATTTTCCCCCGAGCCGCATGAGCTTGTTCTTCCACTGCCGCATATGCCCATTTCCTCCATTGCTGTATGAGACCCTCATCTATTGCCGTATGACCCTGTTCTCCTCGAGCCGCATGGCTCTTGGCAGTGCTGGTCGCATGAGCCGGTCCCTTCCAGACCGCATGAAATCATTCTCCCTGGCCGCATGAACCAAATCCCCTGGCCGCATGAGCCCATCTCTCCTTAGCCGCATGGCACTGCTTGACCGAACCGCATGGCTCTGGTTGGCCCGTGCCTCATAAGCCGAGCCGAATGCCCCTGTCCCCTCCCGAGCCGCATGCCCCAGTTTCTTCCCCCTCTGGCCGCATGAGCCTTTCCCTGGCCGCATGAGCCCGCTCTCCCGAGCCGCATGACCTTATTTTTTTCCTTAGCCGCATGGCTCTTTCCATATCCCTTGCACCCCTTTTATTATGTTGAGTTGTTACATTTATACCTTGTCTCATGACCCTCTGTGTAACTTGGGTCCCTTGATAGAATGCTTGTACCATGTAAATTCTGCACATGTTCCATGAACACGATAGTGACCTGTAGTGTTGCACTTTTGATAAGTAACATGACATGATAGTAGCCCGTCGTGGCGCACTCTTGATAAGTAAACCTGACATGATATACCTCGATATGCTGTTGTGACGGCTAGCATGACATGACAAGAATTAATGGCCTGGACACTGTGGGCGATTGTGTTTATACAAATGAACCAGTATTGTCTTGCATCATGTCTAGGACGGGGACCCCTGAGTACCACGGTCAGGGGTACCTACTGAAATTGACTAAGGCTAATAAATAGAATAATCCAGTAGTCATGAAGAGATTTCCCAACTACAGGCAATTTCGTTATCTGGGCGCGCAAGTGGACTTGTCGCCTGCCGACGAGTAGGGCATATTTCCAGCACACTGTCATATGTTGTACCCTTCATGAACGGATATTCGAGCTGGATAACCTGGATGGTCTGCAGGGCTTGTGGTTGTTGGAATATCTCATTGCATCTTACTAGTAACTAGGCCTGTGATAACCCTAGTTAGTTAAAGTATCAAGCCGTACTCATTGGTTGGCCGCGATTGATTGGATGGAGTCTAACCCAGTCTAGTCTTGTCCTGATCCTGTACATGATTGTAACATGACCTGATTGCTTTTGCCTTATTTTATCGATAAATGGTGGAAAACCAAGTTCCGTTCTGACGAAGGGTTACAACCTCGGTCCTTGTTTGGTTTAAGGGTTGTAACTTGGTTATCTGAATAGTTTCATGGTTATCTTATCGTATATCATCATGATTTTCCATATTTTTAGTCTTTTATTATATAATTATATTTTATGCTAATTGTTGGTTTTAGTTCTTAAGTGAAGTCTCCTTTGTGGCACTTGCTCTTTCTGGAATCTGACCCAGCTGGTTTTGCGTGGCCAGATACCGGAGTAGCTCTAGAGGATCTCCTTACCTTCCGGCCAGATGGTGACCACCAGGCGTAACCAAGGCAACGAGTGGGTTTTCCTTTTGTTCTTTCACTTTATTGTAAAAATATTCTTTTGAGGCGTTTAGCCGGCGAGCACGTGTTAGCTCGTATTGCACTTACTTACTGTCTGTCTACGGGCTGTAACATGATTGACGAATCCTAGGGTTGATCATGTATGACTAAAACTCTTGCTAGTCTTCACATTTTGTATGACTAGCTTCATGATCATCCAAATATGTAATGTATGGGATGCCTTACTATTGTATATTTGATGCTCTAACATCTTGTAACTGCGTTTACTTGCTTGAGATTGAGACAATAGGCTTGTTCATGACCATAAGAGACTGATGGCTTGTAGTTAAACGCTCATGTATCTAGACAGCCGTGACCGTATAGCGAGGTGGATTCCATTTCAATATACGTAGATGGCTATGTATGCCCCCGCTCTCCAGTATTCTGGTTCTGGGGGTGTTACACGTCTAGACAATTGTGGCCAACGGAAACTCCGCGACTGTGCCTACTGTCACTGTACCGACGGTCCAACCCATCGAAGTCGACCCAGAGGAGCCCGAGTGTCAACCTGCGGCACCGAGAAGATACAACTTTGAAGTGTCAAAATTCAAGAAAGTGTGTCGTACTTCCTTCAGCGACACCGAAGGTCCTTCTATTGCAATTGAATGGTTGGAAAAGCTAAAAGATTATTTCGAGCTCCTCAGCATCGAAGAATCAAAGCAAGTCGCCTGTGCACAACTTCAACTATGGTTGAACGTGCACGACTGGTGGACCGTACACAAGCGAGCGATCCGACGCGACAATAACACAGCACCGATCTCTTGGGCCACGTTCCGCAGAGCCTTCGAAGTTGAGTACATCCCTTCAGCCGTTTGTCAACAAAAGGAGAACGAATTCATGCAGTTGAAGCAAGGAAACCTGACAGTGCATCAGTACGCTGCAGAGTTCAACAGATTGTCCAAATTTGCTGGTGCATTTCTCCACACAGAGGAGTGTCGTGTGCGATATTTTGAAGTGGATTTGCGGTCCTCTATTGCTTCTCATGTGACGGTCCCGGAGTACAAAACCATGGGCGAGGCTCTGAATCATGCTCTCCGCCTTGAGAGCCAATACCCTTTCGTCGCTGTCGATGTTGTGAATCGTTCCAACCACAAGTATCCTTGCTATACGGTAGGTAACAACCACGCATCAAAGCGTCACAACAATGGCGGCTATAAAGAACTTAACCCACTACCCCGTTGTGCCAAGTGCAATTTCGTTGGACACAACGCCGACAAGTGCTTCGTCCACGAAGGAGGATGCTACTTTTGCGGAGAAAGGGGCCACCGAGCTCGAGATTGCATGGCTCAAAGACAACACCGCAATGCTCTGCCACAACAAAACCATCAAAAAATTGGGGATAGGCGCCCCGACGTCCTCAGCCCACTCAACCTAACCACCAAGACCGGCATCCTAATGCTCAAGGGCGCGTCTATGCCATGACTCAAGATGAGGCATTCGCCTCTGACACGGTAGTGACAGGTATATTAAATTTTAATAATGTACCTGCTCGTGGTTATTTGATTCAGGTGCTTCGCATAGTTTTATATTGGCGGACTTCGCCGTCGAGCACAAATTTCCTATAATATCGTTAGATCTCGATCTTAGCGTCAATACACCTTTGGGCACGCCACTACTCACAAATTTAGCCTGCGGGGGAAGAATTATATGTATTTGGGGTCAAAAGATCGGTCTTGATACGATAGTTCTAGATATGAAGGACCTCGACATCATACTGGGAATGTATTGGCTCGGTCCTTGCAACGCTACCATCGACTGCGCAGGAAAGAAGGTCACCTTCCGCATATCTAGAGTGCCCGAATTTTGCTATTCGTGTGGTAAAGTATCGCCGACCTGCATGGTGATCTCGGCAATTTCTGTTCGGAAGCTGCTTCATTCCGGATGCGAAGGCTACTTGGCGTCCGTTCGTGACATGAGACATGATGGTGCAAACGCGGGTTAGACCGACGTTGTGGCAGAATTCCCAAACGTGTTCCTGGACGAGCTACCTGGCATGTCGCCCGATCGAGAAATCGAGTTTACTATCGACACATTTCCTGACACCCGATCGATCTCAAAAGCTCCATACAGAATGGCCCCTGCAGAATTGAAAGAACTGAAGGCACAACTACAGGAATTACTTGACAAAGGGTTTATCCGTCCAAGTGTCTCCGTAGGGTGCGCCTGTGCTATTTGTGAAAAAGAAGGATGGATCGATACGGCTCTGCATCGACTATCGGGAATTGAATAAGGCCACCGTCCGAAACAAATACCCCCTGGCCCGCATCGACGACTTGTTTGACCAGCTCCAAGGTGCAACGGTGTTTTCGAAGATTGATCTGCGGTCAGGTTATCACCAACTCAAAGTCAAGCCAGATGTCGTGTCGAAGTCTGCCTTCCGCACTCGCTACGGCCACTACGAGTTCTTGGTAATGCCATTCGGTCTGACAAACGTCCATGCCGTCTTCATGGATCTGAAGGATCGGGTGTTCCTGATAAATTCGTAGTAGTCTTCATCGACGACATCCTCGTCTACTTGATGGATCGAGCGCAACATGCAGAACACCTGCGGACGGTACTCCAAACCCTTCGAGAGAATTAGTTGTATGTGAAGAGGAGCAAGTGTAAATTTTGGCTGAACAATGTCTCATTTCTCGGACACATCATCTTCGTTGCGGGTATCTCACTCGATCCGAAGAAAGTTGAGGTATTTACTGATTGGAAACGGCCCGCATCAGTTAGCAAAATTTGAAGCTTCCTAGGCTTAGCGGGATACTACCGATGCTTCATGAAGGACTTCGTGAAGATTGTATCACCGTTGACTCGCCTCACCCAAAAAGGAGTCGCATTTGAGTGGTCAGACGTCTGTAAAGCTTCCTTCTAGGAGCTCAAACAACGGCTCGTTTCGGCCCCGATACTTGCTCTTCCTAAAGGGACTGAGGGATTTCAAATCTTCAGCGATGCTTCTGGCCATGACTTGGGTGTGTGCTCATACATCAGGATAAGGTGATATCTTTTGCTTCCTGGCAGTTGAAGCCGCACGAGAAGAACTACACCACGTACGACCTAGAACTAGCGGTAATTGTGTTCGCGTTGAAGCTGTGGCGTCACTATCTTTATGGCATGACATGCATGATTTATACGGACCACAAAAGCCTCAAGTATCTCTTTACTCAGAAGGAACTGAATTTGCGGCAGAGATGATGGCTTGAACTAATCAAAGACTACGTCTTATCAATCGACTACACGTCGGGCAAAGGAAATGTTGTAGCGGATGTGCTGAGCCGGAAGTACTTAGCTTCGTTATGCATCAACAGTCGACGGCTACGGGACTTGAAAGGAATGGGCATTGAGCTCCGAGTTTGTTTTAGAGACGTGAAACTGGCGCAACTGCGGCTGGAACCGAGCCTATTGTAAAAAATCAAGTCTACTCAGAAGGACGACCCATACTTGGAGAAGATGAGAAAGCTGATATCGATAGGAAAAACGTCCGAATTTGCAGAGGACGAGTCGGGAGTGTTAAGAGTGAAGGGTCGGCTATGCGTTCCGGATGATGCAGAACTTAGAAAGGAGATAATGTCGAAGGCGAATTATGCAAAATATTCTTTGCATCCTGGTAGCACCACCGCATTATCTTTTGGTGGCACGGCATGAAGAGGGACGTAGCGCTCTTTGTGTCGAAGTGTATGGCCTGTCAGTAAGTTAAAGCCGAGCACCAGCGACCGGGCGGGGAGATGCAGAACCTTACCATTCCAGAGTGGAAGTGGGATCATGTCACTATGGACTTTGTTATTGGCTTGTCGAGGACCCCACGGGGAAACGACGCCGTCTGGGTCATCATCGATCGACTAACCAAGTCAGTGCACTTCATAGCCATTAAAGTTACGGGGTCCCAGTATCTATCCTCTCGGATAGGGATGGACGGTTCGTGGCACGCTTCTGGGGTAGTCTTCATTAAGTGTTGGAGACCAAATTGAAGTTTAGCTCAGCTTATCATCCTCAGACTGACGGCCAAACAGAGCGGGTGAACCAAATTCTCGAGGACATGTTACGACTCTGTGCGATCGAATTGAAGTCAAGATGGGACGTTCATCTACCGTTGGCCGAGTTTGCATACAACAACAGCTATCAATCCAGCATCCAAATGGTGCCGTATGAAGCTTTATACGGCTGGAAGTGCAGATCGCCCATTTGCTGGGATGAAGTCGGAGAACAGCAGATATTTGGCCCGAAACTGGTGGAGCAGACTGTGCAGAAGGTCAAGTTGATACGAAAGAGATTGAGAATAGCATAAAGTCGACAAAAGAGTTATGCCGACACGCACCGATGCTCCCTCGAGTTCTCGGAAGACGACCATGTATTCCTGAAAGTAATACCTATGCGTGGAATTACCAGATTCGGCACAAAAGGAAAGTTGAGCCCAAGATTTGTTGGTCTGTTCGAGATATTGAAACGAGTTGCCCCAGTAGCTTACCAAATCACTTTGCCACCTGCATTGTCGGATGTACACAACGTCTTTCATGTCTCATAGTTACAGAAGTACGTGCACGATCCGAGCCATATGGTAGATTTGGGTCAGCTGGATCTGAAGGCAGATTTGTCATATGTCGAAGAGCATGTGCAAATCTTGGAGCACAATGATAAACTTCTCCATAACTGTGCTATGCCACTCGTTCGAGTGCACTGGAAGAACTATGCGATCGATGAGTCGACCTGGGAACTAGAGTCAGAGATGAGGGAAAAGTTCCCTTCCCTATTTTCCTAGCGGTAGGTTCTTTTCTTAAGTTTTGAGGATAAAACTTTTTCTTAGTTGGTTATGGTGTAGTGCCCCGTCCCTACATCGTGCCCCATTCTCCGTCCATGGGGTGCGCGAGAAAGGAATACTGTCGCCATCGATTCGGTTAGAATCGATAGGTCGGGATCGATTGAATCGGTCGAACGAGAACGGTTGAATTAAGATCTATTTCCCGTCATGGAATGGATTCTTCAGAACCAAGTCCCATATTCAGCGGGTTGCGCCTCAAGGATTGACTTTGTGGCTAAGTCGGGAGAGACCTCTCGTTGCTCTATTTTTTACGCCGCTTGCGTTGGTTTTGGCTTTGGTTTTCTGAATGCGTTTTCGTGAATGTTTTTAATGGTTTTCATGGCTTGCATTTCGAACTTGCATTTTCTATCAAACTTCTTGAATAATACAGTGTTCTAATCGGTTGCTTGTGTGATTTCAGGTAATCGCGTAGGCGACGTCTAGCGCGGCCAACAAGTCTCTCGACTCAAGCAAAACTCAAGGTCAATGGCTGACCTTTCTCTTCTCGACTCCTTCTTAGGTCAATCGATAATGTTGTTGCGAATGAAAGGATAAATGCAAGGGCACAAACACGATAAAATGATCAAGTGTTTTAGGGAAAATATAGGCTATACCTTAATAACTAAAAATTGTCTTTGCACGGTCATGGACAACTTGTCGACAAGGTGAAAGTTTCCTCGAGCGGCAACCCGGGGCCACGGGACCGTTTAGGCCTTAGAGGAAACGGGATATAGTTGTGCTGGATGATAGCACGGGTTAAGCAGAAACTTGCAATGGGGCTCGCTACTCGCGTTGGAAGGACCCCGATTAACAAAGCTATACGTCCAGGATGTCTTGTTATGTCAGTGACCAATCACACGTAAAATTGCACTCGCGATGCTAGCGATAACAATTGACAGAAAAGAATATGGTAAGTCTCACGATGCACGGCACGCTCTGCCGGAATAAATTCTAATATAATTCACGTTATGCTTGTCTGAAATTATTAGGATGGTTAGAACATTCATAAACTAAGTCATATAAACTCTTCAACCAAATGAGAGCTTGGAACTTAAATAGCCACGCATCAGTATAAAGTGTAATGTACTAATTCTCGCCCTCCACGCAGGTACCCCAAACCAGGAAGGGCATGTAACTTAAGCTCAAGGCGGCGTGAATACTTTTGAAGCCTCGTTCGTGAGTTGAAGGCTTGTTTCTGGAAATCCTTTTGAAGACCCTGCACTCAGTCCAAAAAGAAAGAAAAGATGACGATTCGACTTCCTTCAATAGCAGATGGAAAGTGTTATGTTTTGCTTGTAAAAAGGAATGTAATGTATGGAATGACTATCTCATTAGCGTCCGTTTTGTAAGTTGAGTCATGTTGTAAGCCCGCGCGACACTGATTGTAAAGGAGTCAAATAAATGAAGTTTTATTATCAATGAAAAGTTTACTTCTATTTCAAATGTGTCATTCAATTTCTCTGCGTACTCTAACTTGATGTTGTGTTTCGGATAACCTTATGACTATGCCTTGTGTGATCGTAACTTAGGTTCGTACGGCATCACGTCCGGGGGATGACTATCGATTCTACGGAATCGAAACGTGACAGAGGAGGAGGCAGGATGGACAACGGTGGTTAGAAGACATAACTCAAAAGGAGATGGCGGAGCTCGTTGGCTAGGTGGGGCATTAGAAGGTGACCAAAATAGGGGTGGCGACCATCGACACATGTGCAGGCTCAGGGGGGGCTAGGAGGTAGGATGGGACACCAGTGCCTCAACAACGATGGTCGACAGTGTATAAGGGCAAGCAGGTTGCTGGAGAACAAGGAAATGGTAGGGTTCCGAAATCCTACGTGGATATGTTGAGTGGAGGGGTGGCTAGCTTGCCATCGCAGATGTCTTATGTCTAGCTGAAGATGGTGGGCACAATACTACGGGCGACTCTGATGGAGGAAGATCTTGCTGAGACCGCAGACTACTTGCACAACTCAGTCATCCTTTATGTGCTTGGATCGAGACCGTTCTATGGACAGATTCGGGCGTACGTGGCGCGTATTTGGAGGCCGCAAGGCGGTATGGAGTTCTTCTCACGAAAAAATGGTTTCTACCTCGTACGGTTCTGCTTGCAGAAGGACATGGAGTGGGTCCTACAGGGAGGATCGTGGACCTTTGATGGCAGACTTATTATCATGAAAGCATGGACACCGAGTCGACTTATGAGCGAGAAGTACTCCTTATGGTCCCGATCTGGATTAGATTACCGGGTTTACCAGCTAATCACTGGAGCATATCTAGATGATGAAGATAGCTAGCATTATTGGCAAGCCAATCAAGGCCGATTAAGCTACGACATATAGAACCCGTATGGGATACACACGTATCTTTGTTGAAGTAGATGCGAGTGCTGACCTACCTCCTTTCGTTGAGCATGAGGTGCCCTCAGGTGGGGTCTTTCGTCAGACTGTGCAGTATGAGTTTGTGCCTCCAGTTTGCTGTCATTGTAAATATTTTGGACATCCCTCTAAAGGGTGTCCGGTAGGGGAGGTCAGGGATATGGGAGGACAGGAGGAGACTGATACTCCTGGAGATAGAGGACTACGTACAGGTAGTGGGGTACCTGGTCCGCAGAAGGTGACAACATCTATGATAGAGGGGGTCCAACCCAGTGTAGGAGGGGCCGATATAGTCCAGGCTAATCCTTTCTCTCAATATGTGGACTGGAAGATGCAGACTCATGGAGATATTACTGATGCTGGAGGTCATAATGGCACTGAGACGAGAACCGGGAGTGGAATAGAGATAGATAGAGATGGCCAGACCTTGGAAGAGGGCGGTACTGCTGTCGTGAGCGGATTCGCTCCCGGACAGACTATTATTTTCCAGTCCAGACGAAAGAAGTCTTTAGGCCGTCCGGGGGGGGGGGGGGGGGGGGCGTGGCGGAAAGAAGGTGATAGAAGACTGTTCCCATCATCCGAAGGAGAGTATAAGCAGGAAGCACTGGGAGGTACTACCTAAAGAGGATGGAGGGCGGGAGGCGATGGGGATTCTGACTACGGGCACCTCAGATATTTGTGTAGCTAACCCCAGATGGAAGGACCATTGTGACAATGGAGGTGATCTCATCGGGTTTAGCCCACCACTTAAGACTTCTCCGAAAGGTGCAGCAACATAAGGTCAGATGATGGAGCACGCTATTTTCCCTAATGGCAGCTCTGGTGATGTTGAGGGTTCATCCCCTAGATATTAAATATCTATCTTAGCTTGGAATGTCCGAGGTACATGTACGATAGGGAGATGGAAGAGGATCAGAGAGGTGTTGAGACGGGAAGCTTGTTCCATTGTAGTGCTACTAGAGACTAAAATTAAGTCTCCTAGACTGCTACAACGTAGGACCCAACATCAGTGGTGTCAGGTGCATAACTTGGAGGTAGGAGGGGTGGCACATATCTGGGTGAGTTGGACAACAAAAGCTGGACTGAACAGGTAATTTATTTGTTAGATCAGCTGATTGTCATGTCTTTCACTAATAAGGGGGATGGCTTTCATCTTGGGAGCGATATACGGCAACAACGACAGGCGGCTGCAGGAAGCTTTACGGGAGGAGATTTTCCAAATTAGTGTTGTAGCTGAAATTCAGTTCCATATGTCATTGCTGTTGATGGGAGACTTTAATGCCCTACTTTTTAGTCACGAAAAAGTGGAAGGTCGACATGTCCCAGACGGAGTCTTGCAAGACTTCCAAAGTTGCCTTCTGCGATCAGGTTTGTAGGCGGTGGAAAGAACATGTCACGTCTGGTCTTGGCATAATAAGGCTACCCATAAACGACTTGCTTGCCAACTTGATCGTACTTTGGGGAATCGAGAGTGGTTTACAATGTTCCCGGATGTGGTTGCTGAGTGTCTCCCAGCCGGCACGAGTGATCATTCGCCAGTTCCCATCCATCTATCGACGGTTGTCTTCCAAAAGGCACATCCTTTCAGGTACAACAACAAATGGAGCTGTATGACTGGCTATGCGGAGGTTTTCCAGGCGGGTTGGGGCTCTCCTGTAGAGAAAAATCCTCAATTCCGTATGGTTCAGAGGCTGAAGAGGGTAAAGGCGGGTTTGAAATTCTGGGCAAAAGGGTCACGTTATATCCCTCTCACAGATAAGGAGGACCAGCTTCGGGAGGCACAGATTGCTTTACAGGATGACATTATCAATAGTGACCTTGCAGCGGCGGAGCAGGACCTGTGTTGGGAGGTCGGGGCGCTACACATATTGGAAGAGATCGAGCTGGCACAACGAGCCAAATGCAGCTGGCTGCGGGATGGCGACAAGTGTTCCAAGTTCTTCTATGATATCATCCGGGCCCGCCAACATCGTAACCATATCTCTAAGCTATATGGGATTGATGGCAAAGAGGTAGTTAACGCTACCGTACTACAGGAGGAAGCAGTCAGGTACTATACTGAGCTTTACAATCAAACTTCTTATCTATCTGACTTTTTGGAGATTGTCTGCAAGAGACTGGTTACCCCACTAGGTAACAATATACTTCTTGCACCAGTGACTATGGAGGAGATTGAAGCTATTGTACGTCATGCGGATCCAAACAAATCTCTTGGTCCGGATGGTTTTGGGAGCCAGTTCTATAAACTCCACTGGGATACTCTGAAGAAGGAGGTGCCGAAGATTGTCCGAGACTTCTTCGACAATGACAAGCTGCTTAAGGAGCTCAACCATACTTTTCTGACTCTTACATCGAAGAAGTAAGGAGCGACGTCTCTTAGCAATTTTTGTCCTATCTCATGCTGTAACTTTCTATATAAAGTTATCACTCACTTGATGTACAGACATATGGAGCAGATGATACAGGGCCTGATGTCTAGTAATCAAGCGGCTTTTGTGAAGGGGCGGTCTATTGCTGATAACAGTCTACTTACCCATGAGCTAATCCGGGACTTCAACAAACCTGGATGGGATAAAGTGTGTGTCAAGCTTGATCTGCGGAAGGCATATGACTCTGTCAATAGGGGGTTCGTATGCCATATTATGCTTGCTATGGGCTTTGATCCTACTTGGATGGATAGGGTTCGGGTCTATATTTTTACTCCCTCGTTCTGTCCTTGTCAGGGGTCATCCGTATGGCTTCTTCAGCAGTTCTAGAGGACTTCGGCAAGGGGATCCGCTATCGTCATAGCTCTTTACCTTGGTCATAGAGTTTTTCACATTGCTCATAGACGTGGCGGTCCATAGAGGCCAGATCACCCCGCTGTACAAGCGGGTGCACCCTCAGGTATCCTATCTTATCTATGCGGATGACTTGCTGGTCTTTCTGGTTCCTTCGCGTCGTGGGATTGCGGCTTTGAATTGTATTATGGAACGGTTTGGCTCACTGACTGGTCTGCAGCTGAACAAGGATAAGAGTATGGCCTATTTCAACAAGCTTTGTCAGCAGAAGGAAGAGAAGGATTTACTTCTTGGTATTGAGAAGGAAGATTTACCAGTCAAATATTTAGGAATCCCGTTATCTATCAACTACGCCAAAGAGACCGAATGCCAAAGTCTGATGGACTACGCACAACACCGTCTGGAGGGGTGGCATGTCTAGAGCTTATCCTTTGGAGGGCGTATTAAGCTAGTTTGATCCGTCATCTATGCCATTACTCGATTCTGGTTGCAGACTCTCATGTTGCCATTTGCGACTATTAGTAAAATTGAGAGACTATGTGCTAACTTTATCTGGAGAGTAGGCCTACACTCTATAGGTTGGACGACTCTATGCAGACCTCGGGAGGAGGGAGGTGTCGGCCTACAGTCCCTTCGGACCCTGTTTGAGACTGCGGGATTGAGACAAGCTTGGCGATTTCTCGCCCAGGATTCTTTGTGGCGGTATGGATGAAGGGGAGGTATATGAAGGACCAGTCTTTTTGGGAGATTCCAGCCAATAGAAACGACTCTGTTACTTGGAAGAACTTACTATCCCATCGGACTACTCTGAAGGGGCTTATTTCCAGAGTGATGACAGATGGAGAAACTATTGACCTTTGGTGTGATCCTTGGATGAACCATCTGAGCTTGGCGGATCGAGTTGGTTGGCAAGCGCTACCAACGGCGGGAAGAAGGGCACAGGTGAGCGCTATTCTGCGGAAGGGTGTGTGGAGAGCGGACCTTCACCCTATGACGAGACAATTTTGGTAGGAGATTGAAGCGGTCCAAGTGGATACTAAAAGTCCGGATGGGGATCGATGGGTGTGGACAGACACTGGACAACATATCTTTCCACAATCGATCGTCTACGCGTCTATTAGGGAGATTCACCCTCCCATGGAGCTGGCACAGGTGGTGTGGACCAAAGGGGTGGCCTCCAATATGCAATTTTGCTTGTACAAACTTTATCTTGAGAAGTTGCTTACTCGAGACCGCCTGGTGAGGTTTGGGGTGCAGATTCCTTCACCACTGTGTGAGCTATGCAAATAAGACCATGAATCTATGGAGCACATCTTCTTTAGATGCTCCTTCTCTTCATCCGTTTGGCATCATCAGTGTTATCAACTCAGCTTACAGACTCATGGCTCTCGAAGCTGGAAGGAGGAGGTGGCAGATATCCAGCAAGGATTCAGTTGGCGGCTGTGGTCTGGCATATATGGAAGGAAAGGAACAATAGAATTTTTGAGCTGGTGATTACGTCCACTATTGAGGTGATACACAACATAGAATTTGATGTAAAAGTGATGGAGAACTTTAAGTCTCCACCAAGATCCGCCTTGTAGACTCCTCAAATTTTTATATATACAAAGTACCTTTTTCCAAATATATATATATATATATATATTTTCCCGTCGTTCTCAACCGCTGGATCGAGCGGACGCGCACGCGGACCCCATGCGGGCCTCCCGATCCCATTGTGCAGGGGGGCAAGGTCCGCGGGACTTTTGATCATATATGTGCGTGTGTGCGCCCGTATATATATGTATGGAATTTTTTTTAATATATACTTGTGATTCACCAAAAGGAAAGATTATGTGAGTCGTTATCGCTGCAAAGAACAGAGCTACTTGTGAGTAGGGATGGCAATTTTCTCTTAATCCGACGGGGACCCGATTTTTATTTTCCGATAGGGACGAGTTTGAGGATTTAGAAACGGGGATGGAGACGGAAATGAGGATTAAAAAAAATTCTCTGGTCATGTTCAGGGCCGGATATGGGTATAGTACTCCACGTCCCGGTAAATCCACGACCCATATTACTTCTACTCATATGTCCAACTCATTTGTATGAGTTCATAATCATAATCTATCTAGTAGTATTTTTTATTATTATTAAATCTATGTTTTATTAACATGTCTTGTAATATATTTTTTAATGAAAAAAGGTTTTTTTTTTAAATTTATACTATATAGGAAAAATTATTAACGAAACGACAGACGGGAACGGAAAAAATCTGCTCCTGAAAGTGTTAATTAGACGGGTACGGGGACGGGGACGGAGAGTATTGTTAAACGGAGACGGAAATGAGAATAAAATATTAAATCCGGCAAGAGATGGAGACTGGATGGAGATAAAATATTAAACCCGGAAATGGGGACGGAAGTTCGAACACTACTCGGAGGGATGAGGGGTATGGTCCCCGGTTCCGACCCGCTCCGTTGCCATCCCTACCCCTACTTGTAAGGTCAGCAGGACTCAGCTCGACTCATATTCCCTTAATGAGCCGAGTTTGAACAAAAACTTCGTCCCTCAAGCTTGAATAAAAATTTGCAACGGACTGCACTTAAAGATATAAAAAATGAGCTTGATTTCATTAATAAGCGAGCTTCAACATAGTAAGCTGAAAGATACATAAATTTGAAGATACATAAAATATGCTGTTAAGCTTACCTATTCGCCTAAATATTGAGTAATTAAACAGCGACCTATGTGCATAGTTCTCTGCTATATATACAGAGAGAGCGTTGAGAGCAAATAAGAATTGATGCTTTAAGGATGATTGCTATTTTTCACTTGAACAACAAATAAAATGGGGATAAAGCTGCCTAATATTTGACAAGTTTTGCACAATTGCAGTAGATGGACTGAGGATTTCTTGGCATACTTAATACATGGAAGAGGCAGTTGCTCAAATAACCAACACCACAAAGAGTGCAAACCAACAAGCAACAAATAAAATTTATAGCAAGTTGTCACTTAAAAAGACATCTAGAACAAGATTTTGAGACTCAGGAAATCCACTTCAAAGATGCAAGTTTCTTTACAATTGCCTACAAAGGATAAGGACCAGAAGCTTTCGCATCACAAAAATGCTAAAAGCAACAGAAGTTACTAAAGCATCGGTTGCTATTATTCCACTGTTTTACATTGGCAGCAATAACAAGATGTCTTGCAATGAAAGATGGATGAGATGCTGCTCATCCTCTGCTCGCCCTCATTAACTGTATAAACTCCCTGAAAGCTGTAATCAAGAAGATGGATTATGCCAGGATTATGTAATGCGCAGTAAAAGCTTAAGGAATAACAATCTACTATGTAGAAACATGCGAAGTCTGCTTCATCTAGCAAAACCAATTTATACAAAATAAAAGAAATCAAATCTTACATGCTCATAACTGAAATAATTTAATAGAAATGTCGCTGATCCATGTTAGCAGTCAAATAACAGTCTAGTGAGTGCCATTAGTTCCGTTTTTGCTCTTTGGCTAAATGTATGAAAGAGATCAATGAAATTCCCTGCAGCACGGTAGCAACTCTATTTCTTTTTGGGTAAGGCCAGTCATTTATGAACATCCCTTGTGTTGGAACTTTTGGTTTAGTTCCACTTTGTAAGTATTTCAAATACACCATAGACAAAAGGAAAGAGACTTTTGTTTAGTCCCACATCGCTTAAAACCCACACTTGTGAGTGGGTATATATATGTTTACTCCTTCTACATGGTTGTGATGAGTGGGTAGTAAGAGGGGTGCTCGCGCGCCCGGGGGGCAATGGGCTAGAATGTACCCGGTTTGGAGGGAAGCTCCAGAAAACCTTAATGCGCATGTGCGGGCACGTCGCACGCGCAGGGGGGGGGGGGGGTGCAAATCCGGGCCGTTCAGCCTCGCGCGTAGGCGGGACACGACCCTACTTTTTGCATTTTCTCTTGGGAGTGAGCCCGCAATTTATGCGTAACCGCTACTACTCATTCAACACGTCTCATACACGTTCCTGATTCTCCTCCTGAGATTTGGGTCACGATCTAACAGTATTAGAGTTTTGCAACTCTATTTATTCTTTCGTTCTCTTCTTTAGAGAACACACCGCTGAGATCCAAAACGACCAAATAGAGAGAGATCAGAAACGCTGCCGTTCGTCTTCTTCCCTGTTCGATTGTAGGTTGCAGATAGGTACTGCTATCTGTAACTCGTTGTTGTATCCTGGAGGAAAGTCGCCGTTCGAGCCTTACAGTTACGATAAGGGACGAATCTTTTCTTGAGGACAGTGATTCACATGCCTCAACGATTCCGAGTTCTGTTCCACGAAGCTTCTACACCAACACCTTGTACTAGTAGGCTTACTAGCACCAGGAACCCATCCCATTTATTTAAAATTTTGTCTGGACTGGGATTTGAACCCACGTCCAGTCCTCCCCTCCCTTCCAGTACTACCCACTGGACCACCTCTTGGTAGTAGTAGCAAACTGTATCCTATATCTTTGTCAAGATGTTTTTCTAATTTAGCAGAATTTGGAAGGTGAGATTCCATGTGTTTGAACTTACTCAACCTGAAAGAGAGGTTTACCTATCCGCACTCTGCCTGTCCCCCTCTCTTTCTTGTAGCTAGCTTTGGCTACTCAGAAAATTGACGTCAATTTGATAGCTGGAGATAAAAATCATCAATTCTTTCGTGGAGCTTTCTCTTGCTCCATAGTCCATACCAACTCCATTCAGATGGGAATAAGGCTTAGATGGCAGCTCACGAGGTTGGCATCTCTTGCTCCAAAACTGACCTCAATAAGCGTTGGGCAAAACTTATATCGTGTTTAAATATTATGTAAATCAACAAAGGCTTCCCGCAGCCTGCAGGTCTGCCATTTGTTCCTAACAAAAGTCGATGTTACTCGAAGAATAAAAAAAGTTCAGTTGCATCATTGCCCACATACGATTCCTCAATCTGCACTCCTATAAAACCTTCAACAGATACAACCTACAGTCACCATTCTATCATAGTTCCTGCCAAAGGCAATGTACCTCATAATGTATAAAATTTCTGTTGCTTCATTAGCCACATCTAAAATTCTTCATCCTCCAACTTTCAACTTTGATTGGGCTTTTTTTCCGTGGAAAATATTTCCATCACAAAATTTCCACCAATTGTAGTGTTTGATAGCTTATATTTTCCATGGAATTATTTTCCAAAAAACTATCATTTTCCATATTTTCTTCTAAAATGGTGGAAAATAAAACTTGTCCAACCCATAGGAAAATATTATTTTCCATAGAAAATACTATTTTCCATAGAAAATAATGACAATCAAACACCCAAATTAAGTTTTCTGTAGAATTTTTTTAAAATTCCATGGAATTTTTTTTCTTAGGAAAATAATTCCATGGAATTAATTTCTATTCCACATATTTTCCACCTTGCAATCAAACACACCCTAATACTCATAACCTGCCTATCGTTGATGTTGGTTTTGGCCTATACTGCAGATTCTTAAACTATATCAAGATATATTCTTCACTCTATCTGCAATCAGAAATCGAAAAATGTACTTCTTCCAACTCTTCACCTTGCAACTTAAGTGTATCAACTGATTGCAGGCCTTATATCCATATCCACATGATATAGTTATTTTCTACTACTGTGTTATATTCCAGCATCTCCAAATACTCTATTAGTTACCGACTGACAATTTTCAGACCAGTGCAACTCAGGAAAGGTAACAAACGTTTCTATTGTAATGTACATGAACCTTGATTCCCTAGATTCCAATCTCCGCCAACTGCAATGTTGCTTTTGTAATTTGTAAAGACATTATATGTAGATATGAATGTGCAGGCAAGACGATCTCAACTAATTAGATAACCAGGAACAGAAAATGAAGTGAATTAATAAATCTAAGTTACCAGGATCAGAATCATGGGGGCCCGGAGAAGACTCAGGGTGGTACTGAAGAGATATGAGCTTTAATTCAGAGCAGGCAAGACCAGCACAGCTATTGTCATTCAAATTTATGTGTGTTACTTCAATGCCAGGTGGAAGTGTTGCAGGGTCTACGGCGTAGTTATGGTTCTGCAAATGAAGAAACAAATTAAGAATAATAAAAAAGGTACTTGATAACTATAAGGATACAAGAACAAAGACGATCCCAATTTTTTTGGGTCGGCTGTTTGAATCCTTTTCTTCCATTCAACTCCGTGAAGGGCCATGTCCAAGATAACACTAACAAAAACCATATCCTTCTCTACATGCTTGATAACTAGAAACACAGCAATTAGAAAGCGTTTGAGCAATATGTTGTTCATTGCATAGACAATAATGTAGATGGAAGAAAGCAAACAAGTTAAATAATTATGCTTTCCATTTCAAATCCAATCATATAAATGCCCCTAACGGAATTAAAATCATCCTACATAAAAGAAAACTTAGAGAATCCAATCAAAGGCAGCTTTATGTCACTTCATGAAAGATTCTAAGGTACTATTAAAAACGTATTTCAAGGCAAAAAGTTCATGAATCAATATCGATTTTTAACAGTAAGAGTCTTTAACTTTTTATTATATACGCTGTTTAATGTTTAAAAAGTTCACTGGTAAGTAAATAGCAACAAAGAGTTGGAATAATAGTTTGACACTAATGGCTTGTTTGGTTGATGGAAGTAACTTAGAGAAACTTGGGAGGAGTTATCTTCTTTGGAATGGACAAGTAGGAATTGGTGTGTAAGAACTTGACCCACATGGGTTTGTCCCCATGCCACAGATGGAGGCATTAAGTTCTCAAGTTACTTGGGCAACTTCCTAGCCAAAAATAATGAACTTGTACAAATTTATTGTAGAGAGAAGGAAAGTTGGATCTCAATATCCCAATATTTGAGTTCTTTGGGTTCCAAACTCAACTTTCCCCTCACCAAACACAGTAAGTCTATATATATATATATATATATATATATATATATATATATATATATTTGGAAAAAGGGTAAATTTATTCCAAAAGTAAAGCAATAATCTTACAACATACAATCAAAGTGTGACTCTCACTCATCAATTTCCCATAGCATTTACATCAAAGTCGATGTTATGAAGAATGCCTATCGGAGGGGTGACCAGCCCCTCAAATATCCGACGATTTCGTTCTCGCCAGACATGCCAGACTGAAGCAGCAAGACGAACTCTGGCGGTCCGGAACCAATCCTGCCCTCGACCCCTGCTATCCCGGAGCACCATGATGATGTCCTCAATTCCCTTCCCGGAGACGCTCACTCCCAACACCCTACTCTGCTCCGACCATATCTGCCATGCCAGAGCGCACTCGCAAAAAATGTGCTTAATAGATTCCTGCTCCAAACAACATAGCACACACTTGGGGTCTGGAACTGGCATTCCGAACGAACTCAAGCGATCCCTAGTCAAGAGGCGGCCCAGTAGAAGCTTGTAGACACAGAGCTGCATCTTCCTGGCCAGACCCTTGCACCAAACGAACTCGAAGTCAGGGGTCTGAGGGAAGGAGCGCCGAATGAGGTTGTAGCAGCTCCGGAATTGGAACTCCCCAGTTCCCGGGGAAGCTCCTGACGGCTCCCAAATCCACCGATCAGCAGGGAAAGCTGGATCAATGACAATAGTACCAATGATCCCACCCAGCTCCTCAGTAAACCGATATGACTCCGACCTCCACTCCCCATCGCGAATGATGCGACTACATGTCAAACCTCGCATGTCCTCCTGATGAGTCGGGGCTCCCCTGATGTCCAATAGCGAAATCCAATCTATCCAAGGATCCCGTCAGAGGTCAGTTCCAGACCCATCCTTCATGACCTTCCGAATTGCAGATTTGAGCACCCCCCTGTGTCGCAGGACAGTCTTGAACGTGACTGAGTGATTGTTATCAGTAGCATACGTCCAAAAGTTACCCTGCTTCACGTATCTGCTGTGCATCCAGTCCGCCCAGAGAGACCCCCTGTTGATGAATCTCCACGCCAGCTTAAGCGTGGAAGCCTCCCTAATCTCCAGCATCGGCCTGAGCCCCACTCCTCCCTCCTTCCTGGGTCGACAGAGCTGCTCCCAGGAGATCGCATGCATACCTCCCCTCCAAATGAAATCTGCACATAGCCACTCCACTTTCCGAATAGTGGCAACCGGTAGGAGGATGAACTGTAGCCAGAAATGGGCCACGGCCGAAATCACTGATCTGACCAGCTCGATGCGTCCACCAAATGACAAACCAGCAGCTTGCCAACCTTCCACTCTCCTCTGGACATACTCCACCAGACTATGGCAGTCCTGATCCCGCGCATAGTTGACTGTGAAAGGCACTCCTAAGTATCGCACCGGAAGATCACTCCTCGCGATACCCAACACAGCGGCCCGCTCCTCCTTCTGAGGACATAGGGAGCTGAAGTAAACCCGACTCTTATCCTTGTTCATCTGGAGGCCCGATAAAGAATTCAATTCTTCCATGACCGCCGCAAGAGTCTGCAAACCCTCCGTCGATGGCTGGATGAACACCAAGAGATCATTTGCATATATGAGGTGGGTAACTGGGGGGTCCACCCTTCGAAACAAAGGGACCAGCCTCCCACGGTGCACTGCCAGGTCCATCAGACATGTGAAGTATTCCATAACAAGCGTGAACAGGTAAGGGGACAGGGGATCACCTTGCCTAAGCCCACGATTGCTCTGGAAGTACCCAAAAGGAACGTCCTGGATGAGGACCGAGAAAGTGGGAGACGTGATGCACTCCCGGATCAATGCAACCCAGTGGTCCGCGAAACCCATAGCTGTCATCAGATGACAGAGGAAGTCTCGATTAACCATGTCATACGCCTTCCTCAGGTCCAGTTTCACACATGCCTTCTCCCCTCCGGGTTTGCTGAAACCCCTCACCATCTCATGAGCCAGTAGGCTGTGCTAAGCAATCGACCTCCCCTTGATGAACGCAGCCTGATTCGGAGATACCAAGTCCTACATGATCCCCTCCATCCGCCGGCACATAAGGTGCGTAATTATCTTATAGAGATAATTACAACACGCAATCGGTCTGAAATCCGTCAGCGCTGTCGCTCTCTCCTTCTTTGGCACCAAGGTCAGGAAAGTATGATTGAGCTCTTTCAGAAGCTTCCCATTGATAAAGAATTCCTGCACCACCTCCAAGACCTGATGTTTCAGAATGTCCCAATGGCGTTTGAAGAATCCACTGCTGAAACCATCCGGTCCAGGAGGCTTGTTGGGATCCGCCATCTTGACAATAGATTCCACCTCCTCCAAAGTAACGGGAGCAAGAAGAATGCTATTCCCATACGGAGTCACCAATCTCTTCGTAATAATCTCTGGAAACACAGACAGGTAGTCAGTCTGGAAATATAACTCAGAATAGTACCTGACAGCCTCGTCCTGGATCTCCACCGGCGTCCCCACGAGAATGCCATCCGCATCAAGAAGCTGGGCGATGTGATTTCTATGCTGTTTTGTACGAATAACATCATAAAAGAATTTGGAACACCGGTCGCCATCTTTGAGCCAGGAGCATTTGGCACGCTGAGCCGTGCTAATCTCCTTCTGTAGCCTCAGGATGTTGACTTCTTCGATCAGCTCCTTCTCTCTAGCCGCCAGATCCCCATTAAGCATGTCAGCTTGCATGTCCTGCTGGATGGCCCGCAACTCCACCTCCTTATCTTCTAGGAGGCGTTTGGTTCAAGTTTTTGAAGCTTGGGAATGGGATTTGAATTCCTTACCCATGTTTGGTAAGTTTAGGATTGGGAATGAGGAGGGAATAGGAGGGGGTTAGGTGGGAAAGCTATTCCCATGGATGTGGGAAAGCTATTCCCAAGCCCCCCTTGGGAATAGATTTGCTTTCCTAGGAATGATGTTTGACTATTTTGTTTGGACGGTTATACCCTCGCTTTATTTTCAAAATTTTCAACTCTCAACCCAAACATGTGAATCATCATGAAATTAGTGAAAGGGTATTAAAGTAAAACTAAATAAATTAAGATTCCTATCCATGTGTGAACCAAACATGAAAATAATATTTTTTAAAATTTTGAATTACCTATTCCCAACCTAACCAAACATGGGTATGGAAATGTTGAATTCCTAAGGAATTGAAAATCTATTCCTAGGAATCCAAAAACTTGATCCAAACGAGCCCCTAAGGTAGACTTGGGCAACCCCTTCACCCAACTCCGAAGAGCTTCTTCGTGGCCTTGAGACGTCGAACCAAGCGGAACTGGGCCGTCCCCTCCTGACAGCTAGTAAGCCCCTCAGAGACAGCCTCTAGGTAGCCCTCCGAAAGATACCAACTGTTGTTGTACCTGAAAGGCCGGGACTTCCCAGGAGACCGAGATGTAAAGCCAACCTTGATGGGGGAATGATCACTCGTCCCAGCGGCCAGACCCTCCGCCGACGAGTTTGGGAAGTGCCGGAACCATTCCCCATTGCCCAGAGCTTGATCCAGCTGGCAGGCTACCCTGTTACGGGTAGCTTTGTTGTGCCAAGTCCAGATGAAGCCTGAGCGAGATAAACCCTGGAGCCCCGCATGGAGGAGGCATCTCTGGAAATCATACAGAATAGAGTCAGGAACTGGACGACCACCCACCTTCTCCCCCCGATGCAGAAGGGTATTGAAGTCCCCGATCAGAAGAAGTGGGAGGGACGACGAATCAGCAGCGGCGGCAACACGGGAGATGTCGCTCCACAGGGTCTCCCGTCTCCCTTTGTCGTTGTGGCCGTAGACCGCCCCCAGCAAGAACCGAAAGCTACCCTTGTTGAAGAAGGAGATGGCAATCAACTGCTCCGTCATCAAGATCAGGTCACCCTCCCAGCTCTTCGAGTTCCAACGAACCCAAATCCTGGCCATATCACATAGAGCCAGGCTGTGCAGTTGGGCCCAATGAGATGGGGTCCGCCGAGCAAGAGTTTTTTCACCTTTGATCTTAGACTCCAAAATAACAGAAATGTCACATTTCTCTCTGTGTAGCACCCCACAAATCTTCCTCCATCTACCTAGCGAACACGCCCCCTTCACATTCCAGGCGATAATAGCCATTAATTAATGAGAGGATGGGTCCCCCGGAGAAACACCCGGATCAGCACCTGGGGAATGTGTCACATCCATCGCTGAAGTATCCTCCTCCATCCCAGTCGGAATGGCCTGCTGGGGAACAACCTGAGAGAGCACCAACGCCCAGGCAGGATTATCAACACACACCGCCTCCTCTCTGTCAGTAGGATGCCCCCCTCCCTGGAGGGGCCGTCCCTCAGCTGACTGACAGCTCGTCTCTTCCTACAGTAAACCTGCCCCTCAGCCGATCCGCCTCCACCTCGCGCCTCAATCCCCGACGCCACCATGCCTCTAGTAACAATACTACTCTGCCCCGGGCAGGTGGTCAGTGCCCCGCTCGTGGGGGCAAGCTGAGTAGAGACAACGAGGCTCATCTCACCATCACTCACTGGATGAGTCACCTCCCCCGCCAAGACCTCCTGTCCACTGTCATCTCTGAAATCCATATAGCAGGGAGAGTCTGGGGCCTCACTCATGGGAATAGTAGGCTCCTTCTGAGATCCGACCGCCGAACAAGTACTGGCCAGATGCCCAAAACAGGAACAACGAGAATAGGTAGGTGGAACCCATTCGTATTCCACCTTCTGGGTAAGCACCTCTCCAGAAGGGATCTCATACTCCACCAACTCCGGTAACTCCCCCCCAGCTCGGATCTCCACAAAAATCCTGGCGTACATCAACCTCGACCGAAAGGCAGTAGCTTCGTCTGCCTTGATCGGGGTGCCCACCAAGCTCGCCAGCCGCATCAGCAAAAGAAAACTCCAAAACCGTACAGGGAACTCAGGGAAGCGAATCCATACTGGGATGACATTCAGAACTTCCGGCTCACATCGAAACTCCGGGGTCCACTCCTTTAGAATGATAAGCCTGCCGTCGAACGTCCAGGGGCCGCCTTGGAGGATCCTAGCAACATCCTCCGCAAGTCCGAACTTCACATAATAGAAGCCGTTCTCGCGGGCAAAGAACTCCATACTTCCCTTAGGCTGCCAGACACGCGCTGCATAACCTCGAATCTGTCCGTAGAAAGGCTTGTTGCCTAGGACATACAGGACGAGGGTATTTTTCCAGTAGGCTGACACCTTCTCTATCTCCTCCGCAGGGAACGAGGCCCGGAAACCCCTCCCTGCCTTGATCGGCGGCACATACTCCATCGATGTGGGACTTTTCGGCCCCACAGGTTTGCAGATCTCTGCCCAGGACCGTCCAGCAGGCCGAGTAGTCGCCCCTTGTGGCCTGGGGACACTCTCCGACCCCATAGGTTTGCTAACACCCGATCCTGTCATGTGGGATCCTGACCAGATTGTAACAACGCTTGAAGTGGAAGGGGCCTGGCCCACCATCCATCCCAGGAGCAGCCCAACTCCAGGAATCTGCATGCTGGCTAGTATCAATGGTGATCCGGCGAATCTCCTCTCCAAACTGAACAGTATACCGATAGTCCTCAGGCCGCCAGATGCCATCCCGGATAATCAGATTGCACTTCAGCCCTCTACTCGCCTCTCTGCCCATCTGTGCTCCCAAGGTCTCCAGGAGGGAACCATTACCCATCCACGGATCGAGCCAAAGATCGGAGTTAGCCCCATCTTTCATGATCATGCATATAGTGGACTGAAGAACCGATTTGCATCTAAGAATAGCCTTAAAAGGAACAGAGAAATTGTTATCAATCCTACAGGACCATAAATTAGTCCGCCTCAAGTATCTGCTAGCCATCCAATCTGCCCAAAGAGAGCTACCTTTGATGAACTGCCAAGCCATCTTCACCCCAGATGCCTCCCTAACCGCAAGAAGTGGTCTCAACCCCACTCATCTTTCCTCCCTAGGTCGACAGAGTTGCTCCCATGCTATCGCATGCATACCTCCTCGCCAGATGAAATTGGCGCATATGCTCTTCACCTTCCGGATGGTGGCCACCGGAATCTTTATCGACTGCAACCAGAACATAGCAATGCCCGAAATGACCGACCTCACTAGCTCAATGCGGCCCCCAAAAGATAGTCCAGCTGCCTGCCAGCCTTCCACTCTCCTTTGGGCAAACTCCACCAGGCTTTGGCAGTCTTGATCCCTAACATAATTCACCGTCAGAGGTACCCCCAGATACTTAACCGGTAGTTCACCTTTCTTTACTCCCAGCACAAAAGCCCTTTCCTCCTTGAGTGAGCAAGTCGAATTGAAGTAAACCATGCTCTTCTCCCTATTCAGCTGAAGCCCAGACAGCCGCCCAAACTCCTCCATAATATCTGAAAGCGCACGCATCCCCCGCATAGAAGGCTGAAGAAGCACCAAGAGGTCGTCAGCATAAATCAAGTGGGACACCACCAGATTTACCAGTCTGAAGAGAGGGACAATCTTCCTACTATGCACCGCCAGGTCCATCAGGCAAGTGAAGTACTCCATCACCAGAATGAACATATACGGGGAGAGGGGATCCCCCTGCCGAAGACCCCTGTTGCTCCTGAAGAAACCATAAGGAGTACCCTGGATGAGAACCGAAAAAGTGGGAGAGCAAATGCATTCCCTCACCCTCGCTACCCACATCTCATCAAACCCCATGGCTAGCATAAGGTGGCAGAGGAAGTCTCTGTTGACAGTGTCGTACGCTTTCCTCAGATCCAGCTTCACACACAGGCCTTCATCCCCCCTGGCTTGTTGAAATCTCTGACCATCTCATGAGCAAGCAGACTGTGCTCAGCAATCGAGCGACCCTTGATGAAAGCCGCCTGATTCCGAGATACAAGGCCCTGCATAATCCCCTCCATGCGTCGGCACATAAAATGGGTGATTATCTTATAAAGATAATTACAACACGCAATAGGCCGGAAGTCGACGAGTGAAGTAGCGCCCTCTTTTTTCGGGACCAGGGTCAGGAAGGTGTGGTTCAACTCCTTCAGCAGCTTCCCTTCCAAGAAAAACTCCTGCACCGCCTCTAGAACTCGGTACTTAAGCACACCCAGTGTCGCCTAAAGAACCCACTAGAGAAGCCGTCCGGTCCCTGGGCCTTAATGGGATCCGCATTCATCACAATAGCCTCCACCTCCTCCAATCTCACAGGGGCCAACAACAAGCTATTCCCATAAGGCGTCACCAACCTCTTCGTGACAAGCTCAGGGAACAAGGTGGGATAATCAGTCCGCTGATACAAGTCAGAATAAAACCTAACTGCCTCCTCCTGAATTCCCACCGGGTCGCCGACAAGCCTGCCCTCGCCATTGAGAAGCTTGGGTATGCTGTTCCGGTGTTGTCTGGTCCGGATCACATCGAAGAAGAACCTGGTACACCGGTCCCCATCCTTGAGCCATGAACACTTAGCCCTCTGCGCCGCACTGATCTCCTGCTGGAGCCTCAGGATGTTGACCTCCGAAATCAGGACCTTCTCCCTAGCTGCCAACTCCTCGCTCAACATATCTGCTTGTAGAGCTCCCTGAACCCCCCGTAGCTCGGTCTCCTTATCCTCCAGGGAATACCGCGGCATCGTCTTCACCCAGTTTCGAATGGCTTTCTTAGTCTGTTTGAGTTTGTGAACCATGCGAAACTGAGCCGTGCCCTCCCGAGAGTGCTGCAACCCCCCCATAACCACCTCATAACCAGCAGATAGGTACCAGCTGTTGTTGTACCGAAATGGCCGAGCCTTCCAAGTAGGCCTCGCCGAGAAGCCTACCCGGATAGGGGAGTGGTCACTGGTCCCTGCCGCAAGTCCCTCCGCCAAAGAATTAGGGAAGCAGTGAAACCATTCACTGTTCCCTATAGCCCTATCAAGCTGACAGGCAATCCTGTTATGGACCGCCTTATTTTGCCAGGTCCAGATATGCCCAACCCTCTCCAGCCCCCTCAGCCCCTACAAGAGGAGACACCTCTGGAAGTCGTATAAGATCTGGTCAGGCACCGGACGACCCCCCACCTTCTCATGCCGGTGCAGCACGGCATTGAAGTCTCCCATAAGTAGCAGAGGAAGATGCAGATGCTCCGCCATACGTCCTACACGCACAATGTCCTCCCACAGGGCCTCCCGTAGCCGCATATCATTGTGCCCATAGACCGCACCCAGGATGAAACCGAATCCTCCTTTATTTACAAATGAGATGCTAATAAGTTGCTCAGTCTTCAGAACCTGATCCCCTCCCAACTATCCTTGTTCCACCGAACCCAGATCCTTGCCATATCACAAAGATCTAGGTTATGAATCTGGGCCCAATTAGCAGGAGTCCTGCGAGATAGCAATGTCGCCCCTCTAATCTTCGTCTCAAGCAAAATAGAGATGTCACACTTCTCACGCTTCAGCACTCCACCAATCTTCTTCCATCTCCCAATGGAACACCCTCCACGAATGTTCCAAGCGAGGACCGACATTAATTAATTAATGTGGGATCCCCCTGGACACCACCTGGACTGACACCCGGAGGAAGTGTCTCGTCCATCAAATCTAGATCCTCCCCCCTCCCTGAGGTGAGGGAAAGGTGAGCCTGAATCCTGGAGGGTGTGAAGGTCCAATCCGAATTATCCCCGGTCTGATCATCTTCCCGCAAAGAAGGTGCATGCCTCTTCCTGCAATATACCTTCTCCACCACAGGAACCTCCATAGCATCCTGACTGCTACCAAGGGTAGTCATATCCCTGATCACCATATTCCTCTGGTGTCTGAACGGAACTATCACGCCCTGCGGACTCTCCTGACTCGTCTGGGTGTCTGTCTCTGGCCTCCTGGCAACCTCCATCATAGCCCTCCTCCGCCTGTCTGCATGTAGTCCCCACTTCGGGGTTGGGGCTGGATGCCTTCTCCGGCTCCACCACCTCCATCAGTGCTACCGCGGGCCCAGCAGTCTCCTTCCCTCTAGAAGTGCAGGCACTAGACACGTGGCCAAAACACTTACATAGGGAGCACGTTGGGGGGACCCAGTCATACTCAACCCTCTGAGTTAGAACCTCCCCGGAGGCTATCTCATATTCCAGAAGGCTCGGAAGCTCCGTCCTAGCCTTTATCTCCACAAATATCCTGGCATACATCAGTCTACTGCGGAAAGCCGTAGCATCATCCGCCTTGATCGGCCTACCAACCAAACTAGCTAATCTCATGAGTAGGAAAATGCTCCAGTATTTCACTGGGAACTCAGGAAAGCGAATACAGACAGGAATCGCGTTGAGAACCACCTTCTCACATTTCAACTCCGGAGTCCACTCCTTCAGAATAATGAGCCTCCCGTCAAAGGACCAGGGCCCCCCTTGGATAATCCTGGTTACATCCTCCTTCAGACCGAACTTCACAAAATAGAATCCATTCTCCCTGGAGAAGATCTCCATGCTCCCCTTTGGCCACCATACCCGCTCTGCATATTCCCGTATCTGGCCGTAAAATGGTTTACTCCCCAGCACATACATCACCAGAGTGTTCTTCCAGAAGTTTGTGACCTCAGCAATCTCCTCTGCTGGAAAATACGCCCGGAGGCCACCACCCACCTTCTTCGGTGGCACATACTCCATCGATGTCGGGCTCTTGGTCTCCGCCGGCATACAAACATCCTTCCAAGATTTAGGACTCGGCCCGCCTGTGATCGTGCGGGCATAGGCCCCAGGGACTCCGGATACTGACTCCCGACTACCTCCGCAATACCTTTTCCTTTCTCAACCGCCGTCACCTTGGGTCTCTATCCAGTCTCTGTACGCCCCGGTCCACCTCCCGCTCGCCGGGGTACACACGGCCTAGTTCCGTTCCTACCATGCCCCGTCCGGCCCATAGCTTGGGTCTGGACCCCACTTCTCCCACCAGGGCGACGCCTCGTCACAGTCATCCAGCCTCCATCCTCGCCCAGACCATCTCGAGATCCAGAGCCAGATCCAAATTCGAACATCATAGCATTGTTGTCACCCGAAGGACGGATCATCGACACACCTCCTTGGAAGGGTCCGCCCGACCCACCCCGTTCCGCATCTGCACCCCCTGCCAAGCTTCCTGCCGTCGTGGCAGCAGTCGTCGCCGCCTTCGGGGCTGCCCGGCCGTCCGCCTCCACACGGGGAGGGTCGCCCGTCCCTCCCGACAACATCCCCGGCCCCCTCCCGCCGGAGGAGGCCGCCGACGGCGCATGGGGGGGTTCGCCCTGTAGTGCCCCGTCCCGCTAAGTCAATCGGAGGAATCGAAACGTCGACGGCATACAGACTTAGCCTTGCAACGGCTGCTCGAAGATATCGCTCGGTCGAGACGACCACTTGCTCAGGTGGGATAGTTTCGGTGAACTAGCCTCATCTTTGCCTTCACATAATAAATCGCATATTTTCAACTTGCACAAGTAGGCTTGAAAATAAAAAGACGAATCCACATAGCTAAGGGAATAATCCCAAGTCGGGTCGATTGAGTTAGAATATAGAAAGGTCCAAAGGTCGGCTTAGAATTGGTGCACGACGTGCTTTGAAAATGACACTCGATCCTTCGTCCCGTGGCTTGGGAGAAGGAAAGTTGGTATTCGCCGCAAAGCTAAGAGTTAGCCTAAGTCATAGGCGTCGTCCGCGTAAATGCTCGATAAAGCATGCACGCTTCCACGATGCAAGGCTTGGCATAGCCTTTGCTCGTCCCTCTGGTTAAGTTGTAGGTTTGATTAAGTCAGGCAAAGTTATGTCGGTCGACCTAAGACATCCCAAGTACTGTCCCGCTCTTTTGCGGTTTGTCAAGTTAAGTATTCCTACGATCTCAAGGCCCGTCGACTTGGGCAGGAGTGTCGCGTAGAGCACAGTTGGCTTGAGGCACGATGCACGGACTTAGTGTTTAAGACAAGGACCACAATTGATTCAAAGCAAGTTTTGGAGAAAGGACTACAAATAGGCATTCATGAGTTGAATAAAATGATAGGTTAACATGGAAAGAATGCTCGCGACCATGGGTCGTCGAGGGATCTCAAGGATAGACGTCTTGAACTTGGTTTTGAAAGAGATGGTAACACTGAAAGTAGAATGACTGTGTGAGACGTCAGTTTGAGTCAGGTCTTACATGGTCATTGGACAACTTGTCGACAAGGTAGAGTTTCCCCGTAACGGCAACCCAGGGCCATGGGACCGTTTCGTCCAAGAAAGGAAACACGGTGATAGCTGTGCTGAATCGATAGCACCGGGTTAGTCGGGAACTTCCAGGGGGCTAGCTACCTTGCGCTGGAAGGGTCCCGGCTAACGCAAGCTATGAGTCCAGGTATAGCTTGTTATGCTAGTGACCTCATATAGATGAGTCGGCATGAGCGGCGATCCGCGTATATACCTTTGGACTGAGTCGAATATTAGGTGAAGTGAATCAAGAGTCGGGAAGAATGCGTACACGATAAAGACAATGTTTTGGGGCCTAAGATTTGGCTGCAGCGTAGACATCGTGCTTCGGCACGAGATGTGGTTTCAAGTTTTAAGTTGTTGGTTAGAGTTGCATAAGTTGGGCTTGAGTCGTTCGAGTTTAAGTCAGGAATCGCTGCAAGGCAAAGTTGGTTAATTGACACTAAATTCACAAGTCTCGATTTGGTCAGTTGGTGATCAAAGTAGCATGGGCCGTGAGGCGACGATATGGTTTGGTCTCACTGAGTTGCGAGGCACGACACAAAGGAATTGTAGCACGGTCGCATGGAAAATCGAGTACAATCGCGTAGTTGCGTCTCTGATTATGTGCCGAAAGGCAAGCACGACTTGATAGGTTAACGTTGTTGGTGCAAGCACGGGATGGTCTAGAGACACAGAATAGGCCAAGGCGTCGGTCCTAAAATAATCCTAAGGCAAGAGTAGAAAGACAATCAGAAGGGACTATGTTGCACAAAGTAAATCAAACGTGTAGATTTTGTATGGGTGGACGAGGAGCTCATTCCACCAGTACAGTTGAGTACTGACACCGACATAGTTTCCATGTGCAGGCACAGGTAGAAGCTCGTGGCCCGGAGCTCGCTTGGATGCGTCGAGGCACGGAGTTCCTTGGCGATTCGAAGCGTACGGCCGCATGGAGTCAAGACTTATATGGGACATAATGTATGGACGTCGCCTTCCGAAGCATCCGCTGGCTCAAGACTTGTATTTGAGAGATGAGAGAGAGCTGAGTGATTGTAATCTTGGCATGGCGCCCCATTGTAACATTTGTTTCAATATCAATAAAGATCATCTTTTGAGTAACTTGTATTTCATTCTAATTTTCCGCTGCTATTATTCAATGTCTCTGCTTGGGACTTCTGTGCGACGACCCCGTCGCAGCCGCTGTAATCGGCCGTTATGGAATCCGCCTTGCACGAGCGCAATCTAGGCTCGTGCGGCATCACACCTTAGCGAGGACGATCGCTCCTACGGGAGCGGGGCGCGACATAATCGTATTAGAGCACGGCTTTACGTCCTTGGACTATCGATTGAATTCTTTAACTCCATTGTTTTCGCAAACTCTGAATTGTTGCTTCCGCATGTTGATATCGTTGGTGCGCTCTCTCTCAAATGTCCCACGGGATGTCCATACAATAAGTCTAAATAATTTGCAAAAATGTAGGAGAACAGTTTTTTTGACAAGAAACAAAAAGATGGTTTGCATAAGCACGGTTGGCTAAGTCGGGCTGGGCATATACACCAAAGTTGCGTCGACCTTAGCAAAGTCGAGTGCGAGATTCGTAATGTTTCGAGCTAGAATGAGTTGAATTCGATTAAGTGAGATGACTATCGATAGGGGTGCTATCGAGCGACGATAACGTCGATACGATATAGATGAGCGTGCTTGGAATTTGAGGAATGGTTCGAACGGAAAATTTGAAGGAGTCGATTTTGATTCGAATTATGGTTTTGAGGATTTGTCAAATGACTTCATCCCTGAGTGGTGTATGCGATAGCTTCAGGGATGTCGATCGATTGAGAATGCGGGGTGTCGGTGAGTCTATCAGCAAGCGTCGCGTTATGCAAAGCCTTGGATTGAGTATCGTTGAATAAGTTGTAGTCTTGAGATTGGACGAGTTGATTCGAACAACCTAGAAATTTACGCGCACGGAACGTGCACGAAATTGAGGAGTGTGCGAAGAATAAAACGCAAAAATGATTGAGTAGGTGAAATCGAATCGAGAAAAAGTTAGGGTGTACGAATGGATGACTTAATCGAGGAAATTGATACGGATCGTATACGAAAGTTAGCACGACAGGTAGATAGTGTGCATGAAAAGTTTGATTTTGAAGTTACGCGAATGACTCTAAGGATTGGATTGAATGATGCTTGATGATTTGAGTTGGCAAGAAAATGATGCGAATTGAGAAAATACGTTGGTCGATGACTTAAGATAAACGGATGAACAATACATGAAATTGGTTTGAGGAAATTGATGTTGTGAATGATTCGAGGGATAATGATCGAACTTGAATTTGAATGTTGAGGAGATTATCCAGTCGGATGATAGCATCATTCGCACGACTCGAAATTGGTTGAAAAGGAAGATCGTCAGGTTACGTATATCATCGATGGTATTGAGGCGTATCAAAGATCAATATGCGATAACTCGGAGGTACTCTAACTCGGCGAATGACGATCGTGCAAGTGTTATTGTTCGGTTGGATGCTATACTTAGGATTTTGATTGAGATGAATGTTGGAGGAAAATGATTGTGTCTTGATGGTTACGCGAATAACCACAGTGTCGACATTCTTGTCTTGAGCGAGCGCAACTCTAGCCTCGCACATGCGTTGCGTCGAATTTGGGACGATCGTTCCGCGTGAGCGCTGACATGGTGATTCATGTCGCGGGAATGATCGAACTCGGAAAATCAGGACGCGCAACTTTGATTGTCTCGACTTGTTGGTTTGATGCGAAGAAAAATTAGAGGATGTTTAGACTTGCGATTGATGAATGAAATAAACTTAAGGATTGAGTAGGTCCAATCCGCGCATCGAGAATGAATTAGTCTAGATACAAAACAAGAGTTACGTCCCGATGAGGATAATTAACCCGCGGGAGCGTGCATGGTGATTCATGCCCATCGTGGATAATATAAATCGCATGAGATCGGGGCACAACATATTGTTAAGCTAGACGACCTCATGATCGAATACGTGAATTGGGATGAATGACTTAGGGAATATGAAATGTGAATTATGGTTTAGCGATAAATTGTGTCATAGCGGCTTGAATTGGAAGGATTGATAGGCGGATTATGTCGAACGTGTTCGAAGAGATAGACTATGCGAAATGGCTTGATGAACGAGTGATATTGATGTGTCAAGGAACTGGTTGAAACGTGAATTATCGTAGGATGGCTTTGCTGAATGGCTCAGACCCCGTGCGACAAATGTTGGGATGTGTGTAGGGAATCGATGCTCGATGTTTAGAAATCGGAGTGATGTGAGCTTGGATAGAAAATCCCGTACTATCAACTTGGTTTGACCTTAGGATGGGGTCAGTGTTAATATTGTTGTTTGGGAACTATGATTCCAATACTGACAATCGACCTTGGACTGAAAAAGATAGTCTAGAGACATAGCCTAGCGGTTAGGCAGACGTTCCGGTACGGAGCGATAGGAATTGTGGAGGCACCACTCATGAGGCTCGGTTGACATGCACGTATATCAGGGACGCCCGAATATGTGCACGATCTGACTCGAGTGGTGATGGGAGATTCTCTATCACGAGGCTGGGCTGAAATACATGTATTTTGGGGACGCCTAGAATATGTGCACGATCCAACTAAGTGATACGTTGAATCAAGTGAGACTTGAGGAATGGAAAAGTGTCGAGGATTTTGAAATCGTATTAAAGGAAAGATTGAGGGTAGCACGAGCGTGGCTCGGATTTTAGAAATGCATAGGAGAAATGTGCGCGAGAGTCGTCGAACATTCGAGTGATAAGTCGATGAGTAAGTACTCAGTTTCGAGGACAAAACTTTTTCTGAGTGGTATATGATGTAGTACCCCGTCCTGCTCAGTCAATCGGAGGAATCGAAACGCCGACGGCGTTCGAACTTAGCCTTTCAACGGCTGCTCGAAGATATCGCTCGTTCGAGGCGACCACTCGCTCAGGTGGGGTAGTTTCGGTGAACTCGCCTCATCTTTGCCTTAACATAATAAATCGCATGTTTTCAACTTGCACAAGTAGGCTTGAAAATAAAAGAGACGAATCCACATAGCTAAGGGAATAAATCCAAGTCGTGTCGATTGAGTTAGAATATGGAAAGGTCCAACGGTCGGCTTAGAATTGGTGCACGGCGTGCTTTGAAAATGACACTCGATCCTTCGTCCTGTGGCTTGGGAGAAGGAAAGTTGGTATTCGCCGCAAAGCTAAGAATTAGCCTAAGTCATAGGCGTCGCCCGCGTAAATGCTCGATAAAGCATACACGCTTCCACGATGCAAGGCTTGGCATAGCCTTTGCTCGTCCCTCTGGTTAAGTTGTAGGTTTGATTAAGTCAGGCAAAGTTATGCCGGTCGACCTAAGACATCCCAAGTACTGTCCCGCTCTTTTGCGGTTTGTCAAGTTAAGTATTCCCACGATCTCAAGGCCCGTCGACTTGGGCAGGAGTGTCGCGTAGAGCACAGTTGGCTTAAGGCACGATGCACGGACTTAGTGTTTAAGGCAAGGACCACAATTGATTCAAAACGAGTTTTGGAGAAAGGACTATCAAATAGGCGTTCATGAGTTGAATAAAATGATAGGGTAACATGGAAAGCACTGTTCTAAAAATCGGCCTAGACGGCCGCCGGCCGCACCGAAAAGGCCCTAGTCGGCCGGCCTAGGCGCTAGGCGGGGCTAGGCGTCCCTAGACGGCCTTTCAAACTGCAAAAAAAAAAAAAAAAAAAACGCACGCACGCGCACTTACCGGTGGTGGTGGTGGTGGACCGGTGGTTGTGGCAGTGGCTCTAGTGTTGCTGCTGTCTACAGTGGTGGTGGAGGCGGTGGTGGTGGAGGCGGTGGTGAAGGCGGAGGCGGTGGTGATGTGGAGGCGGTAGTGGAGGCGGAGGCGGTGGTGATGTGGGGGCGGTGGTGGAGGCGGAGGCAGTGATGATGTGGAGGCGGTGGTGGAGGCGGAGGCGGTGGTAGAGGCGGAGGCGGAGGCGGAGGCGGTGGTGATGTGGAGGCAGCGGTGGTGGTGGAGGCGGTGGTGATGGTGGAGCCGGAAGATGAGAGGGAGAGGAGAGGAGAGGAGAGGGAGAAGGAGAGGGAGAGGGAGAGGAGAGGAAAGGGAGAGGGAGAGGGAGAGGAGAGAGGGAGGAGAAGCAGAGGAGAGGGAGGAGAGTGAGAGGAAGGGAGGGAAATGGAAAGGGGAAGGAAAAGGAAAAGAAAAAGGAAAAGTTTTTTTTTTTTGATTGCTACACTCGAACTGTGGACCTCTCCACCGCCAACAAACAATACTCAAACACAACCTGCTAACCAACTTGCCAACTTCAAGTTATGTTCTCATATGGCATATACATATATATGTGATATCCACATATATACATTAATTAAAAAAACAGTTCGGCACCTAGGCGCCCTAGGCGCTAGGCGGACCCTCGGCGCACCGTCTCCGCGTAGCGATTTTTAGAACATTGATGGAAAGAATGCTCGCGACCATGGGTCGTCGAGGGGTCTCAAGGATAGAAGTCTTGAACTTGGTTTTGAAAGAGATGGTAACACTAAAAGTAGAATGACTGTGTGAGACGTCAGTTTGAGTCGGGTCTTGCATGGTCATTGGACAACTTGTCGACAAGGTATAGTTTTCCTGTAATGGCAACCCAGGGCCATGGGACCGTTTCGGCCAAGAAAGGAAACACGGTGATAGTTGTGCTGAATTGATAGCACCGGGTTAGTCGGAAACTTCCAGGGGGCTAGCTACCTTGCGCTGGAAGGGTCCCGGCTAACGCAAGCTATGAGTCCAAGTATAGCTTGTTATGCTAGTGACCTCATATAGATGAGTCGGCATGGACGGCGATCCGCGTATATGCCTTTGGACTGAGTCGAGTATTAGGTAAAGTGAATCAAGAGTCGAGAAGAATGCGTACACGATAAAAACAATGTTTTGGGGCCTAAGATTTGGCTGCAGCGTAGACACTGTGCTTCGGCACGAGATGTGGTTTCAAGTCTTAAGTTGTTGGTTAGAGTTGCATAAGTTGGGTTTGAGTCGTTCGAGTTTAAGTCAGGAATCGCTGCAAGACAAAGTTGGTTAATTGACACTAAGTTCACAAGTCTCGATTTGGTCAGTTGGTGATCAAAGTAGCATAGGCCGCGAGGCGACGATATGGTTTAGTCTCACTGAGTTGCGAGGCACGACACAAAGGAATTGTAGCACAGTCACATGGAAATGGAGTACTATCGCGTAGTTGCGTCTCTGATTATGTGCCGAAAGGCAAGCACGACTTGATAGGTTAACGTTGTGGGTGCAAGCACGGGATGGTCTAGAGACACAGAATAGGCCAAGACGTCGGTCCTAAAATAATCCTAAGGCAAGAGTAGAAAGACAATCAGAAGGGACTATGTTGCACAAAGTAAATCAAACGTGTAGGTTTTGTATGGATGGACGAGGAGCTCATTCCACCAGTACAGTTGAGTACTGACACCCACATAGTTTTCATGTGCAGGCACAGGTAGAAGCTCGTGGCGCGGAGCTCGCTTGGATGCGTCGAGGCACGGAGTTCCTTGGCGATTCGAAACGTACGACCGCATGGAGTCAAGACTTATATGGGACATAATGTATGGACGTCGCCTTCCGAAGCATCCGCTGGCTCAAGACTTGTATTTGAGAGATGAGAGAGCTGAGTGATTGTAATCTTGGCCTGGCGCTCCATTGTAACCTTTGTTTCAATATCAATAAAGATCATCTTTTGAGTAACTTGTGTTTCATTCTAATTTTCCGCTGTTATTATTCAATGTCTCTGCTTGTGACTTCTGTGCGACTACCCCGTCGCAGCTGTTGTAATCGGCCGTTCTGGAACCCGCCTTGCACGAGCGCAATCTACGCTCGTGCGACATCACGCCTTAGCGAGGACGATCGCTCCTACGGGAGCGGGGCGTGACACGCCCGACCCCCCAGCCAAGTCGCCCGACCTCCCAGCCAAGTCGCCGGACCCCCTCCCGCATGAGTAGCCGCCGCCGCCCGGGGGGGCCGCCCCCCCCCCCCCCCCTTCCTCGCTGGCTTCATCTTCATCCTCCCCCGGCGAGCGGGTCTGGGGGCCGGGGGGGGGGGGGGGGGGGGGGTTTCGTTCGCGGTTAGGGCAGAAGCCCTAGCAACGCTCGGGAGAACCATCGCGGTATATAAAACATATATATATATATATATATATATATATAGAGAGAGAGAGAGAGAGAGAGAGAGAGAGAATAATGACTCCTCTACAGCCGGCCCTAGCTCCCCCCTTCCCCGCAGCATGTTTCCTTTCCGCCCCCGCCTGAGCCTCCTTCCTCCGCTGCGATGGAGGAGGGGGAACTCCCCTCCCCCTCCCATCATCTTTCCCCCTCCCCTCCCCGTTTTCCTTCTTCGCCTTCCCCCCTTTCTCCGCCGCTCGCAACGGCCCGTCGTGGAGTTGGCCGCGTGACCGGCGGGTTGGAGGGGGGCGCGGTCCCCCCTTTTGTCCGGCATGCCGGAGGAGGCTTCGCTCCTTTCAGCGCTGGACGCTTCTTGGGCTTGCCCGGGTGCTCAGTGCTTAGGTGCGCGGGAGCGCCGCCCCATCGTCGGTCGCAGCAGTCCATCCATCGCCCTCTTTGCTCCTCTTCCAGTGCTGCGGTATCTTCCCTTTCGCCTGCCCCTTCGGTGCCCCCTGCGGCGGAGCGGGCTCTCTCCGACCCGTTGCCGCTAGCTTCGGCGGAGCGGGGAGCCGGTCTTGGCGGGCTGCGACCTATTCGCACTTTAGCGGAGGTGACCGCTGGCGGGCTCTCCCCACCGTCGCAGTTTCTTCCGCCCCGTTCTTTCTCCGTCTCCGAGGGTTCCCCAGCCATCTCTTTCTCCGTGGATGAGGTGATTCAACTCTCCGCCCCGTTTCGCCTTGCGCTGATCGGTAAATTCCTGCACTCGCGGCCTCCGGTCGATGTGGTTCGCAGGATCTTTGGGAAGATGGGCTTCTCCGGTCCTGTTTCAGTAGGCGTCATCGACGAGCGTCACTTGCTCAACCGACCTTCCATGGAGGCAGATTTCCTGAGGCTTAGATCGAAGGAGGTTTGGACTGTTGCACAGGCGCCAATGCGGTTGACCACATGGTCGCCGAATTTTAACCCGAAGCACGAGTCCTCGGTGGTACCGATGTGGGTATCCCTGCCCGGCTTACCTATCGTTCTGTTTGCGTAGAGGCTCTTTTCCTCATAGTGCGCTGCATCGGATCCCCGATTATGCTGGATTATGCCACTTCGATCGTGTCGAGGCCTAGCTGCCCCCGTGCCCTTGTGGACATCGACCTGAACTGCCCCTCTCCCTTCCGGATTCTCATCAGCATGATGGACGGTAGAGACATTTGGCAGGACATTGTTTTGGAGAACCGACCTACTGTTTGCAGCGGTTGCCTTCACCGCGGCCATGATATCGGAGAGTGCCCTTCGATCGCGAGCGTTCCCCAGGTCGCGCCCCCCTTGGGAGTGGCTGCGCTTGATTCTCCGAGCAGCGCTGCCCAGCCGGGCCGCTCTTCGCCTTTTACTCCAGTCTCTCGCTCCGGCCCATCAGTCGACGGAAGAGCTCCTGGGAAGGCAGGCAGCTTGGAGGACTTCCATGGCCCCTCGCGCGTTGCCATTGGCACCTCTCTCCCTTCAGTAGATGCAGTGGCCTCCCCCTCCAGATTTGGGTCGCCAGTTAAGTTTGAGAATGGCAATGCCTCCGTGGTGGCGGGCGTGGGATCAGTGGTTCCGGCCCAGGCGATCACATCTGGAATGGATAGTGGCTTTGTGGCGAGCGCCGAGTCCAGCCAGGCGAGGCCGTCTCAACTGGGGACGTCGGCGACCCAGGGGATCCGCCTTCAGAACCCCCTCTCGGGGTCATTTGCACTCTGCAACGATCTTCATCGGCCGAGCTTGGGCAGGACGACCTTTCCTTGACCCTCACCCCACCTATGGGCGCTGACGGCCACCTATGCTGGGCGGACGAGGTCGACCGCATCGAGGCAGAGCTCCTCGGTGGCGCTGACACCGATGTAGGCTTGTTCAACCAGGATCAAGGGAGCAGCACTTCAAGGGGGATCATTCCTTTGACGAGGTACTCCTTACCACCGGCTCAGATAATGCCCGACCACTCTTCTGTCGGTGGAGAGGTCCTTGTCCAGGGAGATTGCTACAAGAGTTCTGTAATCCCATCTGCTCAGCATGAACCTGAGGATTTGGTTAAGGCTCACCTTAACGAACCCTCCGGAATCGACAATGAATCAGTAAGAATATCCCATGTCGTCGACCCAAACTTTCAGGTTTTCGTGCCACCCCAGGTTGTCAAAAATCCCAGTAGGATTTACTCTAAGCAGACTATGCATCTTAGGTCCGCCTCAAAAAACAAGGCCAGATAGCAGGGAGTTAGCAGGTAGCAGTTAGCAGGGCGTAGGTTGGCTATTAGAGCCGTAGTTTGCTTGTCTTTTGCCTACTGGGCAGAGTCTGATGTATCTGTCTTTTCCTTTACCATCAATAAAATTTTCTTATATATATATATATATATATATATATATATATATATATATATATATATGGAAGCGGATCAAAAGCCCCTCTTAAAAAACCTCCTAAAAACCCTCTCACTCTCAGTCGTCCATTTAATGTTAATATTAATGTTAATATTAATGTTAATGTTAATATTAATGTTAATATTAACATTAAATACTAAACTTAACATTAAAATTAATATTAACATTAACATTAACATTAATATTAACATTAACATTAATATAAAAATAAAAATTAATATTAACATTAATATTAACATCAATATTAATATTAACATTAAATAGACGGTTGAGAGTGAGGGGATTTTTAGGAGATTTTCTAAGGGGAGCTTTTGATCCGCTCCCTATATATATATATATATATATATATATATATATATATAGAGAGAGAGAGAGAGAGAGAGAGAGAGAGAATATAAGCACCGATAAAAATGGCTGCAGCGGCGAGCGCTCCTGGCGATTTCCCTAGGGTTTCCCTGGCGATGCCCCCCCGCCCCCCGGACCCTCTCGAGGGAGGGATCCGGAGGAAAGGTGGGAAGGAGGGGGGGGGGGGGGGGGCGGGCGGCCCCACTGGCCGGTCGGCGGAGGCACGGCGACCCCCCCAGGCGGAGGGGGGGGGGGTCGGGCGACAAGTGCGGGGGGGTCGAACCCCCCAGGCGGAGGCGGAAACATGCCCCCCCCCCAGGCGGTGGGGGGGGGGGGGGGGGGGTCGGGCGACAAGGGGGGGGGGGGGGTCGGACCCCCAGGAGGCGGCGACAGTACGGGGACCCCCCCAGGCGGAGGGGGGTTGGGCGCCGGCGGATTGGGCAAGGGTTCGGGCGGCGGCGGAAAGCACCATGACGGGAGGGGGTCGGCTGGACTCATCGGGAACCCCACGGTTGGGGGTTCAGGAGCGGGTGGAGATACGACACCGGTGTTTGAATTCGGATCGGGATCTACGCCGGTGGCGGACGGGACTGGAGAGGCAGGCTGGCAGACGGTACTCAGACGACGGGCCGGAGGGCGACGAGGGGTTCAGAACCAAGGGAATTCTGGGAGCCGGCCGCCAAGAGGCACAGTCGATCCACATCGCCGAGGGGGTAATACGGTTCGCATTGTGTCTGGGTGGCGGCCCAAGGCGACGGCGGCTGAGAAAGGAAAGGATATTGTCATCGATACTGGTAGACAGGGCCCAGTAGCTGCGAAACCTCCAACCAGGACCCCCTCTGAGGAGCAGAGGCCTCGGTCATGGAAGGAGGTGTGCACTCCAGTGGAGTCGAAAAGCCCGCTATCTATGGAATATGTCACCCCGATGGCAGTTGGAGGACTCAGGGCTTACTTCCCCGCCGAGGAAATAACGGAGGTTTCGGATTTCTGGAAGAACACCTTGGTGCTATATGTTTTAGGGAACAAGCCGTTCTATGGCCAAATTCGGGGTTATGCGGAGAGAGTCTGGAGGCCCAAAGGCAGTATGGAATTCTTCTCTCGGGAGAATGGATTTTATTATGTCAAGTTTGGGTTGGCGGAGGATGTGACCAGGATTCTGCAGGGAGGGCCATGGTCGTTTGATGGGAGACTCATTATATTGAAGGAATGGACACCGGAGCTGAGGTGTGAGAAGGAAGTGTTGAATGACATCCCCGTCTGGATTCGTTTCCCAGAGTTCCCTGTTAAGTATTGGAACATCCCTCTCCTCATGAGACTCGCCAGCCTCGTGGGGAAGCCGATCAAAGCAGATGAGGCCACTGCTTTTCGTACAAGACTAATGTACGCCAGGGTCTTCGTGAAGATCAAGGCAGGCTCGGAGCTTCCGAGCATGCTTGAGTAACAGGTTCCGTCTGGAGAGGTTCTGACGCAGTCGGTGGAGTATGATTGGGTCCCACCCATGTGTTCTTACTGCGAGTGCTTTGGGCACATTACCAGTGTATGCAAATACAAGGGAAAGGAGGCCGCCAGGCCACAGGCGGCCCAGACGGAGGCACCTCGGATGGAGCCGGATCAGACTGAGGCACCAGAGAAGGAGATGACTCCCAGTCACTTGCCTGGGAAGACGGCGCCAGACAGACAGATGGAGGAAGACACAGTTATGGAGCCGCAGAGATAGGAGAGCATGCAGGGTGCGCTGGTCCCGTTCAGGCCACGGAGGACTATGGTGACCAGAGGTATGAGTGCGGCTGATAGCGGTCAGATGGTGGTGGCGGCCTCCCCGACACTTACGGTATACAGCAGCAGGAAGAGGTACGCTCCGGCCACTATGGAGGATATTCCCCAGGCGAGGGATATGGATGACCAGACCGAAGCCAATCCTGACTGGGCACTTACTCTTAGCAGGATTCAGGCACATCTTGCCCCTTCCTCCATGGTGGATGCAGTCTTAGATCAGGCGGATGAGACACTTCCCTCGAGTGTCGATCCAGATGAGATTCAGGGGGATCCCTCATCTTTTATTTAGATGTCGGTCCTAACATGGAACATTAGGGGGGGTGTTCCATTGGACGATGGAGGGAGATTAGAGAGGTTCTGAGGAGAGAGTCTTGGGATATTGCTATTTTGCTGGAGACGAAGATTCGAGGGGCCGCTATGCTCTCGCGTCGGACTCCGGCAGCCTGGGATCACATTCACAACTTAGATCTTTGCGGTATGGCAAGGATCTGGGTTAGGTGGAATACAGGTAGCAGGACGGGGGTGCATATTCATAAATCTGAACAACTCATCGGTGTTACTTTCGAGAACAAAGGTGGGTTCCGATTTATCTTGGGTGCGGTATACGGGCACAATGACCGGAGACTCCCGGGGGCTTTATGGGAGGATATTGTGCTTCTGGGTCATATGGCGGACAACATGCATCTTCCTCTGCTCATCTTGGGGGACTTCAATGCTATGTTGCTTCGTCAGGAAAAGGTGGGAGGCCGTCCTGTCCTGGACTCTATTTTATACGACTTCCAGAGGTGTCTGCTTAGGTCAGGCATGCGGGGGCTGGAGCGCGCTGGACATATTTGGACCTGGCACAACAAGGCTACTCATAATCGTATTGCATGTCAGTTGGATCGGGCCTTGGGCAATAGTGAGTGGTTCAGGTGCTTTCCGAACTCGGTGGCGGAAGGATTGGCGGCGGGTACTAGCGACCATTCTCCTATTCGGGTTGGCCTCATTGAGAGACCCATTCTGCGGGCGAGGCCGTTTCGGTACAACAACAGCTGGTATCTGTCGGCCGGATATGAGGAGGTGGTTACGGGAGAGATGCAGCACTTCCGGGAAGGCACGGCTCAGTTCCGCATGGTTCACAAACTCAAGCAGCTCAAGCGGGCTATCAGGGGGTGGGTGAAGACGAGACCGCGGACCTCCCTGGCGGATAAGGAAGCTGAGCTTCGGGACACTCAGGTGGCCCTGCAAGCTGACATTCTGAACGGGGAGCTGACAGCTAGGGAGAAGACCCTGATTGAGGAGGTCAGCATCTTGAGACTTCAGGAGGAGATCAGTGCGACACAGAGGGCTAAATGCACCTGGCTCAAAGATGGCGACTGCTGCACCAAATTCTTCTACGATGTGATCCGCACCCGACAACACCGGAACAGCATCCCCAGATTTCTGACCGCGGAGGGACGGGTTGCAGGGGACCCGACGGAGATTCAGGAGGAGGCCGTCAGATTTTACACTGACCTATATCAGCAGACGGACTACTCTAGCACGTTCCCAGCTCTTGTCACGAAGAGACTGGTGTCCCGCCATGGGAACAGTCTGCTTCTGGCACCTGTGAGAATGGAGGAGGTAGAAGACATTGTGATGAAGGCCAATTCCAACAAAGCCCCCGGGCCTGATGGTTTCTCCTCTGGGTTCTTTAAGCGACACTGGGGTGTGCTTAAGACCCATGTCCTGGCGGCGGTTCAGGAGTTCTTTGTGGAGGGCAGGCTTCTGAAGGAGATGAACCACACATTCTTGACGTTGGTTCCTAAGAAGGAGGGAGCGACCTCACTTGCAGAATTTCGGCCCATTGCTTGCTGTAATTTTCTTTACAAGATTATCACTCATCTTATGTGCAGGCGTATGGAGGGAATTATGCAGGGATTGGTGTCCCAGAATCAAGCAGCGTTCATCAAGGGCCGGTCGATAGCGGAGCACAGCCTCCTAGCTCACGAGATGGTGCGGGAGTTCAGCAAACCTGGGAGGATGAAGGCTTGTGTGAAACTTGACCTCCGGAAAGCATATGATTCGGTCAACCGGGACTTCCTGTGTCATTTGATGCTTGCCATGGGGTTCGACGAGAGATGGGTTGCGAGGGTGGTGTATTTGCTCCCCAACTTTTTCAGTCCTCATTCAGGGCATGCCGTATTGCTACTTTAGTAGCAACAGGGGGTTGAGGCAGGGAGACCCCCTCTTCCCGTATCTCTTTACCTTGGTGATGGAGTACTTTACTTGTATGATGGATACGGCAGTGCATAGCAAGAGGATCGTTCCCCTCTACCGGTTGGTGAGTCCAGTTGATTCACATTTGATTTATGCTGACGACTTATTGGTGCTACTCCAGCCTTCCATGCGGGGAATGAGAGCGCTTTCTGACATTATGGTGGAGTTTGGACGGCTTTCTGGGCTCCAGCTTAACCGAGAGAAGAGCAGAGTCTACTTCAGCTCCCGGTGTACACTTCAGGAGGAGAGAGCCTTCGCTTTAGGAGTGGACAGAGGCAAGCTACCAGTGAAATACCTGGGGGTCCCGCTGACGGTCAACTATGCCCGAGAGCAGGATTGTCACAGCTTGGTGGACTTTGCTCAAAGGAGAGTGGAGGGCTGGCAAGCGGCGGGGCTATCATTTGGCGGACGGATTAAGTTGGTGCGTTCCGTTATTGCAGGCATCACGATGTTCTGGCTCCAGTCTATCCAGATTCCCACGGCTACTATTCGGAAAGTGGAGGCCATTTGTGCTAACTTCATCTGGAGGGAAGGGATACATGCGATATCCTGGGACCAGTTATGTCGGCCTCGGGAGGAAGGAGGAGTTGGGTTGAGGCCTCTCCATGCGGTTAGGAAGGCAGCTTGTGTGAAGATGGCCTGGAGATTCATCAAGGGGGGTCGCTCTGGACAGATTGGATGGCTAGCAGATACTTACGGAGGACCAACTTCTGGGCCTGCAGGATAGACAACAATTTCTCGGTCACGTTTAAGGCCATCCTGAGATGTAGACCGGTGCTACAGACCGCTATCTGCAGGCACATGAAGGATGGGACGACTACCGACCTTTGGCTAGACCCTTGGTTGGGTTCCAGATCCTTGCTCGAGCTTCTGGGGGGGCAGCTGGACAGAGAAGCGGGCAGGGGGCTCACATGTAGTCGGATTATCAGAGATGGAGTTTGGAGGCCAGAGGGATATACATATACTGCTCAGCTAGCCGAGGAGATTTGCCTTATTACTATCGACGCTAGCCAGGCGGAGGATACATGGAGCTGGGCCGGCCCAGGTACGGGGGCGGGTCAGGTTTATTCTGCTTTCGTAGCTGCTACGATTTGGTTCGGACCCACCACGACCAGGCTGAGGAGGTGGACTTCATTTGGGGCAAAGGCGTTGCACGAAAAATGCAACTATGTGCATATCGTCTTCTCCGGGGTAGACTGATAACGAGAGACAGACTCCTCCGATTTGGGATGCAGATTCCGGATGCCAAATGTGTGCTATGTAATGAGGAAGATGCAGCTGGACAGAGAAGCGGGCAGGGGGCTCACATGTAGTCGGATCATCAGAGATGGAGTTTGGAGGCCAGAGGGATATACATATACTGCTCAGCTAGCCGAGGAGATTTGCCTTATTACTATCGACGCTAGCCAGGCGGAGGATACATGGAGCTGGGCCGGCCCAGGTACGGGGGCGGGTCAGGTTTATTCTGCTTTCGTAGCTGCTACGATTTGGTTCGGACCCACCACGACCAGGCTGAGGAGGTGGACTTCATTTGGGGCAAAGGCGTTGCACGAAAAATGCAACTATGTGCATATCGTCTTCTCCGGGGTAGACTGATAACGAGAGACAGACTCCTCCGATTTGGGATGCAGATTCCGGATGCCAAATGTGTGCTATGTAATGAGAAAGATGAATCTATGGGACATCTTTTCTTTGTTTGTCCGGTGACCTGGCACATTTGGACTGAGCAGTGTGCACAGCTGAGAGGAGTTGGGGTGGACCGAGACATTCGGAGCATTCTCAGCTGGATCCGAGATCACAGAGGCCGGGATCCGGGGTGGGCTAGAAGAGCCAGAGTTCGTCTTGTTGTGTCTGTTTGGCACATCTGGAAGGAGCGGAACAGACGTATCTTTGAGTGCTTGACTACCCCCCCTATTGGAATTCTACATAATATAGAATTTGATGTATCTGTAATGGCCCCATAATATTATTAATTGGGGCATGGAGAGTTGTGATGTTGTACTTTAATACCTTTTCCGCTATATGCGAGGAATAAATTCACCCTTATTCCAAAAAAAAAAAAAAATATATATATATATATATATATATATATATAGAGAGAGAGAGAGGGGCTTGGGGAACTTGGCCATGGGGCCCACCATCTAGTTTCTTGGGATCTTTGGCTTCTCCATGTTCTATCAACTTCTATATACCAAACAGGCCTAAAAGTAACAGCTCAACATTTAGCTTCACGAAAGCTAGCAAAAGTTGAATCTAAATATCGTAGCTTAAAATAACAAAAGCTTTTGGGTCAAGTTATGATAGCATCTCATATTAATCTTGTAGCATCTTTGACATTACAGTTGATAACTGATAGCATTGGCCTATTGGCATGACTAGTCAAGTACGAGAACCAGATCGAGCCATGTGTTAGCACACCTGGATGAACATTAATTTATAGCTAAAGTTAATTAAAACTTCTGAAACTCACTGTTCAAATTTTAAACTTTTAGATTTCCTACCTGATTTTCTTATTTTCCAATTTTATCATTCCATTGTCATGACATGACTGAGAATAATGTTTGATCATATAATTCAAATAAGATGATTGGAGTAGCTTGTGCTAACAAAGTGAATTGATCATAAGATACCCTTAAAATTGAAACAAAAATTTTATTTAGGGTTGTAAGACCATGCTTTATGTTCAGAATGCCAGGCAATCGAGGAACATGTTCAAAAACATGTCAAGCTAAGATTAACTTCTCAAATGAAAAGAGTGGCAGTACAATAAAAGAAAGTATAAGAAATATGTATGTTCTAGAGAAGTTTGAGGTGAATTCAATTGAGGGTCAGTTTGGTTCCCGTTTGGGACGGAACTTTTGCCGTTTCCATCTGCGATTTGGTGAAAATGGCAAATTTAGACTCGCGTTTGGTTCCTAGCATTTGCTGTTTTCACCAAACACAAATGCCGAAAACGAAAAAAATCAAACGTTGGTGGCAGCACCAGTTGGAGCGCCAAACTGAAATGCTGACATCTATTCTTTCTCCGTACCATTTTAGTAGAATCCCATATGAAAACACGGTGGTAGTGTCTTCTTCTTCCTCTTGGGTGGAAGAGTGGTGGAGGAAAACTTTGGATCTGCTACTATTTGTGCTAGATGTTCAAGAAGCTTTTGAGCTTGTTACGGGAGGAAGCCATGGTAATGGCTTGAGGTTGGAGGACTCTGGTGCATGTTGAGGATCTGTTTTGGGATGTAGAGGGAGATATTGGAAACTCATTCCTATCCATATAAAAAGTAAAAACCTTGATACATGACAGCTAGCAACATGTCATTTCTTAATCTTTGCTCAATCACTCTCTCCCGTAATTTTATGGTATGACATAGTTATTACGACTTTGTATACCTCCCTTGTTCTTATATTTGGGTACTATAATATTGTTTCTCTATTCATTCAACATTTTCATAGCTTTAGGATTTGTTGAATAATCTAGTAAGCCACATTAATCCTCTCCCCCTAAAACATTTCCAAACCTTAATAGGAATATCATCAGGTTCTACTGTTTTTTCATTTTTTATTTTCTTCAATGATTCAATCCATCCTTAAGTCCAAAAATTCTAATTTTATGACAAAAGCAATATGACTCATCATGAGCCAACTCTGACTCCAAACTAAGCATTTCAAGGTTGTTCTTATTAAGGCAAATTCTATAGACACTCCAAATTTTACTCCAGGACAACCCTTACTTCAGGACATCCTAACTTGATCTGAATTCCAACTTGATGTAATTTTTACTCAGGACAACCTCAATTTTACTTTGGACTGTCCAACCCCCCTTTAGGACTGACTGCCAACGAAGTTGACAGTCCTAACATAAAGTAGGACTGTCCACAAAGTTGGCAGTCATACTTTATGTTAGGACTACCAACTTTGTTGATAGTCCAAATCCAAACTACCCAAATCCTTTAGACTGCCAACAAAGTTGGCAGTCTTAACATAAAATAGGACTGCAACAATGGCAGTCCTACTTTATGTTAGGACTGCCAACATCCAAATCCAAATATGTGGACTGTCCTCAAGTAAAAATTTAGAGTCACAAACTAGTAAATAAATTGAAAAAATTGGACTGCCCTCAAGTAAAACTTGAGGTGCCAATAGAATTTGCCCTTATTAAATGCTTGTGAACATAACTCAACCTCTTTTTAATATTATTTTCTCTTACTAGTACCTTTTGGTCATCACTCTTAATACACTTAATGTTACTTAAATCTTTGCTCCTCCTTTCTCTACTCTTAGTCATAGTTTGCAGTATTTGCTGATACCGATCTGATACAGCCGATACCGATACAGTTTGGCATGTCCCGATCCCATATCGACCGATACCAACATCGGAGGTCTCTTTCCAAATCAATTCAACAAAAAAAAAAAAACTAACCAGCAAGGATGTAAAACCATAGTAAGGTTGTAGAACGATGTAAATGAAGAAAACTTATTTATCCCAGGTAAACCAATCAGCAAGGGTGACTATTATTTCATTCAATTTCAAAACTACTATAAAACAACACAAAGAAATACTTGTAATTATGCCTAAATGTCTATAATATTTTCTTTAGATTATTATAATTATTTGCTTTTCGATACCAAAAAAATTCGATACTCTGATGTGAAACCGTCGATATTGCCGATACCGCCGATTCTAATACTCATAGGAAGGGTTCGATAGCGATTCCAATACCGATACTGCGAAGCTTGGTTCCACCATTTAGTTCATGGTCACTTCTCTACCCTAACATTATCTTCCATTTTCTAATACTAATATTTAAGATCATCAACCTGTGTTAATTAGTTAGGCTATCTTCTGCTACAACTTTATAAACTTTACATGTTGGTCCATTAACATTTCTAGTAAGAAAGTGATCTATCTGGCTAATATTGGATCCGCTCTTAAAGGTAATTAAATGTCGATCTCTCTTCCTAAAACAAGTGTTTGCTATTATAAGGTCATGTGGAACTGCAAAAAACAAGGATTCTATCATCCCCTTTATTCCTAACTCCATATCAGCTAGATATTCAATAAAATTATGTTTTTCAAAAGAAAAAAAAATCAATGTCCGATAGACGGATTGGTGATTAAAAGTCTCAATATCTAGACGGCTTCAATTGAAATAGCTTTTGCATTGAATGGATGAAAAAGAGTTGCTAGATGATCCTTAAATGCATCTTCTACTCTTACCACTTAAATTTCCTTCAACGTCATATTCAGTGGCTCAAACCAATTGTACAAAGAATTGTTGGGTGATTAGCTGGCAGATACAAAAATAATGTGCATAAGCAAGTTATAGAATACTACTAGGGTTCACTCTGTTTGAGTGTGTGGCTTTCATGATTTGTCTATGCTTTGATGTAGTTTGGAAAAATGTACACTAATTGAAAAGTTAAAGCAAATAGGAGCCAAGTGTTATAGATGTCTTGAGTACAGAGTGATCTAGAACAGATGAGCTGTTAAAGCTGGCATCCAGACGGTCAATAATAGATGGCATCCATTCTTCAAACACTTCTCCTTTCCTAACATCATCCCTAGCTTTAAAATTCCCAAAAAGAGTTGTATTCTTCTGTATAGTTTACTATATTTATGAGCTAAAATATCCTCCACAAATGCCGCTACATATTCAAGATGTATCCTCTAAAGACCTTGGCTATTGGAATTTGGCACCAACATAGACGATGATGTCATGTTGATAGCCGGTGATTAGAACTTTCTGTTCTTTAATGGAACTTTCTTATGAGCCATAGCTGACCCCAAGTCTGATAAGAGAAGGCTAGGAAGATAATGATATAAAATTACCGTCTCTTTTAGTAGGGTACACCAGTATTAATGTTTTAAACCTTAGGCTAGAATATTATGGTTATTTAACAAACATTATGTTCCTGTTAAGCATGAAACTGATTTGATAATTTAATCACCATATTTACTAGAAGCATATCAAGCAACTATTATAAAATACAAGTTAACACATTAATCTGGCAAAATCTACTAGTCAATCCCAAAGCAACAGTAAAAAGCGTTGATTAGAATAACATAAGAACCTGAGCACTGATCTCAACACGTCCACTCCGGAGAATGCTGACAGGATGGTTCCCCCCATGATGACCAAACTTCATTTTAAATGTCTTACCACCCAATGCTTGGCCAAGCAATTGATGACCCATGCAAATTCCAAAAACAGGAACCTTTCCAACTATTTCTTTTACTGTTTCCACAGCATAAGGGACTGCAGATGGATCTCCTGGGCCATTGCTAAGGAATACTCCATCAGGTTTCATTTTTAGTGTTTCCAGAGCAGGCCAGTTTGACGGCACAACTGTGATTTTACAACCGTATGATGCTAAGCGTCTCAAAATGTTATGCTTGATACCAAAATCGTATGCAACAACCTACCAAAGAGAAACCAGAGAATATGAAAACCTTGAAAAAAAAATTTTCAAGAAGCATATGAAGCAGAGCAACCAGGATAACAACATGAAATGTATCATCAAGCTTCCTGTCAATGAACTCCCAATTTGTATCTGTTTCCTCAGACCATACATACGGAGCACTACATGAGACACCACTTACCAAATCAACACCTGCAATACAAAAAATCAGAAATCTCTTTTAGATTGTCATTGTAAAGAGAATAAATATAAAATGAACACACATATGTGTGTGTGTGTGTGTGTGTGTGTGTGGGTGTGTGTGTGTGTGTGGGTGTGTGTGTGTGTGTGTGTGTGAGAGAGAGAGAGAGAGAGAGAGAGAGAGAGAGAGTGTGTGTGTTCGTACGTGGTAATTGTGAAATGAATGAAAGGAGATATCTCAAATATCCATAATGATTAGATTAACACATAATAAAGTAAAACATGCAGAAGAATGCGACTTTTGAGTATAAGAAAATTACAATAAGCAACAACTTTAAATAATTACAAAGTATTGATCTTACCAACTATTTTCCATTTGCGTGCCATTTCTAACAGCTCGTCATCTGTTTGAGATTTCTCTGTACTCAAGACACCTATAAGGCTCCCATTTTGTCGTAATCTGCGTGTTATTGCACGCGTGTCCACATCATCTGCTCCACATAAATATCATAGATATGTCATAGTACTCATACAGTAATACTCTGATGAGAAACCCCGAATAGATTAAAGATTAATTAATAATGTCACTAACATATTGCCATTATGTTTCGTTTTGCCAAGTAATCTCCAAGTGGTTCTGTGCATCGCCAGTTTGAGGTACTGAATGAAATAATACGGATGATTGATAAAGCAGAAGAAATTAAGCACAAGAAACTATTTCCTTTTATCTATACACAAAGGCCGATTGCAAATCTACCAGATACTAAGACTTCTAATCACTAGACCAGCCAAGAAGCACTGTTTGGATTCTTCATCACCTGCAAGATTGCAGTTAAAAAAGTTTTAGTTGCAGTAGATTTTTATATAAACTTTGTAAAAATAATAAAGCAACAAATTCTTGCACCAAAGTCCTTAGTACCAGGATTAACACCAGTATTTCCAATATGAGGATTGGTCATCAAAACAAACTGACCAGCATAACTGGGATCTGTCAAAATTTCTTGATACCTACAGTAACATTTGCATATAAGAGATCATGTAGAAGAGAAGAATGAACCTCCTAAAGAAGATCCAGTAACTTCAGTATTTATTCATTGCAAAGACAACATAATACGGTCATTCATAGATTCCGCATTAAAAAAAAAAAGTTTCAGTTTTCTAACACAAGAGTCGATACTGCTAAACATACTATCTAAATTAACGTCACTTTTCTTTCCATTGTATGTGTAACAGTAGTGACTCTTGTGTTAGGGTCAAAAATGGAAACATAACAAGAGGCATCACTGAAAAAATATCCGAAGAGATAGACAAATGGTTAGAGTGACTAAACCCTAAGGTTGCCTGAGGTGGTGACTGAATGCATGAGGAAACAATAGGCTTTGACCAAATAATAGTAAGTGCAAACGGCGAAGTAGGTAGCCTTACCCGGTTAAAGATGTATTGAACACCACCTCACCAACTTGTGTTCCAGAAGCACCAAAGGACTTTGCCCTCCATATGGAACCATCTTCAAGCACAAGCCTAGCATCCGATGTTTTCCATGGTCTTTCGACTGAAGCTGAGATTTGAAGAAAAGACATTCAGATCCACCTGTTCCACGTGACAAATTCAACTGCATCCTTGATTACTTGGGAGTAAGTCCTCCGATTTGTTATCATCTCCATACAAGTGAACTCATTGCACCTTACTTCTTACTATAAACTACAAAATCTCTTCAAAATATTGTAACAACTATTTTTTTCGATTTTTCACTTAAAATAAAGTCGATGAAATATAATATGATGTGGCTCCAACACAACTTAAAATCTATAGCAGCTACTCAAATATAACCACTAGTATATGCTGATATTGACCCGCCAGCTACAATACCTTCCAAAGAAAATAAACAGAAAAAAATCACGTGCCCAAAATGAGTTATGTAGTGTCTATCTGGAGTCAATTTTTTGGGATCTTACATTAGTACGAGTTCTACCATCTTTTAATAATACATACCATCCACATAGACCGTGCTATTCAAACTTTGATTGCTGCCCGCCGCCTATAAAAGAAACAGCAACACAACCACACAATTAGCAAACTCAAACACGATTAGAATTCCAACACAAATTCATCATCACCACAAGCCAGAATGTAGTAATAATATTGTATATAGCACTAATCAACAAAACTGATATTGAAAAATGTGGCCAAATCCAAACTTATACCAAGAAAATCATAGGAAGAGAGAAAAGCTTAGTTCTTAAGAACGTCAAGCCGTCCAAGAGGTTACGAATGTATCATGAGCCTAATAAAACACTAAACTGTCGACTTGAAAGAAAACCACACCAGCATTCCCTAAATCCCCAACTCCATCCAATCTTAGTTTAGCAGAAGCTCAGCGAAATGAAGTATATAGAGCATTAAAAGAGATATCATATGGCTAGGGATTGATCATATTGGGCGGAGCCACATAGAGAGGATTGGGGTCCACTGCCCCCACACAAAAAAAAGTATAGTGATTTTCTAATTACTCTTATTTGTTCCCTAAATTTATATTTATTTTCTTAAATTTTTAGTCTTTCTTAAATTTCTAGCCAACAATATTCTATTTGTTTTTTAAAATCTATCCCCAAAGTTTAAGAAAAAGAAGAATCCTAAATCCAAATTTATGTTATAGAATTTTTGCTCCCACGACATGGAATGGCTAGCTCCGCCCTTTGATAGAACAACATGTCACTCCCACAAATCGAAACGTCAGTCTAAGAAAACACAAACCCATCACTTTCAAAAGGCTAAAACATAATGCAAAGAGCTGAATTGAACACTAAAAGCAATCATATCAAAATAAAATAAAATGGGCAATCCCAAAATACAAAATAGCCAAAGAAAACCAAAAGCAAAGGAGAAAAAGAATACAAACAAAAGTCTAACACAAAAACATCACAGTGCTAGAACACAGTGTTACGAGCTCGATAGAGAGCTAGAAGCGACCATATCGAAATAAAACAAGATGGGTAGTCCCAAAATCGGAACTTTAGACCAGACATACAAGAAGAAAAAAAAAACTTAGGATAATGCGATTTATCTACAACAAAGCCATTACTCCAAACTAATCCGAGAGCACTACAGTCGACCATATCGAAACCAAACAACATGTACATGGGCAGTCCCAAATCGGAACTTTCGACGAGACCGATCAAGAAAAGAAAGGAAAGAAGGAAGAAAAGCTCACCTGGATCTTGAGTGGGCGATTAATGGCGGCGCCACGGGAGAGGGGAAGAGGAGGAGCTAGGGTTCTGGAGAGGAGGAGGGAGCTATGGTTTCGGCGGGGCAGGGAGCATCTCGAGGAGGGATTGAGGGACTTCGTCGGGGCAGCGCAGTGCGGAACGGCGGCCATGGCGACAAAACCTCTCTCGAGGAGTCTGCAGAGTTGTTCACCGAGATTTTCCAAGTACTGAGTCTACTGACTTGATGTTTGGCACCTGGGCACCCCAATATTGACCCAAGCGTGGTTCAATGTACCAAAAGGGTCAATTTTTATTTCTTTCCAAATTTCTTGTTTATAACTTTATATAAGATTAGGATTGGGGTGATGCATGAAACTATATATAGGATTAGGATTGGGGTGATGCATGAAACCTGAGATTATTAGTATTAATTAATGAGAAATTTTGACTTGCCTAAGACCATCTCCAATGGTGATTTCTAAAATTGAGTTCTTATCCTACTTGGCATTGTACTTTAAGGATATTTCTATCCTAGTTGGAAGAGTTTCTACATAGAAATTGTATACATACAAAAAATTCTCTCCAATGGTTCTCCATTTCTATCCTATGTGTCACATAGTAAAAGAACCAATTTAATGGTCTGGGGCCCAATAATAATTGTCATGAGAGATAGGAGAATTTCTATGAGAGTTTCTACATGTAGGAACCCTCCTAGAAAATTTCTATCCTACATCATTGCCACCTAGGATAGAAATGGTGATAGAAACCACCATTGGGAGAAGTTTTTTCTAAAATGAATTTCTTCCATAGAAATAGGGAAGATAGAAACCCCCATTGGAGATGGTCTAAGGCACTCCAAGTTTTACTTGGGACTAACCCAAATTTTTTTTAAATTATTTACAAGTTTGTTGTCACGCCCCAGTCCCAAAATACGCGGGACCGAGCCATGTGGCATTGGCCAGCTACGTATTCAACCAGACTCTAGTCCGACGAGAATACGTATAAGCTGTTCAAAATTGTGTAACTATCACTACATCAACTTTATATCTCAATCCAAGTAACAGAAACATAAGAAAGAAAAATATGAATACTAGTTTGCAGCCCAATACTCATACTTGCCCCAATAGACTCGAAAATAATAATATGAGTCTATAAACTCTAGGCTACTAAGCAGATACAAATAATAGTAAATGCAACATATAACTCTGAAAGATTTAATACATGTAATGATACGAATATCATCAACAATCCAACAAGGCGCTCAAGAAAACCTGTAGTGCCCCGTCCCGCTCAGTCAATCGGAGGAATCGAAAAGCCGACGGCGTTCGGACTTAGCCTTGCAACGGCGACTCGAAGGCCCGCTCGGTCGAGGCGACTCCTCGCTTAGGTGGGGTAGTTTCGGTGAACTTGCCTCATCTTAGCCTTCACATAATAAATCGCATGTTTTCAACTGCACAAGTTAGGCTTGATAATAAAAGAGACGCATCCACATAGCTAAGGGAATAATCCCAACGGGTCGGAATGTGTTAGAACATGAAAAAAGATCCCACGGTCTGCTTAGAAGTTTGCTTAGCGTGCTTTCAAATTGACATTCGGTCCTTCGTCCCGTGGCTTGGGAGAAAAAAAAGTTGGTCTTCGGCGTAAGGTATGAATTGGCTTAAGTCATAGGCGTCGTCCGCGTAAATGCTCTATAAAGCATGCACACTTTCACGATGCAAAGCTTGGCATAGCCTTTGCTCGTCCCATGGGTTAAGTGGTAGGCTCGATTAAGTTATGCAAAGTAATGCTGGTAGGGGTGGGCATGGGTCGGGCCGGGTCCAAATTTTATGGATCCGGACCGGACCCGTTAATTGGCGGGGCGGGACGGGACGGGTCCAAAAAATATTGGAACCGGTACGGATTCGACCCGTTCGAAACAGGTCCAAACCGAGCCGACCCGCGGGTCCAAACGGATCCAAAAAAAATTCAAAAAATTATAGAATAGTAAACATTTACACATGTTCTATTATCTAGAAGAACAAAACAAGTATTATGTTTTTCCAATTTCTAGAATTTGTTTACTAAACAATAACGTGTGCTATTATTTATAAATTATAATATGAAAAAAAAATCAAAATTGATAAATAAAAAAAATCATACTCCTAGAAACGGGTCGGTTCGGGGTCCCGTTTATTTTGAAAATAGGACCCGCCCCGCCCCGTTAGTGTCACACGACCCGCCCCGGCCCGTCCCGTTTAAATTTCAAATTTTAGGAACCGCCCCGTTTGACCAATATACGGTTCGGCCGGGTCGGAACCGCGGGTCTAGACCCGTATGCCCACCCCTAAATGCTGGGCTATCGAAGTCATAGGAAGCATTGTCCCACTCTTTCTGCGGTTGTCAAGTTATTTAGTCCCACGATCTTTGTCAAGTTATTTAGTCCCACGATCTTAAGGCCCGTTATATAAAATATGACTTGGGAGATAGCGTCACGTAGAATGTAAGTCGGTTTAAGGCACGAGCCATGGTCGGTTCAGAAGAAAGTTAGCCACGGTCTATTGGCACTTAAGGAAGACGTTATGTCCAAGCTAAGTAGGAAGGCTACACAGTAGTCGTTCCCTGAGTTCAAAGAATATTTGGTTTAAGCGATGGTTAGTCGCAATGTTAAGTTCGAGCGATGGTCAGTCGCTGAAAAAAAATATGACGGGACTGTAGGTCAGTCACCGAGGCAACCCTGGTTTGGGCTCTACAAAAAGAAGTATGAAAAGTAGAAGAAGTAAAACAAAGGAACTAAGTTGTGATGATTAGGCCATGCATTTATGTTGAGTCTAGAAGTCTCGTAGGTGCGTGGTCATGGACAACTTGTCGACAAGGGCGATGGTTCTTCGGATCGGCAACCTTGGGCCAGGGACCGATCTGGCCTAGGAAGAACATATTATAGCCGAGCTGGGTATGAAGCAACCGGTAGTTCAGGGACTTGCATCGGAGTTCGCTACTTGCGGTGCAAGGATCCCGTTTACCAGGCTATGTCCACGATGGCTAGTTAATGCCAGTGACCTCATATAGATGAGTCGGCATGGTGGCAATCCGCGTGTGTGCCTTTGGATTGAGTCTAGTTGAATGTATGTGCAGTTAGAACACAAAATTTGGACCTAAGATTTGGCTACAACGAAGGCGACGTGCTAAGGTACGAGATGTAGCGTCGAGCCTTAAGTTGTTGGCACATAAGTTGCATAAGTTGGATTTGAGTCGGTTTCGAGTTTAAGTTAGGAAACGCCGTAAGGCAAAGTCGGTTGAGTGACACTAAGTTCACAAGTCTTGATTGGGTCAGTTGATGATTAAAGCAGTAAGGGTCACGAGGCGGCGATATGGTTAAGTCATACTAAGTTGCGAGGTACGGCCTCATTATTGACACACAAACAGGGTCTCCTGGTTACGATGTTAGCACTATGGACCTAAGCACAGTCACATGGAAATTGGGTACTATCGCGTAGTTGCGTCTCTGATTATGTGCTGAAAGGCAAGCACGACTTGATAGGTTAATGTTGTCGGTACGAGAAGTATCTGGAGGCAAAGTATGAGTTGACGTTGTTGTTACAAGCACGATGATGGTTTAGAGATACTAAATAGGCCGAAAGTCTATGTCCCTAAACTGATTCTAAGACAAGAGTAGAAAGACAATACAAAGGGACTATGTTGCACAAAGTAAATTAACGTGTCGGCTTTGTATGGGTGGGCGAGGAGCTCACACCATCAGTACAATTGAGTACTGACACCCACACAGTGTTTATGTGCAGGCACAGGTAGAAGCATGTGGCGCAGAGCTCGCTTGGATACGTCGAGGCACGGAGTACCTTGGCGATTCGGGGCGTACGACTGCATCGAGTCAGGACTTATATGGGACATAATGTATGGACGTCGCCTAACCGAAGCATCCGCTGGCTCAAGACTTGTATTGAGAGATGAGAGAGAGCTGAGTGACTTGTAATATGAGAAGAGTGAGCTTGAGTGATTATAATCTTGGCCTTGCGTCCCTTGTAATCTTTGTTTCAATATCAATAAAGAGTATTTTGTAATGACTTGTGTTCTGCTTTAAATTTTTGTTGCTATTGTTCAATGTCTCTGCTTGGGACTTCTATGCGACGACCCTATCGTAGCCGTCGTAATCGGCCGTTATGGAATCCGCCTTGCATGAGCGCAATCTAGGCTCGTGCGGCATCACGATTTAGCGAGGACGATCGCTCCTACAGGAGCGAAGCGTGACATAATGGTATCAGAGCACGGATTTACGTCCTTGGACTTTCGATTGAATTCTTTAACTATGTTGCTTCTGCAAGTTGATATCGTTAGTGCGCTCTCTCTCAAAGGTTCCACAAGATAATAAGTCTATGTAATTTACAAAATCGTAGGAGAATAGTTTTGACAAAACAAAAGATGGTTTCACGAAAAGTCTCGGTTGGCTAAGTCGGGCTGGACATATACACCAAATTTGTGTCGACCTTAGCAAAGTCGAGTGCGGGATTCAAAATGTGTCAAGCAAGAATGAGTTAGACTCGATTGAGTAAGTAGGATGACTATCGATAGGGGCGCTATCGAGCGACGATAACGTCGGTGCGATATAGATGAGCGTGCTTGGAATTCGTGGAATGGTTCGAACGAAAAATTTGAAGAAGTCAATTTTAGATTCGAATGATAGTTTTGAGGATTTGTCGAATGACTTCATCCCTAAGTGGTGTATGCGATAGCTTTAGGGATATTGGTCGATTGAGGATGCGGGGTGGCGATGAGTCTATCAGCAAGCGTCGTATTATGCAAAGTCGTAGATTGAGTATCATTGAATAAGTTGTAGTCTTGAAGATTTGGACGAGTCGATTCAAACAAATTAGAGATGACGCACACGGGATAGTAATTGCAAAAGTATGAAATACAAAAATAATCGAGTAGGCGAATTGAATCGAGGAAAAGTTAAGGTATAGTAAAATGATGACTTGATAAAGGAAATCGATATGAATCGAATATGAAAAGTTAGCACGATGGGAAGATAGCGTGCATAAAAAAGTTTGATTCGAATGTTTGAAAATGACTCTAAGGATTGGAATGGATGTTGGTTGATGATTTGAGTTAGCAAGGAATGATGCGAATTGAAGAAATACGTTGGTTGATGACTTAAGATAGACGGATAAAAACACGTGATTTTGGGTTTAAGCAAATTGATGATGTGAATGATTCGAGGGATAATGATCGAACTTGATCTTGAATGTCGAGGAGATTATCCAGACAGACGATAGCATCAGTTGCACGACTCAGAATTCATTGTAAAATAAAGATCGTCAGGTTATGCATATCATCGATGGTATTGAGGCGTATCAAAGATCGATATGCGATAACTCGGGGGTACTCCGATTCGAGGAATGACGATCGTGTAAAGTGCTATTGTTTTAATGGATGATATGCTTGAGGATTTTGATAGAAATGAATGTTGGATGAAAATGATCGCGTCTTGATGGTTGCGTTGATAACCACAATGTCGACGACCTTGTCTTGCACAAGCGCAATTCTAGCCTCGCACATACGTTACGTCAGGTTGGGGGCGATCGTTTTGCGTGAGCGCTAACATGGTAATTCATGTCGCGGGTGATCGAACTCAGAAATAATGGAACTGGAGATTCCCAGGACCCTTACTTTGATGTGCGTATTGATCGATAGAAAGTTAAACAGATTTAATACGTGTCTAACCCTTCATAGGCGAAAACTAGGGTTCACGAATTATACCTGCGGTAGAAAGAAGACAAGTAATTCCTGGTAATCTCAAGCGGATGACCCCAAGATCTTCTGCACGTATTCCTTCCTCGAGTTGGACGTCGTATAGGCGACGATATCCCAATCTTTTCTTCTCCTTAGCAGCCCTCTCTTTCTCTCCTTACGTGAATCACGAATTTAGAGAAAATTTTAGATTCTGATCTCTAATTTGGCGGCCAGAGAATAGAGGATATATATAGGCTATGGCAGGGACCATGAAGAAAAATTAGGGTTAGGCCTCCTAACGGAGCTGGATATCCCGTGTTCAGCCCGAACACATAATCCAGGCCCATTAACAATAGCTCGGACCACTAATGAGCTATTGTTGCACTATCTCCCTAATCCTAAATTATGTTTGTGGGCTCATTTTATTATATGCTCGTTTGGCTCCTTATGTTAAGATATCGTATGTCCGTCGATCAAATTAAGTTACTGACAACTATTTTGATTCGACATCTTTTATCCTTAAGTAGTACCGCTCAACTTTATTTGTCATGTCGGATATAATCTACTTGCAGGGTTTACATGACAATCCTTATGAGCTCCTTAAGGGGACATCATCAACCCGATGTATCGGGACATGGATTTCATTTATAATCAACAGCACATCATACATACAATGTTATTACCCAATTCATAGAGGTTGTTGATCCATAATGAATCTCACTCTTTCATGAGTCAAAGTAATGCACACTGCATATACATGTCTGTTATTATATCTGGATTAAGAGCACAAGCATCCATAATAACAGAGGTGTTTATTCTTTTATGTAGTCAGTACAAAGAAAACAACCTCAAGTGGTCATGTTTAATACACACAAAGTGTACTAGTGTAAACCTATAGTCAAGATAGACTAATACCAGATTACACTACAACCTTTCCAATAGATTGTCCAAGTCCATCTAGGTTGTGAACTATTTATATACTCCATAGGAAACTGATAATATGATCTTCTGTGTGACACCACATACCATATTATCTACAATATAGAATATCAGACATTTGCATTAACAATTGCAACAAATACAATATGCAAATATTTGCCCATATGATTCTCATTCAAAATTTAAGGAAATAAGGTTACTACAAAAGTGATGCTTTTAGTATATAGCCCTAACAAGAAAATCAGGACGTGACAATTTGGATTGTCTCGACTTGTGGTTTGATACGAAAGTGAATTCGAGGATTTGTAGGACTTGTGATTGACGATTGAATGAAACTTAGGATTGAGTAGGTCTAATCTGCGTATCGAGAATGAACTAGTCTAGACTCAAAACAAGAGTTGCGTCCCGATGATGATGATTATCCCACGGGAGCGTTGCATGGTGATTCATGCCCACTGTGGATAATCGGACTCGCGTGAGATTGGGGCGCAACATATTGTTAAGTTAGACGACCTTATAATCGATTGCTGAATTGTGATAAACGACTTAGGGAAAATATGTATTGAGAATTATGGTTTAGCGACTGGGTCGTAGCGTGCTTGACTTGAAAAGGATTGATAGGTGAATTATATCAAACCTGTTCGAAGAGATAGGTTATGCGAATTGCTAGTTGGAAAAGCGATATTAAGATGTCGAGGATTGGTTGAACATGAGTTATCGTAGGATGGCTTTGCTGAATGACTCAGACCCCGTACGACGAATGTTGGAATGTGTGTAGGAAATCTATGCTCGAAATTTAGAAATCGAAGTGAAGCGAGCTTGGGTAGAAAACCCTGTACTATCAACTTGGTTTGACCTTAAGATGGGGTTAGTATTGATATTGTTGTTTGTGAACTATGATTCCAATACTGACAATTGATCTTGGACTGAAAAAGATAGCATAGTGGTAGGCAGACGTCCCAGTACGAAGAGATAGGAATTGTGGAGGCACCACTTATGAGGCTCGGTTGACATGCATGTATATCAGGGACGCCTGAATATATGTACGATCCGACTCGAGTGGTGATGGCGGATTCTCTATCATGAGGCTGGGTTGACATGCATGTATATCAGGGATGTCTGAATATGTACACGATCCGACTCGAATGGTGATGGCGGATTCTCTATCATGAGGCTTAGCTAAAATGTATATGTATTTTGGGGACGCCTGAAATATGTGCACGATCCAACTAAGTAATACGTTGAATCAAGTGAGACTAGAGGAATGGAAAAGTGTCGAGGATTTTGAAATCGTATTTCAAGGAAAAGATTGATGGTAGTGCGAGCGTGACACGGATTGAGGGAACACATAGGAGTAGAGTGTGCGAGAGTTCTTGAATGTTGAATAAAGTGATAAGTCGGTAAGTAAGTACTCAGTTAGTTTTGAGGGCAAGACTTTTTCTGAGTGGTGTATGATATAGTGCCCCGTCCCGCTCAGTAAATCGGAGGAATCAAAACGCTGACGGCGTTCGAACTTAGCCTTACAACGATGACTCGAAGGCCCGTTCGGTCGAGGCGACTCCTCGCTCAGGTGGGGTAGTTTCGATGAACTTGCCTCATCTTAGCCTTCACATAATAAATTGCATATTTTCAACTTACACAAGTTAGGCTTGATAATAAAAGAGACACATCCACATAGCAAAGGGAATAATCCTGACGGGTCGGAATGTGTTAGAAATTGGAAAAAGGTCCCACGGTCTGCTTAGAAGTTTGCTCAGCGTGCTTTCAAATTGACATTCGGTCCTTCGTCCCATGGCTTGGGAGAAGAAAAAGTTGGTCTTCGACGTAAGTTGTGAATTGGCTTAAGTCATAGGCGTCGCCCGCGTAAATGTTCTATAAAGCATGCACACTTCCACGATGCAAGGCTTGGCATAGCCTTTGCTCGTCCCACAGGTTAAGTGGTAGGCTGGATTAAGTTAGGCAAAGTAATACTGGGCTATCGAAGTCATAACAAGCACTGTCCCGCTCTTTCTGCGTCTGTCAAGTTATTTAGTCCCACGATCTCAAGGCACGTCACATAAAGTATGACTTGGGCGATAGCGTCGCGTAGAATGTAAGTCGGTTTAAGGCACGAGCCACGGTCGGTTCAGAGAAAAGTTAGCCATGGTCTATTGGCACTTAAAGAACACGTTATGTCTAAGCTAAGTAGGAAGGCTACATAGTAGCCGTTTTCTGAGTTCAAATAATATTTGGTTTAAGCGATGGTTAGTAGTAATGTTAAGTTCGAGCGATGGTCAATCGCCGAAAAAAAATATGACGGTACTGTAGGTCAGTCGTCGAGGCAACCCTGGTTTGGGCTCTGCAAAAAGAAGTATGAAAAGTAGAAGAAGTAGAAATAAAGCAAAGGAACTAAGTTGTGATGATTAGGCCAAGCATTTACGTTGAGTCTAGAAGTCTCATAGGTGCGTGGTCATGGACAACTTGTCGACATGGACGATTGTTCTTCGGATTGGCAACCTTGGGCCAGGGACCGATCCGGCCTAGGAAGAATAGATTATAGCCGAGCTGGGTATGAAGCAACCGGTAGTTCGGGGACTTGCATCAGAGTTCGCTACTTGCGGTGCAAGGATCCCGTTTACCAGGCTATGTCCACGATGGCTAGTTATTACCAGTGACCTCATATAGATGAGTCGACATGGCGACAATCCATGTGTATGCCTTTAGATTGAGTCTAGTTGAATGTGTGTACAGTTAGAACACAAAGTTTGGGCCTAAGATTTGGCTATAACCAAGGCGGCGTGCTAAGACACGAGATGTGGCGTTGAGTCTTAAGTTGTTGGCACATAAGTTGCATAAGTTAGATTTGAGTCAGTTTCGAGTTTAAGTTAGGAAATGCCGCAAGGCAAAGTCGGTTGAGTGATACTAAGTTCACAAGTCTTGATTGGGTCAGTTGGTGATTAAAGCAATAAGGGCCATGAGGCGGCGATATGGTTAAGTCATACTAAGTTGTGAGGCACGGCCTCATTACGGACGCACAAATAGGGTCTCCTGGTTATGATGTTAGCACTATGGACCTAAGCACAGTCACATGGAAATTATGTACTATCGCATAGTTGCGTCTCTGATTATCGGCCGAAAGGCAAGCACGACTTGATAGGTTAACGTTGTCGGTACGAGAACCGTCTAGAGGCAAAGTATGATTTGTTGTTGTTGCAAGCACGATGACGGTCTAGAGACACTAAATAGGCCGAGAGTCTATGTCCCTAAACTGATTCTAAGGCAAGAGTAGAAAGGCAATACAAAGGGACTATGTTGCACAAAGTAAATTAATGTATCAGTTTTGTATGGGTGGGCGAGGAGATCACACCACCAGTATAGTTGAGTACTAACACCCATACAATGTTTATGTGCAGGCACAGGTAGAGGCTCGTGGCACGGAGCTCGCTTGGATGCATCGAGGCACAGAGTACTTTGGCGATTCGAGCGTGCGACCGCGTGGAGTCAGGACTTATACGGGACATAATATATGGACGTTGCCTATCCGAAGCATCCGCTGGCTCAAGATTTGTATTGAGAGATGAGACAGAGAGAGAGAGAGAGCTGAGTGACTTGTAATATGAGAAGAGTGAGTTTGAGTGATTTTAATCTTGGCCTTGCTTCCCTTGTAATCTTTGTTTCAATATCAATAAAGATTATTTTGCAATGACTTGTGTTCTGCTTCAAATTTCTGCTGCTATTGTTTAATGTCTCTGCTTGGGACTTCTGTTCGACGATCCCGTCGCAGCCACTGTAATTGGCCGTTTTGGAACCCGCCTTGCACGAGTGCAATCTAGGCTCGTACGGCATCATGCCTTAGCGAGGACGATCGCTCCTACGGGAGCGGGGCGTGACAAAACCTACTCAGCCAATCTAGAAGGAAACCATATCCTCAGAGGGACGCAACAAGGTACATAATATACAAGCCAAGTGTACGACAGTAATGAATGAATAAATAGAGTATAGTATGACTGATAAAGTGGGTGAATCTAACATAACCAACTAATATAAAAATGTAATTTGAGAACATTACTCGAACACGCGGGCAGTCATGGTGTACCCCGGAGACCTGATAGGCACTCAAGCAAATTATGAAATACGCCACAGTTTCGGTAAGGAACCTGTGGCAAACTATGAAAACCCCGAGGCTCTGGTAATGAGGCAACAACATACTCTTGGGAAAGTAGCCCAAGCGTACGGTGTATGTTCTTCTCTCCCATGAGACTTCACGAATCGTATCCACGAGACGCTCGGCCAGAACATCTAACTAGGACAACAAGTCATAATAGTAAAGTAACAATGCATGCATACTAATGTCATCGTCCTAGAATCAACATGGACTTCCGTATACCAAGATGTAATCAAGTACGGGAATCCGTCAGTAATATAGTGTCACATGAACATGTCCTAGGGTCTTATGTACCCTGCAACGAATTGTCGCGGTAACACAAATGTGAATATCTAATATCGATATCCGATGGCACTAACGTCTATCGACACCAGAATGTGATTCGGGCGTGAAGTACCGAACACGGCCCTAGGTGATATGTTGACATAACCGAATAAATATTTAAATTGCAGATATGGAAAGTGAAGTACAAGAATGGTAAGGTACATTTGCTTGGAGTTGTCCGAACTATGTTGAGACTGCAGTACCAAAGTCTATCCCACTATCCATGAGAACCATACTCCATGCAAATATTTATCAACCCATATCACAAACAAATATATATCACACACTATAGTACACATATGACTAATAACTCCCACCTAGGGAGCTTGGGTTGTTTCTAGTCACCTATTACCTTTTGTTATCTAAGACACTCGTTGTAAACTCTTCATCCAATTATGCTAATACTTCTTTATTTTTATTTTATTTTTTATATTATTTATTGATTATGGAGTGAAGAAGTTTTCACAAAAATCAAATAGGTTAGATATACACTTCCTGCAAATATAAAATGTTCCAAGGTCCTTTATACAAAAAGACCAAGCTTGACCCTCCTTCAGTTCAACCACTCCACATCCCAGATGCAGGGCTTAAACCCTGTTCAAAAATTCAAATGCCAAGAGATAAACCAAACATAAGTTCAAATCCTAGGGCCTGTAACAGGTCTCGAATACTTATTCATATCCCTATTCAAAGGACAATCCAAAACCTATTCATATTCAAATCCCCTCTATCAAAATCTTCCTCAATCTTATCTAGTACTAATATATATATATATATATATATATATATATATATATATATATATATATATATATATATATATATATAGCATGGGGCTAGCCGACCCTTTCTTCTCTGAAAGAAACCTGCAGACATCTCATCTCCTTCCCTACAGCAGAGTTTGTGAGAGGCATAGCTAAGGAGCATTGGAATTTGGTCAATCCAAGGTAAGTTCACCACTCTTGGCTTTGTAAATTCCCACACACACTTGGACACGACATTAGAATAGAAGTGATGGATAGGTGTTTGCTGAATTCCCAAGTAAATACTGTACGGGGAGACTAGGAATCCTAAATCCAAATGATATGTAATGTAGCATGCCTTCATGAATACATCTACATCTGCATTGTATTCACCATGTTTAACTAGGTGGGGATAGTGTCAGATACCAAGTTCTTGGCCTCTGATACCGAGAATAGAGATTGTGATCTTGCCACATTAGAATACTTGATACTGCTTTGGGTCGGATAAATAGTTCTTCAAGGGACACGATCCATGGATTTTTTCCTTGAACTCATTGAACCCCGACCTAGGGAAATTCAACTCCTTGAAAACCTAGGACCTAGTGCATGAGTCTCCATGCCAACTCAGTAGGTTTTGATTGCTCTGTGACCACCTCTATGGTTGGTAAAGTTTGTAGGGAATAGAGTCTACCCAAAGGACCTTACCTTGGGATAACCGGTATCAGACAGGTACAGTACCAAGTCCCTAATACCTGGAGCCAGCTTGGACCATGAAGCCTTAAAGGGTACCTTACCTACTCCTGGTAAAGGTCCTAAACCCTGGTACAATGATCTACCCTATTAAGTGTTCTGTTACAGACCTATACTAGTGTACCAATTTCTCATGATACATCACCTACTGATACCCTAGGATGAGACCCTGGTATCCACAGGTACTGGCACAGGAAAATCCTTGTATCCATTGATACAGACCTATGAATCTTTCCTAGTATCTATTAGATATTATTAGGTGAACCCCCCTTTTGTTATTAATGACAGGATGCTGATAAAGGAGCTTCCCTTGTATCCTTTCCATACTGCTGTGTGAGTGTCCCTTGCATTCAATGGATACTAACAGGCTAGCCTTCCTTTGTATACCAAATGATACTGCCATGAACCTTCTTGTTAACCATTAGATAGTAATATATGACCTGCCCTTTTCATTCAATTGATACCAACCTATGAGTTCTCCTAATATCTAGTGGGCACTGACATGATAGTTCCTTGGGAGCATATATACATGTATCCTGTGATATTGGTACTACGAAAAGACTGAGGAGGAGGGGCTAGCACCCTAGCTAACCATGTAGGGGTAACATGAATCAATTTGAAACCATTTAGATGGTTAGGATTGCTGGGTAGTTGTCTTGAGGACAGACCATACCATAGCAAGAACCATATAGGTAGGTATCAGCCAATATAGGGAATGTGTTAGACTTCTAGTATCAAACCAATAGATACCATAATGTGGGGCTCTCCTAGAATCAAATTGTTAGCAATAGAGGATAGGGCTGTAACCCCCACACCTCCTTATACCAGAACCTTAATCTGGACAGTACAAAGGCACCCTCTTCCTCTGATGTTCTTAACCTGGCACCTTAGACAACTCAGCAAGGTGTTATTGCTACTACTGTGATGTTGCTTTGTACCCCAGATGGTTACTTTAACAGAGCATGAGTGTCCCAATGTCCTGTTAATAGGAGTCAGGGTGGTAAGGACTAGATGCACAGGTCCACAACAATCAATACCTGGAATACAAATCTGTATGTGCTAAACGTCTCAATCAGGCCTTGCAGCTAACCATGTGTGTCCATCACGATATTCGCCTATATGGAAGGATTTGGGGATGTTAGGGTATTCATGGACAACAGCAGGTAGGGGTATTAATAGGATATCTGAGTGTCATGGGCAGGAAGTTACCAACTCAATATAGGGAGAATGGGTATAAATATATTTAGTGTCGAGCTTGGGTGAGTTGCCATTTTTTTAAGCAGGTGTATGTATTGAAAACATAGTAGGTCTGTGGTTTAACATTCTTATGTGAGCATGCAAGTAGGGATACAGGAAATAGGGGTGGTATATTCACTCCGGCAGTATGAGTGTATTGTTACCATGAGGGTTAGGCTTAAGTTGGTTTGAATAGATTATGTGTTGGGTTAGTTTGTAAAGTAAGTATAAAGGGCAGTGTCAAGGGAAGGTTATGGTTATCATGGAATACTTAGATATATGAACCAAACTAGTATAGAAATTGACTTAGAAATTAGATAACCTATTTTTGATTGAAAACCTTTTCTAATGTCATAAATTCCTTAAATAGGTTACTGGGACCTCGTTTCGGACACTAAACTGTGCCAACAGCTCAGGACGCTAGGCGAGTACAGTTTATTGTTTATTTTTGATATTAATTTTCACTATATTTTACTGTTGGCCATTGGTTATATGGTTTTTGTCATTTTTATATTCTGTCATAATTTGTTGAGTCGGGAATGAGAAGTACCAAGGATGTGTGATCCGATCGTAGACATTGTTTATTTTCTGCAAGTAGACCTCGTAGATATTGTTTAATTTCTACAAGTAGACCTCGTAGACATTATTTAATTTCTGCAAGTAGACCTCGTAGACATTGTTTATTTTTTATGCAAGTAGACCTCGTAGGCCTTGTGGTGTAGTGCCCCAGACCAGTCACATATCAAAGGTACTTCTAACAGTTGGGAAGGTATTTTTAGTTTATTTATTTGCTGTGGGTTTTCTGTCTTTTTTCACATCTTTTATTGTTTATTTTCAAAACATATAATTGATGTATAACCTCTGTCTTATAGTCATTTTCATATATTGGAACTGCATTCAGTGAATTGTACTCGTTCCATCCTGACTGGATAACCCAAAATTTTAGGTAATTATGACAAGAATTTGTGCCCTGAGCAATATGGCCTTTATTTGGGAGATGTCGCTGAGGCGGATTATACCTTTCAGGAGGAGTTTGCAGCAGCTGACCCCGTTCCCCTCGCTTAGATGTTTTTGATATTCTGAAATATTGTAGTGGAGATTGATGTTAGATTTTTGAGACTTGTAGTTGGGAGTTTATTTATCTGTGGACTTCATACATTCATTTTGAGAGTAGTTATTTATATATATCTTTCCTGTTTCCTTCCAGTGAGTTGTGATCTTGTGTTGTTGCCTCCCATTTGGAATACATACTATTATTGCATGGTTGTTCATCATATTGTTATAGCGTTCTACCGCCGACTCTGCGGCGTAGGCTGGGCGTACACTCGATCCTGCCCGATTATTGGGTGCGGGTCATGACACGTTTTTATGATGGCCCATGCAGGTCAGTTTTTGTAAGACAGCGAAACCGTGGTAGTACTTAAGTTAGTTGTACTACTGCGGGCCTGTAACTAGGAATAGGATTAGGAACCTAAGGACCGTCACCATAAGTTGAAACTGCGTTTTTGACTTCTATACTCGACTTCAAGTACCCTTTATGCATCATGTTTGAATTTTTCTACCGTCTAATGATTTCTTTTTTTTTTCAGCCAATGGATTCGCAAGACAGGAACAACGCTGCACTGAACACTCCACCGACCGTTGGCAGATTTTTCACCTACGGGACCCCACCGACGCAGGGAGGCCAGCTTACTCACCAGGGCAACCCAACTCCGCTGCAGTACTCGAGGTTCCGCAGGGACGACATTCTGCCACCATCACAATTTCCTTCGCAGACTCCAGTGCCAGCACCTATTCCTCCTCCAGCACCTGTTCCACCTACCATGCACCCAGTTCCAGCAGTATATCCACCACCTACCATACACCCGGCACCAGCAGTATACCCGCCACCTACAATGCATCCGACGCCAGTCATGGATCCAGCACCTATGATGCATCAGGCACTTGTTATGTACCCAGCACCTACCATGCATCCAGCACCAGTTATGTACCCGGCACCTATTTTGCCCCTCCACCAGTACTGGATAATGTTACCCTCCTAGGAATCTTCCAGCAACAAGCCAACATGTTTTGCGACACTTTGAGAGAGGTGCTTCAGATTAGAGATGCTCCTCAGCCGCGCTCCAGAACCTCCAAAAACTTTATGGACCTCAGGCCCAAGGAGTTCCATGGGACTGAGGGAATTCTCTACGCTGATGAGTGGATGGAGAATATGGAGCGATACCTGAAGATTGCCTGAGTCCCAGAAGATCAAAAGATTGAGTCAGCTAGTGGGCAGCTTTTCGACATCGCACGGACGTGGTACCAAGGCGAGCCCCGATTTTCTGCCCCAGACGTGACTTGGAAAGAATTCAAGCGGCTATTTAAGAAGAAGTTCTTTCTCGATGTAGCTCGAGAGGCATTGGTGAGTCAGTTTGAGCATTTGGAGCAAGGAAATTCCACCGTTGACGAGTATACCGCAGAGTTCTCTCGTCTTAGCCATTTTGCAGAGAGTTTAGTCAACACCCCAGAGAGCAAGGCGAGAAGATTCAGGAAGGGGCTATCTCACGAGATTCACTTAGCCATCGCCACCAGCCGAGCCACTACCTACAAGGAGATTCTGGAGGTCGCCCAAGCAGTAGAAGAAGAGATGAATTATAGGACAAAGAGACATCGAGATACTTTCGAAGGAAGCAACAACCAATCAGCACCGGCGAAGCATCCCCAATTCCAACCGAAGGTCTTTCAGCACCAACATCAGCAGCAGTTCCAGACTGCTGGTAAAACCCCCGCATATCAGCAAAACCGAGTTCCAGGCCGAGCCCAGACTCAGCAGCCGCAGAGACAGCTACAGCAGGTCCCGCAATGCACTCTCTGCGGAAGGAGCGGACACATTTGGGATGACTGCAGGAAGAGACTCGGAGCATGTTTATATTGTGGATCTCCTTCGCACCAGCTGAAAGACTGCTTACTGGTCCCTAATCGGACAAGACGTGCGACGACACAAGCACCGAGAGGACCAGCAGTTCCACAGCCATGAGGTCCCCCACTACCCACTCAGCAGCAGCGATTCGCTCAGCACCAGCAGAGAGGAGCACCCCAGCAGGACAGAGCTTTTGCTATGGCCGTCGAGGAGCTGGAACCTACCCCAGATGTGATAGCAGGTTCTATATTACTAGATTCCTTTTCAGCTATAGCTTTGTTCGATTCGGGTGCATCCTACAGTTTTATTTCTGTAGCTTTTGTATTTAAGCATAGCATAGTATCGGAACCATTGGGTGGTATTTGCAAAATTATGACGGGCGGAGGTGCTATCCTAGTCAAGGATATTTGTATGAGGCATCGTATTACCCTGGAAGGTAGAGAGTTGTGCGCCAACTTACTCGTTATGCCACTACCGAGTTTTGACATCACCCTCAGTATGGATTGGTTGAGTAAGAATTTTGCCAGTATAGACTGCCACCGAGGATGTGTTATATTCAGTCCTCCGGGGGTGCCTGCATTCGAGTTCACTAGAGGAGAAGTAGAGCAGCAGCGTGGGGCCATTTGCGGAGCTATGATCGAGGGGAAAGAGATACCCCATCATATTATCGCGAAATTCCTAGACGTTTTTCCTGAGGAATTATCGGGGTTGCCGCTAGATAGGGACATCGAGTTTTCTATTGATTTGGTTTCAGGCGCAGAACCAACGGCAAAATCGGTGTACCGTATCAACAACAAAGAAGCTGAGGAATTGAAGAAGCAGATCAACGAATTGCTGGAGAAAGGATTCATCAGAGAGAGCTCGTCGCCATGGGGATCTCCTGTACTATTCGTACCAAAGAAGGACGATACGGTGCAGATGTGCATCGACTACCGAGACTTGAATAATCAAACCATCAAGAACAAGTACCCATTGCCGAGAATTGACGACCTCTTCGATCAATTGAGCGGCACACATGTGTTCTCAAAAATTGATTTGAGATCGGGCTACCATCAATTAAAGGTGAAGAAAGAGGATATACCGAAGACAGCCTTTCGGACCAAGTACGGATAATACGAGTTTATGGTGATGCCGTTCAGATTGACTAATGCCCCGGCAGTCTTCATGAACTTGATGAACAAGGTATTCCATCCATACCTTGACAAGTTCGTAGTGGTGTTTATCGAAAACATACTCATTTATTCGAAAACACCGGAGGAACACGAGGAACACGAGGAACATCTAAGGATCGTGCTAGAGACCCTCAAGAAGGAGAAGCTCTATGAAAAGCTCTCGAAGTGCGAGTTCTTCTTGGACAAGGTGGAGTTCCTTGGACATGTGGTGACAGGCGACGGTATATCCGTCGATCCAACGAAGATTGCAGCTGTAGAAGCTTGGACTACACCGACTACGATGGCAGAGATACGAAGCTTCTTGGGATTGGCTGAATATTATCGGAAGTTCGTGCAAGACTTCGCTCGGATTGCGGAGCCGATGACTAGGCTCACTCGGAAGGATGTAGAGTTCGTATGGACAGAGGACTGCCAGGCCGCATTCGATGAGTTGAAAATGAGGCTGACGACAGCTCCCATTTTGACGTTGCCTTTAGGGTTGAGAGGTTTCACCATTTATAGTGATGCCTCGGGCAAAGGACTGGGTTGTGTGTTAGAGCAGAATAAAAAGGTGATAGCCTATGCATCCCGACAGTTGAGGCCGCATGAGAAGAACTACCCCATACATGACCTAGAGTTGGCAGCCGTGATCTTCGCCTTGAAGCTGTGGAGACATTACTTTTACGGAGAGCGAGTAGAAATTTTCACTAATCACAAAAGCTTAAAGTACATCTTTATGCAAAAAGAGTTAAACTTGAGGCAGTGCAGATGGCTTGAGCTGATGAGTGACTATAATATTTCTCTACAGTACCACCCAGGAAAAGCCAATATTGTTACGGATACTTTGAGTAGGTATCCTGTAGCGATGTGCTTGACTCGAGATCGTCACTTATTAGTGGATTTGGAGAGTTTGGGCATTGAGATCGTCATTCCAGGGTCCGAGATGCAGATGATGGGCATACAGATTCAGTCAGGACTGATGGACAGGATTCGAGAGGCATAGTACCAGGACGAGCAGCTGAAGAACATCATGGCACATGCATGGGCCGATTTGCTCGACGACTTCACTATTGCAGAGGATGGTTCGTTGCGGCACGGGACGAGACTTTGTGTACCTAGTAGAGAGCTTAGGAAAGAAGTTATGCAGGAGGCACACCGTTCCCAGTATTCTTTACATCCAGGAGCCAACAAAATGTGCAAGGATCTGAGAAACCACGTGTGGTGGTATGGTATGAAATGAGAGGTAGCCCATTTCGTTTCTAGATGCCTCGTTTGTCAGCAGGTCAAAGCCGAGAGTCAGAGACCAGGAGGATTGTTGCAGCTACTACCGATACCCGAGTGGAAGTAGGAACACATCACCATAAATTTCGTTTTCGGTCTTCCACGGTCATCGGGAGGAAAAGATACGATTTGGGTGATCATTGACAGGTTGACCAAATCGGCCCACTTTATACCATTCAAAGTGGGGTTATCTACAAAAAAGTTGGCAGGGCTTTATGTGAAGCAGATAGTCAGGCTGCACGGGGTTCCAGTGAGTATCGTGTCAGACTGTGACAACAGATTCACATCTTACTTCTGGAAGAGTCTGCAGACTAGCTTGGGTACAGCGCTCAAGTTCAGTACCGCCTATCATCCGCAGACGGATGGACAGTCAGAGCAGACCATTCAGACGCTCGAGGATATGCTACGGACGTACGTGCTAGATTTCGGCGGCTCGTAGGAGGACCACCTTTATCTCATGGAGTTCTCCTACAACAACAACTACCAAGCTAGCATCGAGATGTCCCCATTCGAAGCACTGTATGGACAGAGATGTCATACACCACTATCTTAGGACGACGTGGGCGAGCGAGCGTTGTTGGGACCTGTTACGACCCACTACCCAAATTATTGGGCCAGGCCGAGTCATGCCCAGTCTACGTTGAGATAAAACGTAGTAAGCTGTTCTAAAGACAATAGGATAAGACTAGATGTGCTAACAGTTCTATAAGTGAAGAAGAATCATAAATGCTCCAAACACAAAAGTCGTCATATATAGTAAAATGTCCAAGTACAAGTGAACTGAAATGTAAAACTGGATACATGTCCAGTTACAAAATATATAGTCTAATACATGACTATTCCCAAAAGACTAAAAATATAAAAGACAACTAGGCGAGGTTCCCTGCAGGAACATCCTCGTAAAGCAAAGTCGGGTCCTCGGCAGTAACTCCATAATAGGTGTCGCAGAGTAACTCCTCCTCAGTAAGGATACCTACAACGTTATCCTGTCAGGACGGGAGCAAGTACTGAATCTAGCAAACTAGCATATGAAACATGTAAATGAACATAAGAGGAAATAACTAGAAATATGGCATCATACAATCTATCATGGCAAGGATACATATGTCATAGAGACAGATGTACATGTAGTGTTTTAAAACTGTAGCATGTACGTGATCGGTCAATAGATGTACAGTGTACTGTGGTACATGTAAATAAAATGTACATACGTACAAGTCAACAGGCATAGGTGTACATCCGTACAGAAATACGGGATAATGGCCTACGGCAAGGTATGCATATAAAATGCGATCTCGCTCGCTACTATAGGGGGGGTCATGATCACGTACTCTACCATCAGTTTTCCCATAATCCATATCCTAATCATGTGAGAGATACATAAAGACTGTTTTAAGCATGGTAAAAATGGAAAGTACAACATGTAGAGATCTAACTTGCTACCCCAAGGATCAGTATTTAACATGGTGGGGTTTGCAGTTCATTTATGTGATAATATGTAAAGTTCGTAGAAAGTACTTGCCTCTAGCAAAGCAAAACAAAGCAAGCTGCGATAAGAGTGCTATGGAAGTCCGGTAACTCGTCACTGTAGAAATAAATACAATAACTTAGTTTTTACACTAAGCTAAAACGCTAAGACACTAACAGGTGCGACACGACTTGTGACTGGGCACCTAGCCAAAATGATGACTTTGGCATAGGAGACCAATATGGGGTGACACACTACTTTAACTAACTTTCTAGGGTCTTTACACTAGTGAGGGGTGGGGTTCAACACGGCTAAAACTCAAAATAACACAAAAAGCTACAAGTCGTAATTAATCAATAAATAAATCAAATGATCATTGTGTTCCAACAATTTAGAGATAGACAAAAAGCCTAGTTTTTCTTAAAGTAAAGTATCAAAGTGATCCTTGTTAATCATAGAAATTTATTATAATTTTTCTGAAATTTATTAACCAGTACAAGTATTTTATAAAAATCAGCTTTCCTAAGTATACAGAAAATAAGTTTTGGTTTCATATGCCAAACTAGTGGCAAAACAGTAAATTAAATACTACAAAAATTATACTAAATTAGCTAAAGTAACATAGTATCTAAATACTATTTTTCCAGAATTTTAGCAGTACTCTAAGTATTTTTAGAAATCCAAAAACAGCATTGCACATAATTGAAATTAAATAATTAATTATCTGCGTATTTTGTCCATGTATATAATTTGAACCAAAGTTCAAATACAGGACCCAAGGCCATGAATCAAGTCCAATATGACTTGTACAGGTCTTGAATGTGTGAAAACATATTTGGGCCCAAAAACCCATGCTAGACTTGGACACCAAATGGTTGCAGTAATTTAAATACACTAAAATACAGTTTGGTAAAAAGTACAAAATAAATATTAATATTTTAATAAGGCAAAATTATGCATAGTGAAAATATACATACATATGTTTAAAAGTACATATATCTATGTATAAGAAAAATACTTAATTTATAAAGCATATATATATATATATATATATATATATATATATATATATATATATATATATATATATATATATATATATATATATATATATATATATATAAGGAAACACTTAATTATAAAGTGTAAATAATATAATATATATACACATGAAAATATATACATATACACATATATGTATATACATACAAATATATATATATATATATATATATATATATATAAAATTTACTAACTATAAAAATATACACACAAGAAAATATATACATATATACATACATAAATACATATATATACATACATACATATATATTATAATAAAGTACTAAAATGAAGTATATATATATACAAATAATACATATATATATATATATATATATATATATATATATATATATATATATATATATATATATATATATATATATATATATATATATATATATATATATATATATATATATATATATATATATATATATATATATATATATACAAATACATGTATATAAATATAATATAAATATAAATATAAATATAAATAAATATATATATATATATATATATATATATATATATATATATATATATATATATATATATATATATATATATATATATAACAAAAAAGAAAAAGAAAAAAAAGAAAAAGAAAAAGAAATAGAAAAACAACACAGGGGCTCGAACTCGGCCCACTGTGCGCGTAGGGGGGCGCTAACACTGCCGCCGCTAGCCAGTGGGCCAACTTGGCCTGAGTGTTAGGATTAGGACTTACTTAATTTTATTTAGGTTTGAATGGTTTATAATAAAAATAAAAATAAAAATGATCCTGTGTCCTGACAGTTAGGGACACAGGTATCTTGTATCCTCACTCAGCACGATACGTACGACACGAGTTTCACGTGTCCAGGCCTACGCTCGTGTTCGCCAGGACACGGCGAACATTATAGACCCAACACGAGACACGCATGACACAAAGAAATACTGCCACTCACGTGTCCGGTCGGTTGATGGGGGTTTCGGGGGTCGTGGACGGCGGAGGAGGCGTCGGCGAGGCGGCGCTCGGGTGGCGCTGGGGTCGTCTCGTCACGGCGAACCCTTTGGTGGTGGTGGTAGGGGGTGGCGTTCGTCGTAGGGGCGGCGCTGGGGTTTAGCCGGAGTTAGGGTTCTGGTGGGGGAAAGGTGGAGGAGACGGTGGCGTGGGCGGTCGTGGTGGGGTTTTAGGGTTAGGGTTCTGGTTAGGGGAGAGAGGGGGTCATTTTATAGGGGTGAGAGGCGGTCGGGCTGGCCGGAAATGGCGGGGGCAGCGTCGGTCGTCGGTCAGTCGGGGCAGGGATGGGTTAGGTTTTGGGTTTCACAAAACAAACCCTAGAGTTTAGGAATTTGCAAACCAGTCCCTAAGGCCACTAAATGCAAATAGTAATTTGCATTCCGCAACTTAAAACAATTCAATAATTGCAAAATAATATATTAACAATTTAATAAATTGCATACTGATATAAAAACAATCCTAAAAATTACAGAATGATATTAAAATATTTTAGAGAATTGCAAATTGATATTTTTAGTATTAAAACCCATTTAAAAATTATTTAAAAATTCTAGAAAAATTCCTAAAAATCCTAATAATTATTTTAAGGCTATAAATGACATTAAAAATTAATTAACACTAATTTAACTAAAATTTAAAAAACAGGGGCTTACAAGTCTTCCCTCCTTGAAAAATTTCGTCCTCGAAATTCACAAGGATTGAAGACCCTACAATATTCTAACAAAGCAAGCAGTGCAACAAAATGACTAAGGCTGCGATCGAAACTAACCTCTAAGGTATCAAGCGGGAACGGGTGGTTCCCTCGCAGCGGTTGGATCGAACAAGTAAGGGTATCTCTCCCTCATGTCCGACTCCCTCCCCCAAGTAGATTCACCTGGGGAGTGACGGCTCCAAGCTACTCGCACTAGGGGTATAACCTTGTTCCTCAGCCTCTTCTCTCTCCTGTCTAATATCTCCACTGGCTGCTCAGAAACTGTAAGGCTCGGTCCGACCTCCAACTCTGAATGATCTAGCACATGACTGGGGTCTGGAACATATCTCCTCAGCTGAGATACGTGAAAGACATCATGAACTCCTGCTAGATTGGGTGGAAGTGCAACCCTGTAAGCTACCTCTCCGATCCTGCCAAGTATCTCGAATGGCCCGATGTATCTGGGGCTCAGCTTCCCTCCTCGTCCGAACCGGATCGTCCCTCTAGTAGGTGATATCTTCACTAGCACCATATCACCGTCTGCGAACTCCATCGGCCTGCGACTAGCATCAGTCCAGTGTTTCTGCCTGTCCTGAGCTACTCTGAGCCTGTCTCTGATTATCCCGACTTTCTCTGCTGCATCCGTGATCATCTCTGGCCCAAGCATAACTCTGTCTCCAACATCATCCCAAAAGAGCGGTGTACGGCATCGTCGTCCATAAAGCGCCTCGAAAGGAGACATACTGATACTGGCCTGGTAGCTGTTGTTGTATGAAAACTCTACCAAGTACAGATGGCTCTTCCATGATCCTCCGAAGTCCAGCACGCAGGTCCTCAGCATATCCTCCAGTGTCTGTATCGTCCTCTCGGACTGCCCATCTGTCTGCGGGTGGTACGCCGTACTGAACTTGAGCCTACTGCCCAACTCCTCCTGCAAGCTCCTCCAGTAGTGGGATGTGAATCTGCTGTCTCTGTCCGACACGATGCTCATCGGCACTCCGTATAGGCGAACTATCTGCTGCATGTATAGCTCCGCCAACTTCTCGGTAGAAAGTCCCACCTTGAAGGGTATGAAGTGCGCACACTTCGTCAGCCTGTCTACGATGACCCAAATGGCATCCTTCCCTCCTTGGGAACGAGGAAGCCCTGAGACGAAGTCCATCGTAATATGTTCCCACTTCCACTCGGGAATGGGTAACGGCTGCAACAAACCAGCTGGCCTCTGGCGCTCCGCCTTGACCTGCTTGCAAACTAGGCATCTCGAGATAAAATGCGATACATCCCTCTTCATCCCGTGCCACCAAAGATGTTCCCGCAAGTCACGGTACATCTTGTTAGCACCAGGGTGAATAGAATATCTCGATCGGTGCGCCTCCTGCAAGACTGCCTCTACCAGCTCTCCCTTCGGCACGCACAATCGGCTGCCATGCCTCAAGGATCCATCCTCTGCTATCGTAAAGTCATCCAGCAATCCTGCTAACGCCTGGGCTCGAAGTCTGCGAAGGCTCTCATCTGTAGGCTGTGCCTCCCGGATCTGCTCCATCAAACCTGACTGGATGTCAAGCGCCATCATCTGTATCACTGATCCTGGCCGAACTAGCTCGATGCCGAGCTTCTCCAGATCCTCCCGCAAATGCCGATCAATCATCAGGTACCATGCCATCGGATGCCTGCTCAGCGCATCTGCCACCACATTTGCCTTCTCGGGGTGATACTGTAAATCGATATCGAAGTCTTTTATCAACTCCAACCATTGTCTTTGCCTCATGTTCAGCTCTTTCTGCGTGAACACATACTTCAAGCTTTTGTGGTCAGTAAAGATCTCCACACGCTCTCCGTATAAGTAATGTTTCCATAACTTGAGTACAAAGATCACCGCAGCTAACTCTAGGTCATGGGTAGGATAATTCCTCTCATGAGTCCGCAATTGCCTAGATGCATAAGCAATAACTTTTCCATGCTGCTGTAGGACACATCCTAGCCTCTTCCCAAAAGCATTGCTGTATATGGTGAAACCTCCAGATCCTGAAGGTAATGTCAGAGCTGGAGCGGTCGTCAGTCTCCTCTTCAGCTCCTCAAACGCTGACTGGCAGTCCTCTAACTAGATGTACTCTGCATCCTTCTGCGTCAGCTTCGTCATGGGTTCAGCTATCCTAGCAAAGTCCTGGACGAACTTTCTATAATAGCCTGCTAAACCCAGAAAGCTCCTGATCTCTGAAACTGACGTCGGAGCCTTCCACGTCTCAACTGCAGCAATCTTCCTGGGATCCACCGAGATTTCATCTCCAGTGACTACATGGCCGAGAAACTCCACTCGGTCTAAAAAGAACTCACACTTCGGCAATTTGGCAAACAATCTCTCCTGCCTCAGAATCCCCAAAACTACCTGTAAGTGCTCTGCATGCTCCTCTGGCGTCTTCGAGTATATCAGGATGTCGTCGATAAACACTACGATGAACTTATCCAGATACTGGTGAAATGTCTTATTCATCAAGTTCATAAAGACAGCTGGCGCATTTGTGAGTCCAAATGGCATCACCAGAAACTCGTACTGCCCGTACTTCGTATTGAACGTCGTCTTCTAGATGTCTGCTGCCTTGACCTTCACCTAGTGGTACCCGGATCTCAAGTCTATCCTGGAAAATACTTTCGCCTCGCTCAATTGGTCGAACAAATCATCTATCCTGGGCAGAGGATATTTGTTCTTGATGGTGATGGCATTCAACGCCCGGTAGTCAATACATAACCGGACTGTACCATCCTTCTTAGACACAAAGAGCACTGGTGCTCCCCATGGAGAAGCACTGGATCGAATGAAACCCTTTTTCAACAGGTCATCAATCTGCTCTTTCATCTCTACTGCCTCCTTGGGATTCACTCTATAGCAAGCCCGGGATACTGGTGATGAACCCGGCACTAAATCTATTGTGAACTCCACATCTCTGTCAGGCGGAAGCCCTGGAAGATCCTCTGGGAATACATCTATAAACTCCCTAATGATAGGGTGTGGCGGTGCTGCGTCCCCGACTGTCCTACAACAGTTCGGCTCTAGGCTGATCTCCGGCCCTGTCCTCCTGACACTGAATGGTGCTGTGCCTGGGGGACTGAACAAGATACTACCCTCATGACAATCTATAGATGCATGGGCATAGCTAAGCCAGTCCATCCCTAATATGATATCATAATCGGGGAGTGGCATCACAAAGAATCGTCCCTCGAACTCTCTCCCGGCTATCATAATAGAGCATCTATAGCTAGCTCTAATAGGCACTGGTCCTCCTCCCGTCATTACTCTACTAATCTCCGCAGTAGGTGTAGATACTAAGTGATGTTCATGCATAAACTCTAATGACAGGAAGCTATGAGATGCACCAGAATCAAACAGGCATAGAGCTAGAAAAGTATGCAAATAAACATGACCTGTGATGACGTCAGCTAAGTAATCCGGCTCCGAAACCTGCTCTGGCTTCGGCTCGAGGGCTAGGCTATAAACCTTCCCCTGAGGTCCCTTCTGCTGCTGCAGATGTTGCCCAAACCTCTGCTGCTGAGTAGGAAGCGGTCCTCTAGGTCCCTTGGCTGCTGGACAGTTCCGAAGCTGATGGGTGGCAGACCCACAAACTAAATACTGCCCCAATCTCTTCCTACAAATGGACCTGTCGTGCCTACGGCCTTCCGCAGAAAGAACATATAGCTCCCCGCTGCTGCTGCTGCTGGTGTCGGGGTCCCGGGGCTTTAATTAGCGGGGTCGAGTGATGTGATGTAGGGGGATGGTAAGTCTGCTGGGGTGACGTCGGTGCTCTCTGCTGGAAAGCCTGACGCTTGGACGGTCCCTCATGATGTACAGAAGTCGGCCTCTTGCTAGACAGAAGATGCTCCTCAATGCTCCGGGCCAACTCTAGGCTCTGGTAGTAGTCAGTCGTACCGTTCGCCACTATAAGAATGCCAATGTCTGGAACTAGACCATGGCAAAACCTACGGGTCATCTCCTCTGGATCTGCAACCAGACTAGGAGCGAAACGGCTCAGGCGACTAAACTCTGCCGCATAGTCATCAACAGAACGGTTCCCCTGCTGGATATTCTGGAATCGTAGCCCCATGGCTACTCTAGCAGTGGTCGAGAAGAATTTCTTCTTGAACTGGGTCTTGAACTGGTCCCAAGTGGCTATCCCTCTCGCAAACAACGGCTCATTCCGGAACCAGACTCCTGCTAAGTCTATCAGCAGAAATCCTGCTGCCTCGACCTGGAGGTCATCCGGCATCCTGACTCCTAGGAGCTTCCTCTCTACTGAATCTAGCCAGTCATCTGCTACTACTATGCCCTCAGTCCCTAAGAACTCCTTGGGATTCAGACCCATGAAGACCTTGATCGTCCCCGCTCTCTGCCATGGCTCTACATGTGGTGGGACCACGGGACGTCCCTCAGAACGCTCCATGCTCTGGCGGAGTAGGGTAGTCTGCTCCTGATGGGTTGTTAGGAACCCCTGAATCAGAGTGAGCAGCTGGTTCCCGTCGAGTATGACGGAAGCCTGGGTGGGTATAGTGATAGGGGGTGGTGGAAGTATCGGGGCCTGCTGGGACTGGGATGTGGAAGGTGGTGGAGGCATCTGGGTCTGTGGATCTGTGGAGTGGAGGAATATGGTAGGTGGAGGTGTATCAGTCGACTGGTCAGCTGACTGGATAAGGAGGGCCCCATTCTCGGGGGTAACATACTGGGATGAACGAGTAAGCACCATCTAAATTACACATAAAAAAAGACTTATAAGGACTTGTTTTAACGTAAGCAATCATATACAAGGAAATCTAATTTATAATAGCAAACATGTGATGTATTTCCTATGTTGCAATCCTAGCATTCCTCTAGGTGTTCTAAGCGTCATTCCTAATGTTGTCTAATTACCTTAAGTTCCTAATTGCAGGCATGCTTGGTACAATAACGTAACCAAACAATTTAGTCAGGGACCTGCATGGGCCACCACTAAAAACATGTCACGACCCGCTACCAAAATTGTTGGGCCAGGCCGAGTCATGCCCAGCCTACGTTGAGATAAAACGTAGTAAGCTGTTCTAAAGACAACAGAATAAGACTAAATGTGCTAACAGTTCTATAAGTGAAGAAGAATCATAAATACTCCAAACACAAAAGTCGTCGTATATAGTAAAATGTCCAAGTACAAGTGAACTAAAATGTAAAACTAGATACATGTCCAGTTACAAAATATATAGTCTAATACGTGACTATTTCCAAAAGACTAAAAATACAAAAGACAACTAGGCGAGGTTCCCTGCAGGAACATCCTCGTAAAGCAAAATCGGGTCCTCGGCAGTAACTCCATAATAGGTGTCGCAGAGTAACTCCTCCTCAGTAAGGATACCTACAATGTTATCCTGTCAGGACGGGAGCAAGTACTAAATCTAGCAAACTAGCATATGAAACATGTAAATGAACATAAGAGAAAATAACTGGAAACATGGCATCACACAATCTATCATGGCAAGGATACATATGTCATAGAGACAGATGTACATGTAGTATTTTAAAACTGTAGCATGTACGTGATCGGTCAATAGATGTACAGTGTACTGTGGTACATGTAAATAAAATGTACATATGTACAAGTCAACAGGCATAGGTGTACATCCGTACAGAAATGCGGGATAATGGACTACGGCAAGGTATGCATATAAAATGCGACCTCGCTCGCTACTATAGGGGGGTCATGATCACGTACTCATCCATCAGTTTCCCCATAACCCATATCCTAATCATGTGAGAGATACATAAAGACTGTTTTAAGCATGGTAGAAATGGAAAGTACAACTTGTAGAGATCTAACTTGCTACCCCAAGGATCAGCATTTAACATGGTGGGGTTTGCAGTTCATTTATGTGACAATATGTAAAGTTCGTAGAAAGTACTTACCTCTAGCAAAGCAAAATAAAGCAAGCTGCGATAACAGTGCTATGGATGTCCGGTAACTCGTCACTATAGAAATAAATACAATAACTTAGTTTTTACACTAAGCTAAAACGCTAAGACACTAACAGGTGCGACACGACTTATGACCGGGCACCTAGCCAAAATGATGACTTTGGCATAGGAGACCAATGTGGGGTGACACACTACTTTAACTAACTTCTAGGGTCTTTACACTAGTGAGGGGTGGGGTTCAACACGGCTAAAACTCAAAATAACACAAAAAGCTACAAGTCGTAATTAATCAATAAATAAATCAAATGATCATTGTGTTCTAACAATTTAGAGATAGACAAAAAGCCTAGTTTCTTTTAAAGTAAAGTATCAAAGTGATCCTTGTTAATCATAGAAATTTATTATAATTTTCCTGGAATTTATTAACCAGTACAAGTATTTTATAAAAATCAGCTTTCCTAAGTATACAGAAAATGAGTTTTGGTTTCATATGCCAAACTAGTGGCAAAACAGTAAATTAAATACTACAAAAATTATACTAAATTAGCTAAAGTAACATAGTATCTAAATACTATTTTTCCAGAATTTTAACAGTACTCTAAGTATTTTTAGAAATCCAAAAACAGCATTGCACATAATTGAAATTAAATAATTAATTATTTGCGTATTTTGTCCATGTATATAATTTGAACCAAAGTTCAAATACAGGACCCAAGGCCATGAATCAAGTCCAATATGACTTGTACAGGTCTTGAATGTGTGAAAACACATTTGGGCCCAAAAACTCATGCTAGGCTTGGACACCAAATGGTTGCAGTAATTTAAATACACTAAAATACAGTTTGGTAAAAAGTGTAAAATAAATATTAATATTTTAATAAGGCAAAATTATGCATAGTGAAAATATACATACATATGTTTAAAAGTACATATATCTATGTATAAGGAAAATACTTAATTTATAAAGCATATATATACATATATACAATATATATATATATATAAGGAAACACTTAATTATAAAGTGTAAATAATATAATATATATACACATGAAAATATATACATATACACATATATGTATATACATACAAATATATATATATATATAAAATTTACTAACTATAAAAATATACACACAAGAAAATATATACATATATACATACATAATACATATATATACATACATACATATATATTATAATAAAGTACTAAAATGAAGTATATATATATATATATATATATATATATATATATATATATATATATATGTATTATTACATATATATACATAAAATAGTATGTATAATAATACATATATATATATATATATATATATATATATATATATATATATATATATATATATATATATATATATATATATATATACAAATACATGTATATATATATATATATATATATATATATATATATATATATATATATATATATATATATATATATATATAACAAAAAAGGAAAAGAAAAAAAGAAAAAGGAAAAGAAATAGGAAAACAACACAGGGGCTCGAACTCGGCCCACTGTGCGCGCAGGGGGGGCGCTAACACTGCAGCCGCTGGCCAGTGGGCCAACTTGGCCTGAGTGTTAGGATTAGGACTTAGTTAATTTTATTTAGGTTTGAATGGTTTATAATAAAAAAATAATAAAAATGATCCTGTGTCCTGACAGTTAGGGACACATACGACACGAGTTTCACGTGTCCAGGCCTACGCTCGTGTTCGCCAGGACACGGCGAACATTATAGACCCAACACGAGACACGCACGACACAAAAAAATACTGCCACTCACGTGTCCGGTCGGTTGATGGGGGTTTCGGGGGTCGTGGACGGCGGAGGAGGCGTCAGCGAGGCGGCGCTCGGGTGGCGCTGGGGTCGTCTCGTCGCGACGAACCCTTTGGTGGTAGTGGTAGGGGGTGACGTTCGTCGTAGGGGCGGCGCTGGGGTTTAGCCGGAGTTAGGGTTCTGGTGGGGGAAAGGTGGAGGAGACGGTGGCGTGGGCGGTCGTGGTGGGGTTTTAGGGTTAGGGTTCTGGTCAGGGGAGAGAGGGGGTCGTTTTATTGGGTGAGAGGCGGTCGGGCTGGCCGGAAATGGCGGGGGCAGCGTCGGTCGTCGGTCGTCGGTCAGTCGGGGCAGGGATGGGTTAGGTTTTGGGTTTCACAAAACAAACCCTAGAGTTTAGGAATTTGCAAACCAGTCCCTAAGGCCACTAAATGCAAATAGTAATTTGCATTCCGCAACTTAAAACAATTCAATAATTGCAAAATGATATATTAACAATTTAATAAATTGCATACTGATATAAAAACAATCCTAAAAATTACAGAATGATATTAAAATATTTTAGAGAATTGCAAATTGATATTTTTAGTATTAAAACCCATTTAAAAATTCTAGAAAAATTCCTAAAAATCCTAATAATTATTTTAAGGCTATAAATGACATTAAAAATTAATTAACACTAATTTAACTAAAGTTTGAAAAACAGGGGCTTACAGGACCGAAGATAGTAGTAGATGCTGCAGAGAAGGTCAAGCTGATTAGAGAGCGGCTTCGTGTGGCTTAGGACAGACAGAAGCACTGGGCCGACAATCACCGTAGACCGTTAGAGTTTGAGGTATAGAACCTTCTTGTTATAAACTACGTCTATAGTTATAAGATTCGTGGTAATGTTTTGTGCATTTTAGGTTGGCGACTTGGTGTTTTTAAAAATTTCTTCGACGTGTGGTACTATTCGTTTCGGTAAAGGCGGGAAACTCAGCCCACGTTTCATTGGGCCATTTGGTATTCTCGAGAAGATTGGTACAGTAGCGTATCGATCGGCCTTATCGCATACACTGGAAGGAGTGCACAACGTGTTCGACGTGTCTTAGCTGAGATAATACGTGGCAGACCCCAGTCATGTCTTGGATCATTCGGAGATCGAGGTGGGACCGAGTCTCAGTTACCAGGAGCAGCCCGTAGAGATTTTGGACCGTAGAGAGAAGGTCCTGAGAAATCAGACGATTTTCTTGGTTCGTGTCGCATGGAGGCACCACTCCCCGGGCGAATCCACAAAGGAGAGGGAGGACGAGATGCGCGAGCGTTACCCTTACCTTTTTGAGGCCTAAGGTACAGTTCCATCTTGTGCTCAATTTAAATTTCGAGGACAAAATTTTTTCAAGGGGGTAGATTTGTAAACTCTTCATCGAATTCTGCTAATACTTCTTTATTTTTATTATTTTTTAATATTATTTATTGATTATGGAGTGAAGAAGTTTTCACAAAAATCAAATAGGTTAAGAACTATTTGTCCGACCCAAAGCAGTATCAGGTATTCTAATGTGGCAAGATCACAATCTCTATTCTTGGTATCAGAGGCCAAGAACTTGGTATCTGACACTATCCCCACCTAGTTAAACATTGTGAACACAATGCATATGTAGATGTATTCATGAAGGCATGCCACATTACATATCATCTGGATTTAGGATTCCTAGTCTCCCCGAACTTACTTGGGAATTCAGCAAACACCTATCCATCACTTCTATTCTAATGTCGTGTCCAAGTGTGTGTGGGAATTTACAAAGCCAAGAGTGGTGAACTTACCTTGGATTGAACAAATTCCAATGCTCCTTGGCTATGCCTCTCACAAACTCTGCTGTAGGAAAGGAGATGAGATGTCTGCAGGTTTCTTTCAAAGAAGAAAGGGTCGGCTAGCCCCCTGATATATATATATATATATATATATATATATATATATATATATATATATATATATATATTAGTACTAGATAAGATTGAGGAAGATTTTGATAGAGGGGATTTGAATATGAATAGGTTTTGGATTGATCTAGTCCTTTGAACAGGGATATGAATAAGTATTCGAGACCTGTTACAGGCCCTGGGATTTGAACTTATGTTTGGTTTATCTCTTGGCATTTGAATTTTTGAACAGGGTCTAAGCCCTGCATCTGGGATGTGAAGTGGTCGAACTGAAGGAGGGTCAAGCTTGGTCTTTTTGTATAAAGGCCCTTGGAACATTTTATATTTGCATGAAAGGGACACGATCCGTGGATTTTTCCCTTGAACTCATTGAACCCCGAACTAGGGAAATTCAACTCCTTGGAAACCTAGTGCATGAGTCTCCATGCCAACTCAGTAGGTTTTGATTGCTCTGTGGCCACCTCTATGGTTGGTAAAGTTTGTAGGGAATATAGTCTACCCAAAGGACCTTACCTTGGGATAACCGTTATCAAACATGTACAGTACCAAGTCCCTAATACCTGGAGCCAGCTTGGACCATGAAGCCTTAAAGGGTACCTTACCTACTCCTGGTAAAGGTCCTAAACCCTGGTACAATGATCTACCCTATTAAGTGTTCTGTTACAGACCTATACTAGTGTACCAATTTCTCATGATGCATCACCTACTGATACCCTAGGATGAGACCCTAGTATCCACAGGTACTGGCACAGGAAAATCCTTGTATCCATTGATACAGACCTATTAATCTTTCCTAGTATCCATTAGATATTGATAGGTGAACCCCCCTTTTGTTATTAAAGACAGGATGCTGATAAAGGAGCTTCCCTTGTATCCTTTCCATACTGCTGTGTGAGTGTTCCTTGTGTCCAATGGATACTAACAGGCTAGCCTTCTATTGTATACCAAATGATACTGCCATGAACCTTCTTGTTAACCATTAGATAGTAATATATGACCTGCCCTTTTTCATTCAATTGATACCAACCTATGAGTTCTCCTAATGTCTAGTGGGTACTGACATGATAGTTCCTTGGGAGCATATATACATGTATCCTGTGATATTGGTACTATAAAAAGACTGAGGGGGAGGGGCTAACACCCTAGCTAACCATGTAGCATGGGTAACAGGAATCGATTTGAAACCATTTAGATGGTTAGGATTGCAGGGTAGTTGTCTTGAGGACAAATCATACCATAGCAAGAACCATATAGGTAGGTATCAGCTAATGTAGGGAATGTGTTAGACTTCTGGTATCAAACCAATAGATACCATAATGTGGGGCTCTCTTAAAATCAAATTGTTAACAATAGAGGATAGGGCTGTAACCCCCACACCTCCTTATACCAGAACCTTAATCTGAACAGTACAGAGGCACCCTCTTCCTCTGATGTTCTTAACCTGGCACCTTAGACAACTCAACAAGGTGTTGTTGCTACTACTGTGATGTTGCTTTGTACTCCAGATGGTTAGTTTAACAGAGCATGAGTGTCCCAATGTCCTGTTAATAGGAGTCAGGGTGGTAGGGACTAGATGCACAGGTCTACAACAATTAATACCTGGAATACAAATCTGTATGTGCTAAACGTCTCAATCAGGCCTTGCAGCTAACCATGTGTGTCCATCACGATATTAGCCTATATGGAAGGATTTGGGGATGTTAGGGTATTCATGGACAACAGCAGGTAGGGGTATTAATAGGATATCTGAGTGTCATGGGCAGGATGTTACCAACTCAGTATAAGAAGAATAGGTATGAATAGATTTAGTGTCGAGCTTGGGTGAGTTGCCATTTTTTAAGCAGGAGTAAGTATTGAAAACATAGTAGGTCTGTGGTTTAACATTCTTATGTGAGCAGGCAGGAAACAGGGGTGGTATATTCACTCCAGCAGTATGAGTGTATTATTACCATGAGGGTTAGGCTTAAGTTGGCTTGAATAGATTATGTGTTGGGTTAGTTTGTAAAGTAAGTATAAAGGGCAGTGTCAAGGGAAGGTTATGGTTATCATGGCATACTTAGATATATGAACCAAACTAGTATAGAAATTGACTTAGAAATTAGATAACCTATTTTTGATTGAAAACCTTTTCTAATGTCATAAATTCCTTAAATAGGTTACTGGGACCTCGTTTCGGACACTGAACCGTGCCAGCAGCTAAGGACGCCAGGTGAGTACAGTTTATTATCTGTTTTTGATATTGATTTTTACTATATTTCACTGTTGTCCACTGGTTATGTGGTTTTTGTCATTTTATATTCTGTCATAATTTGTTGAGTCGGGAATGAGAAGTACCAATGATGTGTGATCCGATCTTAGACATTGTTTATTTTCTTCAAGTAGACCTCGTAAATATTGTTTAATTTCTGTAAGTAGACCTCGTAGACATTGTTTAATTTTTGCAAGTAGACCTCGTAGACATTGTTTATTTTTTATGTAAGTAGACCTCGTAGACCTCGCGGTGTAGTGCCCCAGACCGATCACATATCAAAGGTACTTCTAACAGTTGGGAAGGTATTTTAGTTTACTTATTTGCTATGGGTTTTCTATCTTTTACTATTTATTTTCAAAACATATAATTAATGTCTAACCTCTGTCTTATAGTCATTTTCATATATTGGAACTGCATTCAGTGAATTGTACTCATTCCATCCTGACTGGATAACCTAAAATTTTAGGTAATTATGACGAGGATTTGTGCCCCGAGCAGTATGGCCCTTATTTGGGAGATGTCGCTGAGGCAGATTATACCTTTCAGGAGGAGTTTGTAGCAGCTGACCCCGTATGATGACCATAGTTCGTATTACGTATTTTAGAATACGTGTACGTGTCTGACTCGTATTGCATGTCTCCTGGCTTGGTTCGGCTTGTATGGGTTGGCTTGGTTCGGCTTGGGTTGCTTATTGGTTCATCATGAACCAAGGGGAGAACCCTTACCTACCACCACCATCCCCATTTATTAACCCAACACTCTTTCTCTCTCCTCATTCACTCTTCTTCTTCCTCACCATTACTCTCCACCTACACCTAAGAGCCCTAGGCAAGTGCAACTTGCTTCATGATGGATCTCAAATTTTATTGTTCCATTCCCTTCTTTACATGATTATAAGCCTCTTTAGAACTTAGATTTTTTGATTTTTATGGATAAATTCTTCTAGATCTACATTATAACTTTGGGGTTTCACGAGTTCATGGAGTTTTCTTGGTTTTGATCTACTAAAACTTGTTATTTTTGAAAACTAATAGTTCCATGAGCAAGAGCACGAAATTTTGTATGAATTTGATTTTTGATTCACCTCATTTCGAGTTAAAATGAAGTTTTTATAGCCAAAACAAGTTTTCAGGATCTTTCATGTCGGCTGAGTGAAATTTTACGCAGGGAACCCTGAAATTGCGTATTTTATGATGGATAGCATCCAGAATGTAAGATTTTACGCAGGTAACCCTGAAATTGCGTATTTTACGCTGGATAGCATCCATAATGTAAGATTTTACGCAGGGAACCCTGAAATTGCGTATTTTACGCTGGATAGTACCCAAAATTTAAAATTTTACGCTGGAACCCTCCCCTTTTGCGTATTTTTATGCAGAATTGAATTTTTGGTGTAAAAAGTGCACAGAATGACTGTTTTTTGCCAAGTTTAGCTATTTTCTAGCCAAAATTTCGAAAAACTTAAAACATGAAAGTTTTAGATCTTTGTCTTGTCTTTCCGAATATCTCTGGAGCACTTCATTTTGAGTTCGTATGTGGAAGTTATGCCCCATCTCCCCTGAGCCGCATGATTTCTCTACAACTCTTGCACCCTGTTTATATTTAGTTATTGCATATACACTTATACCAGGTTAAATGTTAATTTTAAATATGTTCCATGACATAATGATGACCAGTTATGGTGCACTTTTGACAAATGACATGACATGATAGTGGCCCGTTGTGGCGCACTCTTGACAGTGAATTTGACATGATATATATCTCGAATGGTGTTACGATGGCTAGCATGTCATGACAGAATTGAATGACCTGGACACCGTGGGCGATTGCGTTTGTACAAATAAACCAGTACTGTCTTGCATCATGTCTAGGATAGGGATCCCTGAGTACCACGGTCAGGGATACCTACAGTAATTGACTAAGGCTAATAAACTAGAATAATTCAGTAGACATGAAGAGATTTCCAGCTACAGGCAATCCCGTTATCTGGGCACATTAAGTGGACTTGTAGCCTACCGACGAGTAGGGCTGTAACGCTCCAGTCCCAAAATACGTAGGACTAGGAACGTAGACATGCCAGCTGTATTCATACAAAGTATACTCCAATATATGAAAACATTGTATGAATACATAAGCTGTAAAATGCAGTAGAACCATAACTAATCTCATCCACACAAAAATAAATGAATAAAAGATATCATATAATGATAAAGAATTGTCTTGATACAATATGTTGGGCGGAGACAAATCTACTACCAACAAGTAAGAGAAAATACATGGAAAAATAAAATAAATTTGGCGAGCGAAGCGAAGACGATCCAAGCGCAATTATCCTCGAAGAAATGGAGTCGGTCACGGCTAGAACTAGAGCACCTGCGAAAGACAAGAGCACACACCTAGCGAGATAACCAGGTCCTCAGAGGGACGTAACAAGACACATAATATCATACCAATAACCGGATAATAAAGCTCAACAGAAAAGTAAATATGACTACATAATTAAAGGTCCTTAACTATTCTATGTGAAATGCAATTTGAAGACAACGTTCCACACAAGGGCTCTCGAGGCTAGAAACACGGCGCGTTAGCGTTTCAACCAAGGCACTAGTAGCGTCTAGAGAAAAGTAAATGCACGGCCCATTAGCACTCGAGTGAGAGCTAAGGGTCATCTAGAGAAAAATAAATACACGGCCACTAGCTCTTGGGTGAGTCACTAACGGCAGTTAGACGAGGGTAAATGCACGGCACATTTGTGTTTCAACCGAGGCACTAGTGGCATCTAGAGAAAACTAAATAAATGCACGACCACTAGCTCTCAACTGAGTCACAAATGGCAGCTAGACGAAGGTAAAGGTGTGAAAGCCCCTGCGCCTAATAACTGTCTTCACCCTCCCTATGTACTACTCGTGCTGAATCCACACCACGATATTCCTAATAACCACTAAGTCTTCTAGGCAATTATATTAGCAGTTATACTCTAACGCTCGTCCTATATGCACCGATGTACGGTCGGTATGTAAGTCCGAATCTATATGAGACACGTGATATCGTGGTACACAAGTGTCGGCCCATGAATACGGCATAAACAAAGGTGGTCCCTTAACTCTAGGCTAAATACATAAAGAAAACTAAAATATAATAATTTGCAACTACATAGGATTTTGAAAGAACAACTTATAAGAAATAAAACATGCATGATATTGAGCACAAAATTAAACAGTAAAGGCAAGGTGTCTTGCCTGGTAGGACGCCTGGTGTGCTGCGATAATCAATGTGGCACGAACTTCGACTTCGATGCAACAACTATGCAAGGTGACCTTGGGTGGTGACACGGACAGTTCCATTGGGTCCAGAAGGGTCAATTTAGTTAAGGTCGACACAAAGTATTACGAATTTGGCGAGGGAATAGGAATAACGGAATTGGTTACGGATAGGAGAAAATCAAAGAGAGAATTTTATGGAGAGTACATACTTATACTATTTTTAGAAATTATCTATATTACTTGAAATATATTTAGAATAATCTTTACGTAGCCACTGGAAAATAATTTATATAGTAATTTTGAAATTATATTTAGTCAAAACATTTTTAGATAGTATTAAATAATCTAGGAAATTATTTTAGAGTAACACTATATTTGAAATATGGCTAGGAGTACTATAACAGTAGTTGTAGGCCAAAAACTATATTTAAATAAATGAACATAATATACTGATATCTAGGTTTCAAAACTGAATTTAAAAATATAGGCCAAGCCTAATACAGTTATTTTTATTACAAGCAAATTTTGGAAAATTTATCATCTAAATATTTTTATTTGATAAAAATATAATAAAATATTTCATCAGCAAATTTATGACAAATAATCCTAGTGATTAATAACATATATTTATGTACATACATATGTATATACTTTTATCATGTAAAGTAGTGCATACCTAGTAATAAAAATAATAATAATAATAATAATAATAATAATAATAATAATAATAATAATAAAAATAATAATAATAATAATAATAAATAACAAATAAAATATAATAATAATGTTAATAGGTACTAAAAGAAGAAAGAAGAAAAAATATACTAAACAAACTAAACAAACCAAAACGAACAACAACAACAATTAAGTAAATAATAAAATAAATAAATTAATAAAAGACAAATGCAGCAATCGAATGCAGCAGTCATTCGACTGCTGCTGCTCTTCAAAAGAAAGTGAAAAGAAAGGGAAATAGAGAGAGGAGAAGAGAGTGAGCGAGAGGTCGGGAGAAAGAGAGGGGGACGACAGCGGATCAGCGCGGCGAGGGGGTTTCAGCGATGAGTGAGGGGACGGAAGGGTCGGAGGAGCTGCGGCGTTGCCGGAGGCGCGCGGCGGAAAGGATTGGAGAGGGTTTGGCTGAGCGGCGGGAGATGGCGCAGTAGGTAGGGAGAGAGGCCGGAGGGAGGATGGCGAGAGCACGGTCGGCGGAGGAAGGAGGCGCTCGCGGTGGTGGAGGCGCAGGAAGGCCGCGGTCGGAGAGGGGGTTTCGCGCGCGGCGCTGCGCGAGCTCGGGACGGCGCACGCGGCGGAGAGGGAGCGGAGGAAAGTCGGCGAGAGGCCAGCCGCAAGGAGGAAAAGGGAGTTTCCGGCGGCTGGGCACGGTGGCTAGGGGTTGTCTCGGCTGGGCACGATGGCTAGGGGTGGTCGCAGCCGGGCTAGATCGGCTGCCGACAGAAGGACGGCTTGGACGGCGTGGCTAGGGCGGCGACGGCTAGGTACGTGCGGTGGACGCTGCGTCGGAGGAGATCGGCTGTGCGGCCGAAGGAAGATTAGGCGGTCGCCGGATCTCCGGCCGGCGGCGTCAGGTAAGGGGCGGTGATGGTGGTGTTTGTTTTTATTTTATTTTTTCTGGTGGTGGTTTTCATGGGGTTTGGCCTGTGGTAGTATGTGGTGAGGAGCGGCAATGGCCGCTGCAGGCTGTGGTGGTTTTGACGGATGGGCGGAGGTGTAGGTGGTAATGGTGACGGGGTGGTGGTTGTCGGAAGAGGAGTAAAGGGTGGTGACTGCGATGTCGGGGTGGTGGTGATGGGTGTTTGTTGGGCGACAAAAGCGACCAAAATTAGGGTTAGGGTTAGGATTTGGTCTAGAGTTTGTGTCCTACATGACGGGTGGAGTCGAAGTCGTGTCGGGATGTGTCCGACGACGATGGTATTGATGTAATTATAAACAATGGAATAAGATTATGGATGGTGGAACACGGACACGATGCACGCACGTTGGTTGGAGAAATATTTGTGAAATAATTATGGCTTGTGCAGAAATAATGGAGGAGCACCTGCCTATTTATAGGATGTAGGAATTCCCATTAAGATAAGGATTAGGATATTTAAACCCAATTTGATTTAAATCGATAATCAAATCCAAATTCAAATTAAATTCTAATTTTGAATCTAGATAATCTAGACTCAAATGAAATATAAATTCTACCTTTAAACTATTTAAATAAAATCCATAACATCAAATCGAAATTTAAAATGGCCACAATAACTTCCAATATATTTTTCAAAATACCAATAATAATAATTTCAAAAATAATAAATATTTTTAAATATCTTTTTGAATAATAAAATATTAATATTAATAAATCTCTAAAATTATATTTTTATTTAAAAATAAACTAGTAAAATATTTAGAAAATATATATACGTATGCACAAGAATATTATCAATAATTTGTTATAAACGAAAGGCTTTGTAAAATAAATAACATAATGAAATTGGAAATTTTGGTACGATAACTAAAATAATTATTATATAAATTACTTTGAAACTATAAAATTAGAAAAATATTTTTCTAAAATATGTATGCTCGCACACATTCGCACTCGTCGAGCGATTACGAAAAATAAAACTTCGTGTGTGACGTATAATACGACTACGCGACGTACAATACAAAATTTTAAATCAGTACAAAATTTAATATAAAAAATAGTAGAAATTTTAGGGGTTTTACAAGGGTACATTTCCAGCACACAGTCACGTGTTGCATTCTTCATAAACGGACATTCGATCTGGATAACCGGATAGTCTGCAGGGCTTATGGCTGTTGGGATAATCTCATTGCATCTTGCTAATAACTAGGCCTGTGATAACCCTAGTTAGTTAAAAGTATCAAGCCGTACTCTTGATTGGCCGTGATTGATTGGATGGAGTTTATTCCAGCTTAGTCTTATCCTGATCCTGTGCAAGATTGTGATATGACATGATTATTGATGCTTGCCTTAACAATAACAATCGGGGGTCCAGTTCTGTTCAGACGAAGGATTACAACCCCGGTCCTTATTTGGTTTAAGGATTGTAACCTGGCTCCCGGAGCAGTTCTGTGTCCTCTCTTCATTTATTGTCTTCACTGTACCAATAGTATTTGAGACGAGTTTCTATTCAGGTGAAGGGCTGCAACTCCGGTCCTTGTTTGGTTTAAGGGTTGTGACCTGGCTACTTGAATGGTTTCCTCGTACTCAGTTTACTGTTGTTATCTCTATTATTATCAGTTCTTTATTTATTACCTTTAATATTCTATTATGATATGCTGGTTTTAGTTCCTAAGTAAAGCCTCCTTTGTGGCACTCGCTCTTTCTGGGGTCTGACCCAGCTGGTTTTGTGTGGCCAGATATCGGAGCAGCACCAGAGGATCCACCTGTCTTCCAGCCAGATGGTGACCACCAGGCGTAACCCTAGCAACGAGTGGGTTTCTTTTTGTCCTTCCACTTTATTGTAAAAATTATTCTTTTGAGGCATTTAGCCGGCGAGCACGTGTTAGCTCGTATTGCACCTTTATTTACTTTTCGCCTACGGGTTGTAACATGATTGACAGATCCTAGGGTTGATCATGTATGACTGAACTCTTGCTAGTCTTGACATTTTGTACGACTAGCTTCATGATCATCCAATATGTAATATATAGGATGCCTTATTATTATATATTTGGTGCTCTGATATCTTGTAACTATTACTGCTTGCTTGAGATTGAGACAATAGGCTGGTTCATGACCATAGGAGACTGTTGGCTTATAGTTAAACCTTCATGTATCTAGACAGCCGTGACCGTATAGCGAGGTGGGTTGTACTTTAATATACGTAGCTGGCTATGTACGCCCCCGCTCTCCAGTATTCTGGTTCTGGGACGTTACATGGTTTAAGTGGTGGCCCATGCAGGTCTTGTAAATCAAGATATGTGAGGGTTTATCGAATAGAAGTCTCAATCAGCACTCACCCTTGACCTCTGTTTGTATCTTCTGAATCCCTGTAATCTTGACCTGATCACATGCTTGTATCATTGATCTGTCCTGGTCCTTCCTTATTATTTTCTATGTCGTCTTCTTCAGCGGCATTGTTCCTGGACTTGTCGATCAGCAAGGCGGAGCACCTCCCGTGGACCAGCAGCAACTCGGAGATCAAGCCCAACATTCAGGAGTAGCCTCCAAAGTCATGCCTACTGGAGGAGAGCCACAAGTTCAGCCTGTCCAGCCTGCAGAGCCTGATGATGCCACTTTGGTGGGTCTCATCAGGTCACTATTAGCCTCCCAGGACTGTCGAGGAGATGTCTTGCATAAGGCGGTGGCAGATACTTTGACCAGAGGAGGTCATCAGGGTAGTAGCGCGGCCAACAGCTTCAAGCGCTTGAACCCTTCCTTCTTCGACGGCAGTGAAGATACAATCGCTGTAGATGCATAGCTTCAGGATACAGAGGTGATTCTAGAAGCAGCCAGGACTCCAGAGAACGAAAAGATGGCCGTGGTACGCCTACAGCTATTGGATCTTGCCCGTAGCTGGTGGGCGACGCAGGCCGTTGGATTAGTGGCCCCTATTGCCTGGGCAGTATTCAGGGAAAGATTCTAGACCAAGTATTTTGATGCTGTAGCTCGGTATAATCTACAGACGAGGTTCACCAATACGAAGCAGATGGACAGGACGGTCGATGGATATACGGTCGAGTTCTCCAGGCTTAGTCGGTTTGCTCCCACCTTGGTGGCGACCGAGTTCGATAGAGCCCAACGGTTCCAACAGGGGCTCCACCTAGAGATTTTGTTGGCGGTAGAGCAGTTTGAGCATCAGACCTTTGATACAGTACTGAGGGCAGCCTAGAGGAATGAATATACCTCCTAGAGGATCGTGGATAGGACCGGAGGTCGGAAGCGATCCCATAGCCAGATGAACCAGTCATCAGCCCCAGCCCCGGCAGCCAGGGCTTTGACCATTGGAGCTCCGAGGCGGGCGGCCTCAGTGACGTCGGTTCAGTATTCCATCCCGACGTACCCTCAGCAGCAGAAGCAGAAGCAGTCTTCCACAGTGGGATGTTCACACTGCGAAAAGCCAGGGCATGTGGTATCAGAGTGTCGCAGAGCACCGGGTATGTGCTTGGTTTGTGGTGCCCCGAACCACAGGGTTGGGGACTGCCTGAACAGGGCGAGTTCATCGGCGTTCTATTGTCCTTCAGTTAGAGGACCAGCACCAGTCCAGTAGCAGCAGTAGCTGCAGTACCCGTTCCCGAGGCCATTGTCGACGCAGGCCCAGGCATTCCAGCAGTAGAGACCGTAGCAGTATACCCAAGCCCAAGCCCTGATCCAGCGCAGGCAGAGGAATTTTTAGCAGAGGGGACCCGCACCCAGAAGGCATGGTCAAGTGCTGGCCTTGACCATGGGAGAGGAAGGAATAGCACCCGGTGAGGTAGTGGCAGGTACTATTCTCGTCAACACCTTTCTAGCTTCAGTATTATTTGATTCTGGTGCCTCGCATTCATTTATGTCTGCACAATTCGCGATACGGATAGGACTGGAGCCCGAGTCATTATCAGTAAGGCTCAATATACTTACTGGTAACGGTCTTGTGGGAGTAGCTAGAGTGTTTTTCTTATGTCGGGTCGTAGTTAGCGGTAGAGAGTTTCCCGCTAGGTTGATAGAATTCCCGATGGCCGATTATGATGTGGTCTTAGGGATGGATTGGTTGAGGGACCAGTATGCCAGGATGGATTGCCATATTGGCAGGGTTGTTTTTAGCATACCAGGCGAGCCGAAGTTTTTTTTTCGAGGCGAAGTTGAACCTTCTCCTTCCGTATTGCGAATGGCAGTAGTAGCAGTGCAGTTACCCCGGATCGTCGAGGAGTTTCCAGATGTTTTCCCAGAAGAGCTTCCAGTAATGCCGCCAAAGCGAGAGATCGAGTTCACCATAGACTTGATCCCCGGGACCGCACCTGTGTCAGAGAGAGTCTACAGAATGGCACCGTCAGAATTGGAGATATTGTACAAAATGATTGAAGAACTCAGGACCAAGGGATTCATTCGAGCTAGTGGATCGCTTTGGGGAGCCCCGATGCTTCTTATAAAAAAGAAGGATGGTACATCCAGATTATGTGTTGACTATCGTACCTTGAACTCAGTAACAATCAAGAACAGATACCCTCTCCCGAGGATAGATGACTTGTTTGATCAACTCAAGGGGGCAAGAGTATTCTCGAAGATGGACTTACGGTCAGGATACCATCAGATCAGAGTCAGAGAGCAGGACATCCCAAAGATAGCTTTCAGATCTAGGTATGGGCATTGGGAGTTCCTTGTGATGCCATTTGGAGCAACCAATGTGCCGGCTGTATTCATGGACCTCATGAATCGCATCTTCATGCCTTATTTGGATCAGTTCGTGATTGTGTTCCTAGACGACATCCTGGCCTACAGCAAGAGTGAAGCGGAGCATGAGCAGCATCTCCGAGTTGTCCTCCAAATTCTCAGAGAGCACCAGTTGTATGCCAAGTTTAGTAAATACGAGTTCTGGCTCGATCGTATTTCGTACTTGGGCCATATCATCCCCAGAGGAGGAGTAGAAGTGGATCCCCAGAAGATCGTGGCCATTGAAACGTGGCCGGTACCTAGCACAGTGGTAGAAATTCGCAGTTTTCTTGGCTTGGCCGGCTACTACCGGCGATTTATTTCAGACTTTGCTCGGATTTCAGCACCATTGACCCAGTTGACCCGCAAGGATGTGTAGTTTGCTTGGACAGTAGAATATCAGGATTCTTTTGAGAAGTTAAAGCGAGGCTTGATGACGGCTCCTATTCTCATGCTTCCAGATGGAACCGAGAGATTCTCAGTGTATTGTGATGCTTCAGGCAGAGGTTTGGGATGTGTTCTGATGCAGCGTGGGAAGGTAATACCTTATGCGTCACGACAGCTTCATGATCATGAGAGGAATTACCCGACCCACGACTTGGAACTGGCAGCAGTAGTGTTTGCACTCAAGCTTTGGAGACACTACTTGTATGGAGATAGGGTGGAAATTTTCACCGACCACAAGAGCCTGAAGTATGTGTTCACTCAGAAGGATCTTAACATGCGTCAGAGAAGATGGCTAGAGCTGCTTGTGGATTATGATGTTAACCTGCAAAATCATCCTGGGAAAGCCAATGTTGTTGCAGATGCATTGAGCAGGAGAGCCGGAGTCTATTTTCTGACAACGCAACCAGAATTGTTAGCAAATCTTCAGAAGATGGGTATAGAAGTTGTCCTTCCTACCAGTGTGGCATTGATGGCAAGCATGCAAGTTCAGTCCAGTATAGTTGAGAGAATCAAGATAGCTTAGTCATCAGATTCTAAGCTTCAACGGCTTAGGACAGAATGTGTAGCAGGGCAAAGACCAGAATTATGCATTCATGAAGACGATACACTTCGACATGGTAAGCGTCTTTATGTACCCAGTAGAGATATCAGACAGGAAGTCATGACCGAAGCTCACAGTTCTCAGTATTCGATTCATCCCGGTGGTACGAAGATGTACCAAGATATCCGTCAGCACTTTTGGTAGAATGACATGAAGAAGGAGATAGCTCAGTTTGTCTCTCGGTGTTTGGTTTGCCAATAAGTCAAGACTGAACATCAGAGGCCAGCTGGACTTCTTCAGCCCTTGTCGATTCCAGAATAAAAGTGGGAGCATAAAACCATAGATTTTGTGACTGGATTACCACGATCCTCGACTAGTAGAGATGCTATTTGGGTTATAGTTGACAGGCTCACGAAGGTGGCTTACTTTCTCCCATTCAGAGTTGGTCAGTCGACGGCTTAGCTAGAAGAGATATACCTCAGGCAGATAGTCAGACTTCACGGAGTGCCGGTCAGTATCACCTCGGACAGAGATTCGAGATTCATGTCACACTTTTGGCGTAGTCTGTAAGAGAGTTTGGGAACTCACCTCCAGTTCAGCTCAGCTTATCACCCGCAGATAGATGGTCAGTCGGAATGCATGATCCAGACTCTTGGGGATATGTTGAGATCTTGAACGCTCGACTTCGGCAGTTCGTGGGAAGATTACCTGCACCTGGTGGAGTTCTCGTACAACAACAGTTTTCAAGCTAGCATCCAGATGGCACCGTTCGAGGCACTGTATGGTAGGAAGTGCAGATCCCCACTATCATGGGACAATGTTAGAGAAAGGCAGATGCTTGGTTCCGAGTTGATCACTCAGACAGTCGAGGTGGTTAGGAGAGTTAGAGATCATCTTCGCGTTGCACAAAATCGCCAACGCCATTGGGCCGATTCTTATTGGCGTTCTCTTGAATTTTCTGTCGGCGACCATGTATTCCTTAGGATCTCGCCTAACCGTGGCATCATTCGTTTCGGCGTACGGGGAAAGCTTAGTCCTAGGTATATAGGGCCGTTCGATATCCTGGAGCGAGTAGGAGATGTGTCCTATCGTCTCGCTCTTCCGCCGTCTCTGAGTGAGGTGCATGACGTGTTCCATGTATCCCAACTACGACGGTTATCTCGGACCCAAGCCATATCCTGGATCATTCGGAATTAGTTGTTGGTACCAACCTTTCATACGAGGAAAGGCCCGTGTCCATATTGGACCGGAGTGAGAAGATACTCAAGAACAAGACTATCAAGTTAGTCCGAGTTGCTTGTGGTCATCACTCTTTGGGTGAGTCAACGTGGGAGGGTGAGGATGATATCCGATTGCGATATCCCGACCTGTTTGACTCGTGAGGTATAATATCCTTCTTATACCTCATGCCTTCGATTCCTTGCTTGCATGAATAATTGCTTGATTGCTAGACTAGTATAGCTTGCCTGTGATTAGTATAGCTTGTCCTTGCATCTCTAGCCTCTTGATTAAATTTCGAGGATGGAATTCTTTTAAGGTGGGTAGAGTTGTGATGACCATAGTTCGTATTACGTATTTTAGAATACGTGTACGTGTCTAACTCGTATTGCATGTCTCCTGGCTTGGTTCGGCTTGTTTGGGTTAGCTTGGTTCGGCTTGGGTTGCTTATTGGTTCATCATGAACCAAGGGGAGAACCCTTACCTACCACCACCATCCCCATTTATTAACCCACCACTCTTTCTCTCTCCTCATTCACTCTTCTTCTTCCTTACCATTACTCTCCACCTACACCAAATAGCCCTAGGCAAGTGCAACTTGCTTCATGATGGATCTCAAGTTTTATTATTCCATTCCCTTCTTTACATGATTGTAAGCCTCTTTAGAAGTTAGATTTTTTGATTTTTATGGATAGATTCTTCTAGATCTACATTATAACTTTGGGGTTTCACGAGTTCATGGAGTTTTCTTGGTTTTGATCTATTAAAACTTGTTATTTTCGAAAACTAATAGTTCCATGAGCAAGAGCATGAAATTTTGTATGAATTTGGTTTTTGATTCACCTCATTTCGAGTTAAAATAAAGTTTTTATGGCCAAAACAAGTTTTCTGGATCTTTCATGTCGGCTGAGTGAAATTTTACGCAGGGAACCCTGAAATTGTGTATTTTACGCTGGATAGCATCCAGAATGTAAGATTTTACGCAGGAAATCCTGAAATAGCGTATTTTACGCTGGATAGCATCCATAATGTAAGATTTTACGTAGGAAATCCTGAAATTGCGTATTTTATGCTGGATAGCATCCAGAATATAAGATTTTACGCAGGAAACCCTAAAATTGCGTATTTTACGCTGGATAGCATCCAAAATGTAAGATTTTATGCAGAGAACCCTGAAATTGCGTATTTTACGCTGGATGGTACCCAAAATGTAAAATTTTACGCTGGAACCCTCTCCTTTTGCGTATTTTTACGCAAAATTGAATTTTTGGCGCAAAAAGTGCACATAATGACTGTTTTTGCCAAGTTTAGCTATTTTTTAGCCAAAATTTTGAAAAACTTAAAACATGAAAGTTTTAGATCTTTGTCTTGCCTTTTCGAATATCTCTGGAGCACCTCATTTTGAGTTCGTATGCGGAAGTTATGTCCCGTCTCCCCTGAGCCGCATGATTCCTCCACAACTCTTGTACCCTGTTTATATTTAGTTATTGCATATACGCTTATACCAGGTTAAATGTTAATTTTAAATATGTTCCATGACATAATGATGACCAGTTGTGGTGCACTTTTAACAAATAACATGACATGATAGTAGCCCGTCGTGGCGCACTCTTGACAGTAAATTTGACATGATATATATCTCGAATGCTGTTGCGACGGCTAGCATGTCATAATAGAATTGAATGACCTGGACACCGTGGGCGATTGAGTTTGTACAAATAAACCAGTACTGTCTTGCATCATGTCTAGGATAGGGATCCCTGAGTACCACGGTCAGGAATACCTATAGTAATTGACTAAGGCTAATAAACTAGAATAATTCAGTAGACATGAAGAGATTCCCAGCTACAGGCAATCCCGTTATCTGGGCGCATTAAGTGGACTTGTAGCCTATCGACGAGTAGGACACATTTCCAGCACACAGTCACGTGTTGCATTCTTCATAAACGGACATTCAACCTGGATAATCGGATGGTCTGCAGGGCTTGTGGCTGTTGGGATAATCTCATTGCATCTTGCTAATAATTAGGCCTGTGACAACCCTAGTTAGTTAAAAGTATCAAGCCGTACTCTTGATTGGCCGTGATTGATTGGATGGAGTTTATTCCAGCTTAGTCTTATCCTGATCCTGTGCAAGATTGTGACATGACATGATTATTGATGCTTGCCTTAACAATAATGATCGGGGGTCCAGTTCTGTTCAGACGAAGGGTTACAACCCCGGTCCTTGTTTGGATTAAGGATTGTAACTTGGCTCCCGAAGCAGTTCTGTGTCCTCTCTTCGTTTATTGTCTTATTGCAACTCCATGCCATGTTCGTCATGTTTTACCTTACCTTAATACCATAATTATTTATACTGGCCTTAGCGATAAAGATCGGGGGTCCAGTTCTGTTCAGGCGAAGGGTTACAATCCCGGTACTTGTTTGGTTTAAGGGTTGTAACCTGGCTCCCGGAGCAGTTCTGTGTCCTCTCTTTGTTTATTGTCTTCACTGTACCAATAGTATTTGAGACGGGTTTTTATTCAGGTGAAGGGCTGCAACCCCGTTCCTTGTTTGGTTTAAGGGTTGTGACCTGGCTACTTGAATGGTTTCCTTGTACTCAGTTTACTGTCGTTATCTCTATTATTATCAGTTCTTTATTTATTACCTTTAATATTCTATTATGATATACTGGTTTTAGTTCCTAAGTGAAGCCTCCTTTGTGGCACTCGCTCTTTCTGGGGTCTGACCCAGCTGGTTTTGTGTGGCCAGATATCAGAGCAGCACCAGAGGATCCACCTGTCTTCCAGCCAGATGGTGACTACCAGGCGTAACCCTGGCAACGAGTGGATTTCTTTTTGTCCTTCCACTTTATTGTAAAAATTATTCTTTTGAGGCGTTTAGCCGGCGAGCACGTGTTATCTCTTATTGCACCTTTATTTACTGTCCGTCTACGGGCTGTAACATAATTGACAGATCCTAGGGTTGATCATGTATGACTGAACTCTTGCTAGTCTTGACATTTTGTACGACTAGCTTCATGATCATATAATATGTAATGTATGGGACGCCTTGCTATCATATATTTGGTGCTCTGACATTTTGTAACTATTACTGCTTGCTTGAGATTGAGACAATAGGCTGGTTCATGACCATAGGAGACTGTTGGCTTGTAGTTAAACCCTCATGTATCTAGACAGCCGTGACCATATAGCGAGGTGGGTTACACTTCAATATATGTAGCTGGCTATGTACGCCCCCGCTCTCCAATATTCTGGTTCTGGGGCGTTACACCCCGTTCCCTTCGCTTAGATGTTTTTGATATTCTGAAATACTGTAGTGTAGATTGATATTAGATTTTTGAGACTTGTAGTTGGGAGTTTATTTATCTGTAGACTTCATATATTCATTTTGAGAGTAGTTATTTATATATATCTTTCCTGTTTCCTTCCAGTGAGTTGTGATCTTTTGTTGTTGCCTCCCATTTGGGGCACATACTATTATTGTATGGTTATTCATCATATTGTTACAGCGTTCTTCCGCCGAATCTGCGGTGTAGGCTGGGCGTGCACTCGATCCTGTCCGATTATTGGGTGCGGGCCGTGACACTTGTTAATTACATCGCTTAGAACCGGGTCATACTAGTCTTTATGTCACGCCCCAGAACCAGAATACTGGAGAGCGGAGGCAGACACAGCCAGCTACGTACATTGAAGTGCAACCCACCTCGTAATACGGTCATGGCTGTCTAGATTCATGAGGGTTTAACTACAAGTCAACAGTCTCTTATGGTCAAGAACAAGCCTAGTGTCTCAATCTCAAGCAAGCAAATAAACGTTACAAGTTATTAGATCATCATACATACAAAGTATGACGTCCCAAATATTACATATTCAGATGATCATGAAGCTAGTCATACAAAATACGAAGACTAGCAAGAGTTAAATTTATACATGATCAACCCTAGGATTTGTCAATCATGTTACAGCCCTTGGGCAGACAGAATATAAGTTTCAACACGAGCTAACACTTGCTCGGCGGCTAAACGCCTAAAAAAAATAATTTTACAATAGAGAGAGAAAATAAGAAACCCACTCGTTGCCAGGGTTACGTCTAATATTCACCATCTGGCTGGAAGACAGGTAGATCTTCGGGTGCTACTCCGAAATCTGGCCATACAAAATCAGTTGGGTCAGACTCCAGAAAGAGCAAGTGCTACAAGGGAGGCTTCACTTAGGAACTAAAACAAACAGGTTAATAAACAGAAGATATAAATAATGAACATGATTAAGTAACAAGAAGATAGGGTTAGAATAAAATAATAGCTTACATTATGAAAACAAGAGGTGGAATATAATTCCCATGTTAACCACGAGGCAAGCATTCAGGCACGACCAATCAAGTCTTACGGCTTGCTATAATTAGCTAACTAGGGTTATCACAGGCCTAGTTACTAACAAGATCCATTTGAGATATTTCTAAGTCACAAGTCCTGCAGCTATCCAGGTTATCCAGGCGAGGTTGCTTAGAGTTATCAAGATTACAAGAGTTGCATAAGTTATAAGATGACTTGGTGTACCTTAGTACATTTGTGTTCAAGAAGTGCCCCACATGACAGTGGGCTAGAAATGTGCCCTACTCGTCGGCAGGCTACAAGTCCACTCAGGTGTGGCCGGGATAACGGAATCGCCTATAACTGGGAAAATCTCTCTATATAAACTACTTGATCAATCTAGCCATTTACCTAGTCAGATTCATTATGAATTCCTGACCGTGGTAACCAAGAATCCATGTCCTAAACATGATGCAAGACGAGACAGATAGTTTGTACAGGCACAATCAAGAGAATCGACCACGGTGTCAAGACAAGAGTTACTTAGCAAGTCAGGGTAGCCGTCGCAACAGCCTCTCAAGATTATCATGTTATGTCAGGTTACTTGTTACTTGTCAAGATTACTTGTCAGGAGTGTGCCTCGACGGGCCACTATCAAGATTATACATGTTATGTCAAGTTGCTTATCATGTCAAGAGTGCGCCTCGACGGGTCACTATCAAGATTATACATGTTATGTCAAGTTGCTTATCATGTCAAGAGTGCTTGTCAAGAGTGCACCTCGACGGGCCACTATCAAGATTATCAAGAAGGGTTCATGTTAACATGTCGTGCTCATGCAATAAGTACTTGTCATATCAAAAATTACTCGTCAAAAGTGCCCCATGACGGGCCACCAAAGGAGTTATCATGCCGTGTTCATGTCAAGTTCAGATCATAGCCTAGAATTATCATATTCATGTCCAAGTCAAAGCTCAAGTGCAAGTCAAGTTTGTGTTACAGCCAAGTCAGGTTGGGCATACAATAAGTCTATCTATTTTGCAAAATATATGAGAACAGTTTTTGATAAAACAAGAAGATGGTTTACGTAAGCACGGTTGGCTAAGTCGGGCTGGGCATATACACCAAAGTTGCGTCGACCTTAGAAAAGTCGAGTGCGGGAATTAAAAAAGTATTAAGCAAGAATGAGTTGGACTCAATTGAGTAAGTGAGATGACTATCGATAGGGGTACTATCGAACGGCGATATCGTCGATGCGATATAGATGAGCGTGCTTGGAATTCGAGGAATGGTTCGAACGGGATTCGAAAAGTCGATTTTGATTCGAATGATAAGTTGAGGATTTGTCAAATGACTTCATCCCTGAGTGGTGTATGCGATAGCCTTAGGGATGTCGGTCGATCGATTGAGGGTACGGGGTGGCGATGAGTCTATCAGCAAGCGTCGCATGTATGCAAAGCCGTAGATTAAGTATCGTTGAATAAGTTATAGTCTTGAGATTTGACGATGTGGATTCAGACAACCTAGAAATTGATACGCACGAAACGTGTACGGGATTGAGGATTACACGAGTATGAAATGCAAAATGATTGAGTAGGTGAAATCGAATCGAGGAAAATTTAGGGTGTACAAATGGATGACTTGATCGAGGAAATTGATACGGATCGTATACGAAAAGTTAGCACGACAGGTAGATAGCGTGCATGAAAGGTTCAATTTTAAAGTTACGTGAATGACTCTAAAGATTGGATTGAATGTTGCTCGATGATTTGAGTTAGCAAGGAATGATGTGAATTGAGAAAACACGTTGGTCGATGACTTAAGATAAACGGATGAACAATACATGAAATTGGTTTGAGAAAATTGATGTTGTGAATGATTCGAGGGATAATGATTGAACTTGAATTAAATGTCAAGGAGATTATCCAGTCGGACGATGGCATCATTCGTACGACTCGAAATTGGTTGCAAAGGAAGATCATCAAGTTAAGCATATCGTCGATGGTATTGAGACGTATCAAAGATCGATATGCGATAACTCGGGAGTACTCTAACTCGGCGAATGACGATCGTGCAAGTGTTATTGTTCAGTTGGATGCAATACTTAGAATTTTGATTGAGATGAATGTTGGATAAAAAATAGAAGTGTCTTGAGGGTTACGCGGATAACCACAGCATCGACATTCTTGCCTTGTGCAAGCGCAACTCTAGCCTCGTACATGCGTCGCGTCGGATTTGGGACGATCTTTCCGCGTGAGCGTTGACATAGTGATTCATGTCGCAGGAATGATCGAACTCGAAAAAAATTAGGACGCAACAACGTTGATTGTCTTGACTTGTTGGTTTGATGCAAAAGAAAATTCGAGGATGTTTGGACTTGCGATTGATGATTGAATAAACTTGAGGATTGAGTAGGTCCAATCCGTGCATCGAGAATAAATTAGTCTAGACGTAAAATAAGAGTTACGTCCCGATAAGGATAATTATCCCGCGGGAGCGTGCATGGTAATTCATGCCCACCGTAGATAACCTGACTCGCGTGAGATCGGGACGTAACATATTATTAGGTTAGACGACCTCATGATCGAATACGTGAATTGGGATGAATGACTTAGGGAATATGAAATGTGAATTATGGTTTAGCAACGAAATGCGTCATAGCGTGCTTGAATTGATAAGGATTGATAGACGAACTATATCGAACGTGTTTGAAGGGATAGACTATACAAGATGACTTATTGAATGAGCAATTTTGATACGTCGTGAAATTGGTTGAATATGAGTTGTCGTAGGATGGCTTTGCTGAATGACTCGGACCCCGTGCGATAAAATGTTGGGACGTATATAGGGAATCGATGCTCGATATTTAAAAATCGGAGTGATGAGAGCTTGGGTAGAAAACCCCATACTATCAACTTGGTTTGACCTTAGGATGGGGTCAGTGTTGATATTATTGTTTGAAAACTATGATTCCAATACTGATATTTGACTCTAGCCTAAAGAGATTGCCTAGCGGCTAGGCGAGATGTCCATGTTGCGAGAATTAGCATCAGTAGGATTGATTTTCAGGATTGAGTGGATAGATAGATAGATGGAATTGGATTCACTATCACAAGGCTTGGTTGAAATACATGTATTTCGGGGACGCCTGGAAGGTGTGCACGATCCAAACTAAGTGATACATTGAATTTAAGTGAGATTTGAGGAACGAAAAAGTGTCGAGGATTTTGAGATCGTGAGTTTTGAAGAAAGTATTGAGGGTAGCACGATCGTGGCTCGGATTTAAGAAACGCAAGGGTACGTGTGCGAGAGTCCTTGAATTTTGAATCAAGATATAAGTCGATAAGAGTACTCAGTTAGTTTCGAGGACAAAACTTTTTCTGAGTGGTGTATGATGTAGTGCCCCGTCCCACTCAGTCAATCAGAGGAGTAGGAATACCGACGGTGTTTGGACTTATCTTTACAACGGCTATTCGGAGACATCGCTCGGTCAAGGCGACCGTTCGCTCAGGTGGGGTAGTTTCGGTGAACTTGCCTCATTTTTGCCTTCATATAATAAATCACATGTTTTCAACTTGCACAAGTAGGTATGATAATAAAAGAGACGAATTCACATAGCTAAAGGGAATAATCCCGACGGGTTGAATTGAGTTAGAATATGGAAAGGTCCAACGGTCGGCTTAGAGTTGGTGCACGGCGTGCTTTGAAAATGACACTTGATCCTTCTTTCCGTGGCTTGGAAGAAGAAAAGTTGGTTGAGTAGGCGAAGTTATGAATGTAGCCTAAGTCATAGGCTTCGCCCGTACGAATGCTTCTTAAAGCGTGCACGGTCCTATCGTCCAAGGCTTGGCATAGCCTTGGCCTGCCCCATGAGTTAAGTTGTGTTGCACGGCTTATGATATAAGTCTAGGCACCCAAATGACTTGGTCGTTCAGAAGTCGAACGCATATACGGCACGTTTCTGCAATGCATGGCTTGACGCAGCCTTTGCTCGTTGAGTCGTTGTGCGTTTAAGTCAGGCAAGTTATGTTAGGCTATCAAAGTGGTAGCAAGCACGGTCCTACGGGCTCTACGACTGGGTATAACCACGAAGTCTTACGGTCTCAAGGCCCGTCATATAAAGTATGACTTGGACGATAGCGCCACATAGAATGTAAGTCGGTTTAAGGCACGATGCACGAACTTAGTATTTAAGGCATGAACCACGGTTGATTTAATAATTTTCTGGAGAAAGGACTATCGAATATGCATTGAGTTGAATGAAATGATATGGAAACATGGAAAGAATGCTCGCGACCGTGGGTCATTGAGGGGCCTCAAATGATTGAAGTCTTGATATTGGTTTGAAAGAGATGGTAACATTGGAAGAGGAATGACTGTGTGAGACGTCAGTTCATGTCGAGTCTTGCATGGTCATTGGACAACTTGTCGACAATGAAGAGTTTCCACGAGCGACAACCCTGGGCGCCGAGGGACCGCATCGTTCCGGAGGGAAACACGGTATAGCCGTAGCTGGACGAACCGCTCGGGTTATTCGGGAACTTTCTTCGGGGCTAGCTACTTGCGTTGAAAGGGTCGCCGAATAATAAGGCTATAAGTCCACAATAGCTTGTGGTGTTAGTGACCAATTTATATAGATGGGTCGGCACGAGCGGCAATCCGTGCGTGTGCCTTTGGATTTAGTCTATTTGAATGTGTGTATAGTTGGAACACAAGTGTTTGGGCCTAAGAATGGCTACAACATAGGCGACATGCTTCGGCAAGAGATGTGGCATCGAGTCTTATGTCGTCGGCATATAAGTTGCATGTTATGATTGAGATGTCTTGATTTTAAGTCCGGAGATGCCGCAAGGCAAAGTTGGTCGAGTGACACTTAGTTCACAAGTTGGATGGGTCAGTTGATGATTTAGTAGCAAAGGGCCGCGAGGCGGCGATATGATTGAGTCTCATTGAGTTGCGAGGTGCGGCCTCTACAAGGACTTATAGCATGGTCACACGGGAATGGAGTCTTATTACGTAGTTGTATTTCTGATTATGGGCCGAAAGACAAGCACGACTTGATAGGTTAACGTTGTTGAGTCGACGTTGTTGTTATAAGCACGGGATGGTCTAGAGACACAAAATAGGCCAAGGCGTCGGTTCTAAAACTGATCCTAAGACAAGAGTAGAAAGACAATTTATAAGAAAGGACTATGTTGCACAAAGTAAATCAAACGTGTTGGTTTTGTATGGGTGGGCGAGGAGCTCATTCCACCAGTACAGTTGAGTACTGACACCCACATAGTTTTCATGTGCAGGCACATGTAGAAGCTCGTGGTGCGGAGCTCGCTTGGATGCGTTGAGGCACGGAGTTCCTTGGCGATTCGAAGCGTGCGGCCGTATGGAGTCAAGACTTATACAGGACATAATGTATGTACGTCGCCTTCTGAAGCTTCCGCTGGCTCGAGACTTGTATTTGAGAGATGAGAGAGAGCTGAGTGACTTGTAATACGAGCTTGAGTGAGCGTGAGAGACTTGTAATCTTGGCCTTGTGCCTATTGTAACCTTTGTTTCAATATTAATAAAGAGCTTCTTTTGCAAAGACTTGTGTTTGCTTTCTAAATTCTGCTGCTATTATTCAATGTCTCTGCTTGGGACTTTTGTGCGACGATCCCGTCGCAGCCGCTGAAATCGGCCGTTGTAGAACCCGCCTTGCACGAGCACAATCTAGGCTCTTGCGGCATCATGCCTTAGCGAGGACGATCGCTCCTACGGGAGCGGGGCGTGACATAATGGTATCAGAGCACGGCTTTACGTCCTTGGACTATCGATTGAATTCTTTAACTCTGTTATTTTTGCAAACTCTGAATTGTTGCTTCCGCAAAGTTGATATCATTAGTGCGCTCTCTCTCAAATGTCCCACGGAATGTCCATACAATAAATCTATCTATTTTACAAAATATAGGAGAATAATTTTTGATAAAATAAAAAGATGGTTTGCGTAAGCACGGTTGGCTAAGTCGGGCTGGGCATATACACAAAGTTGCGTCGACCATAGAAAAGTCGAGTGCGGGAATTAAAAAAGTGTTAAGCAAGAATGAGTTGGACTCAATTGAGTAAGTGAGATGACTATCGATGGGGGTACTATTGAACGGCGATATCGTCGATGCGATATAGATGAGCGTGCTTGGAATGGTTCGAACGGGATTCGAAAAGTCGATTTTGATTCGAATGATAAGTTGAGGATTTGTCAAATGACTTCATCCCTGAGTGGTGTATGTGATAGCCTCAGGGATGTCGGTCGATCGATTGAGGGTGCGGGGTGGCGATGAGTCTATCAACAAGCATCGCGTGTATGCAAAGCCATAGATTGAGTATCGTTGAATAAGTTATAGTCTTGAGATTTGACGATGTGGATTCGGATAACCTAGAAATTGATGCACACAAAACATGCACGGGATTGAGGATTAAACGAGTATGAAGTACAAAATGATTGAGTAGGTGAAATCGAATCGAGGAAAAGTTAGGGTATACAAATGGATGACTTGATTGAGGAAATTGATACGGATCATATACGAAAAGTTAGTACAACAGGTAGATAGCATGCATGAAAGGTTCGATTTGTGAATGACTCTACGGATTGGATTGAATGTTGCTCGATGATTTGAGTTAGCAAGGAATGATGTGAATTAAGAAAACACATTGGTCGATGACTTAAGATAAACGGATGAACAATACGTGAAATTGGTTTGAGGAAATTGATGTTGTGAATGATTCGAGGGATAATGATTGAACTTGAATTAAATATCGAGGATATTATCCAGTCGGACGATGGCATCATTCGCACGACTCGAAATTGGTTGCAAAGGAAGATCGTCAGGTTACGCATATCGTCGATGGTATTGAGACGTATCAAAGATCGATATACGATAACTCGGGGGTACTCTGACTCGGCGAATGACGATCGTGCAAGTGTTATTGTTCGGTTGGATGCAATACTTAGAATTTTGATTGAGATGAATGTTAGTTAAAAAATAGAAGTGTCTTGAGGGTTACGCGGATAACCACAACATCGACATTCTTGCCTTGCACGAGCGCAACTCTAGCCTCACACATGCGTCGCATCGAATTTGGGGCGATCATTTCGCGTAAGCGTTGACATGGTGATTCATGTCGCAGAAATGATCGAACTCGGAAAAAATCGGGACGCGAAAATGTTGATTGTCTCGACTTGTTGGTTTAATACGAAGGAAAATTCGAGGATATTTGGACTTGCGATTGATGATTGAATAAACTTGAGGATTGAGTAGGTCCAATCTGCACATCGAGAATGAATTAGTCTAGACACAAAATAAGAGTTACGTCCCGATGAGGATAATTATCCCGCGGGAGCGTGCATGGTGATTCATGCCCACCGTGGATAATCTGACTCGCGTGAGATCGGGACGCAATATATTGTTAGGTTAGACGACCTCATGTTCGAATATGTGAATTGGGATGAATGACTTAGGGAATATGAAACGTGAATTATGGTTTAGCGACGAAATACGTCATAGCGTGCTTGAATTGAGAAGGATTGATAGGCGAACTATATCGAACGTGTTTGAAGGGATAGACTATACAAGATGACTTATTGAATGAGCGATTTTGATACGTCGTAAAATTGGTTGAACGTGAGTTGTCGTAGGATGGCTTTGTTGAATGACTCGGACCCCGTACGACGAAATGTTGGGACTTGTGTAGGGAATCGATGCTCGATGTTTAGAAATCAGAGTGATGCGAGCTTGGGTAGAAAACCCCATACTATCAACTTGGTTTGACCTTAGGATGGGGTCAGTGTTGATATTGTTGTTTGGGAACTATGATTCCAATACTGACAATTGACTCTAGCCTAAAGAGATTGCCTAGCGGCTAGGCGAGATGTCCATGTTACGAGAGTTAGCATCAGTAGGATTGATTTTTAGGATTGAGTGGATAGATAGATAGATGGAATTGGATTCACTATCACAAGGCTTGGTTGAAATACATGTATTTCGGGGACGCCTGGAAGGTGTGCACGATCCAAACTAAGTGATACGTTGAATTTAAGTGAGATTTGAGGAACGAAAAAGTGTCGAGGATTTTGAGATGGTGAGTTTTGAATAAAGGATTGAGGGTAGCACGAGCGTGGCTCGGATTTAAGAAATGTAAGGGTACGTGTGCGAGAGTCCTTGAATATTGAATCAAGTTATAAGTCGATAAGAGTACTCAGTTAGTTTCGAGGACGAAACTTTTTCTGAGTGGTGTATGATGTAGTGCCTCGTCCCGCTCAGTCAATCGGAGGAATAGGAACGCCGACGGCGTTCGGACTTAGCCTTATAACGGCTACTCGGAGACATCACTCAGTCAAGGCGACTGTTCGCTCAGGTAGGGTAGTTTCGGTGAACTCGCCTCATCTTTGCCTTTATATAATAAATTGTATGTTTTCAACTTGCACAAGTAGGCTTGATAATAAAAGAGACAAATTTACATAGCTAAAGGGAATAATCCCGACGGGTTGAATTGAGTTAGAATATGGAAAGGTCCAACGGTCGGCTTAGAGTTGGTGCACGACGTGCTTTGAAAATGACACTCGATCCTTCGTCCCGTGGCGTGGGAGAAGGAAAGTTGGTTGAGTAGGCAAAGTTATGAATGTATCCTAAGTCATAGGCGTCGCCCGCACGAATGCTTCATAAAGCGTGCACGGTCCTATCATCCAAGGCTTGGCACAGCTTTGGCCTGCCCCATGAGTTAAGTTGCGTTGCACGGGTTATGATATAAGTCTAGGTACCCAAATGACTTGGTCGTTCAGAAGTCGAAGGCATGCGCGACACATTTTCATAATGCATGGCTTGACGCAGACTTTGCTCGTCGAGTCGTTGTGCGTTTAAGTCAGAAGTTATGTTAGGCTATCAAAGTGGTAGCAAGCACGGTCCTACGGGCTCTACGACTGGGTATAACCACGAAGTCTTACGGTCTCAAGGCCCGTCATATAAAGTATGACTTGGGTGATAGCATCGCGTAGAACGTAAGTCGGTTTAAGGCACGATGCACGGACTTAGTGTTTAAGGCATGAACCACGGTTGATTTAATGAGTTTCTGGAGAAATGACTATTGAATAGGCATTGAGTTGAATGAAATGATATGGAAACATGGAAAGAATGCTCGCGACCGTGGGTCATCGAAGGGCCTCAAATGATAGAAGTCTTGATATTGGTTTGAAAGAGATGGTAACATTGGAAAAGGAATGACTGTGTGAGACATCAGTTCGTGTCGAGTCTTGCATGGTCATTGGACAACTTGTCGACAAGGAAGAGTTTCCACGAGCTGCAACCCTGGGCGCCGAGGGATCGCATCGTTCCGGAGGGAAACACGGTATAGCCGTAGCTGGACGAACCGCTCGGGTTATTCGAAAACTTTCTTCGGGGCTAGCTACTTGTGTTGAAAGGGTTGCCGAATAACAAGGCTATAAGTCCACGATAGCTTGTGGTGTTGGTGACCAATTCATATAGATGGGTCGGCACGAGCGGTAATTTGCGTGTGTCCCTTTGGATTTAGTCTAGTTGAATGTGTATATAGTTGGAACACAAGTGTTTGGGCCTAAGAATAGCCACAACATAGGCGACGTGCTTCGGCACGATATGTGGCGTCGAGTCTTATGTCGTCGGCATATAAGTTGCATGTTATGATTGAGATGTCTTGAGTTTAAGTTACGAGATGCCGCAAGGCAAAGTTGGTCGAGTGACACTTAGTTCACAAGTTGGATGGGTCAGTTGATGATTTAGTAGGAAAGGGCTACGAGGCGGCAAGGGCCGCGAGGCGGCGATATGATTGAGTCTCATTGAGTTGCGAGGCGCGGCCTCAACAAGGACTTATAGCACGGTCACACGGGAATGGAGTCTTATCGCGTAGTTGCGTCTCTGATTATAGGCCGAAAGGCAAGCACGACTTGATAGGTTAACGTTGTTGAGTCGACGTTGTTGTTACAAGCACGGGATGGTCTAGAGACACAAAATAGGCCAAGGCGTCGGTCCTAAAACTGATCCTAAGGCAAGAGTAGAAAGACAATTAATAAGAAAGGACTATGTTGCACAAAGTAAATCAAACGTATTAGTTTTGTATGGGTGGGCGAGGAGCTCATTCCACCAGTACAGTTGAGTACTGACACCCACATAGTTTTCATGTGCAGGCACAGGTAGAAACTCGTGGCGTGGAGCTCGTTTGGATGCGTTGAGCCACGGAGTTCCTTGGCGATTCGAAGCGTGCGGCCGCATGGAGTCAAGACTTATACGGGACATAATGTATGGACGTCGCCTTCCGAAGCTTCTGCTGGCTCGAGACTTGTATTTTAGAGATGAAAGAGAGCTGAGTGACTTGTAATGTGAGCTTGAGTGAGCGTGAGAGACTTGTAATCTTGGCCTTGCGCCCCATTGTAACCTTTGTTTCAATATCAATAAAGAGCTTCTTTTGCAAAGACTTGTGTTTTCTTTCTAAATTCCGCTGCTATTATTCAATGTCTCTGCCTGGGACTTCTGTGCGACGACCCCGTCGCAGTCGCTGATATCGGCCGTTATGGAACCCGCCTTGTACGAGCGCAATCTAGGCTCGTGCGGTATCACGCCTTAGCGAGGACGATCGCTCCTACGGGAGCGGGACGTGACATATAGCAACCCCTCTCATCTCAATCTAAAATAAACCAAACCAAGCCAAGCCAAGCCAAGATGAACCAAAATAAACCAAGTCAAGCTAAGTCAAGTTGAACCAAACCAAATAAACCAAGGCAAGATTAAACCAGGATCAAGCTAAACAAAACAAGTCAAAACACGGGCCACCTGACAATTGTCAGAAATCCGTACACGTATACTCAAAATATGTATAACGAGAAACATGAGTGACACTCTATAATCATTATTGCCAATAATATGAATTACAAGTTGTAGGTTTGAAATATCAAGTTTGCACCTCGTTATTCGTACAACGAAAACTATGACATGCAAATCGAGACAAGAGGATCAACCGCAAGGTTAACAATCTTATCGTGGAGATCCACATGGTCAACTTGTCAATTTCAGTGACGTGAGATCATTGGAATCGACCGATCTTAGTTTCGATGTACGGATTCCGAAATACGAACATACATATGAATTAATTATAATTAAGGGTGCTATATAAAGGAAAATCTACAGATGTCGTCAGATGATAAAACAAACATTACCAACATGTCCAAAATGGTCAAATTAGCTAGCATAGTCTATCCATAAGTCCAATTTGGACACAGGGGCAAAATGATAATTTTGGGTCAAAACAATGTCCGTCGTTGGACCCGTTTTGCAACAAAAAATATGTCAGGATAAAAGTTCTCTAAACCTAGCAAATTATATGTCCATGAGTCCAGAATGATGATACGAATCCAACAGTATATCCGAAATTGGATTTCGATGAGCCGATCTCAAAATGACCCATTGACCCGGACGTTAGAACCCGATTTACACGAAAATGCGTGCCAGAGCCAAATTCTTCTAAATCTAGCAAAATATATGTCAACTAGTTCAGAATAATAATACGAACCCAACGGTATATCCGAAACTTGATTCTAACGAGCCAATCTCAAAATGACCAGTTGACCCGGACGCTAGAACCTAGTTTACATGGAAATGCGTGTCGGGGCCACGTTGCTCCAAACTCAGCAAATTATATATAAATTTTAGCCAGAATGACCCATAAGTCCACTGGTGGTGTCAGAACTAGAATTCGGAGTCCCGTGTTCAAAATTAGAATTTTACAAGTAAGAAATTACGAATTCGGATGGCCAACTTTGGCGACGAATTCAACCATTCAAACGACCTCACAATGGAAAAAATTTTAATCACAAGAAGTTGGTTATACTAGTCGTGCACAGAAACTGTTGGCGCATCAAATGAAGTTGCAATGGTAGAGAAACAAATCCACGAAGTTGGCTCCACAAAACTGTCAAAAATGAACACAATTATTCGCCCAACTTTGCGGCCAGTTTTGACATAGCAAACGATAAAATGAACGGCTACAAATTTAAGTGGAGGTAGAGCTATATACCAAGATTGCAACGAAGAAGAGAGTTCGACGATCCAATGGTCGGATTGCCCAAAAAATGTGGCAAAGTCGCTGTCCTGAAGCTCAATTTGTGACTCCAAAATTCGTACATCTCAGCGAAATTTTTGGGAAATTTGTCGAATCCCACCGTTGTTGTACTACAGCCTGGGAGGGTGGTCACTGGTGGGACGTGGGTGGTCACCGGCCGTCGGGACTGTTGGCACGTGAACATCAGCCATAAGCTGCTGTACAGCAACTGTTCGCTGCTATGCCGACTAGGCGGCACGAAAGCCGACGCATAGCGGCAACAGCCAGCCAGGGAGACGAACGAGGGCTTGCGCGGTGGTCGTCGACGGCGGTAGGCCGAATTGGGACCACAACAGCAACTCTTCCAGTAGTAGTTGCTGCGGCGAAGCCGCGCGGTGCTGTAGTACATTGGCTCGTCGGAGAGTCATCGACGTACGGGGAAAGGTGGCTACGGCAACCGACCTAGATGTTGGTAGGAGCCATGACAGTAGGGCAGCAACACAGCTATTGGAAGAAGAAGGAGAAGAGGAGGAAGTTTATGAAGAGGAAGATGAGGTGGAGTGAGGAAGAATAGGAAGAAGATGAGGAAGGAGTAGAGAGTTTATATGGAGAGGGGCTATTGGATGCCAAGCATGGGGAGGGGAAGTGTTTTATATAGCTAGGGTTTGCTAGGGTGTGGGTTGCGTGGTTGGGATGAGTTTTAGTGGAATAAAGGGCTAGGATTTGAGTGTAGCTATATTAGTCCAATGCTACCATTCCAAGAATAAATATAGTAATACTAATGATTAAATATATATTTAAATAAATAAAACATAAGGATATTTATGTACACAATACTAATAATAAATTAATTAGACTAGAGCATAAGTTTGGATATTGATTAATAATATTTTAAAAAAGGACTGCTAGCAAAAGAAAATAAAAGAGGGGGTTTTACAAGAGAAAGACACTTTCTTCCATATAGTGCCATGAAGGGTGCCATGTGAGTGGCCACACGAAATTGGGTTGGGTGTTTGGGTTTGATTGGGCTAGATTTGGGCTTGGTGCGATCACGACTACAAATTAAGTCATTTATGATCATTTATAAAATAATATTATGTGGGAGCTCAATTGGATGGCACACAAGTGGCATGTGCGTAGTAGACTAAAAGTAAGTCAAAACCATATAATGGGTCAATTAGGTTGGATAGATGTCGGGCCCCGAAATTAACTTGGAAGTTAGGTCAATTTTTTCGGTAGATTGTCAAATGGCCTAAATTGACAAGAAAGTTGTGTGATACAAATAGAATACAAGGGAACAAGTTTGAGTAGGATATGATATATTAAAATGAAGATAATATTGTCTACTACAAAAATCATGAAAGAAGTTCCGAGAGATTGACATCCCTGGCGCTCCAAAAATCAAAGTCACGAAAAGGTACACTCAATGATCAAAACTAATTATAATAAAATTATTTATGGAAAATAATTCATTTAATTTTTTTTAAAAGAACCCTAAAATTCAGGGGGCTCACATCCTACCAACCTTAGAAAATTTCGTCCTCAAAATTACACTTAGTCATAGAGTAAAAGGATAGAAGATTTATATCTAAAGGAGTCAAGTACGACTATTCGTATATGGTTAATGTGGGACGTTGATGCCACGAGTATCTATATGCTAGGGTATACTAAACTCTCAACCTTTAAACTCGACAACAACTATGGTCACAGTTCTACTAGCAGGGTTTCTGGGATAGCATATTTCCAAGGAGGAACACGAGAATATAGGTATTTACAGACTAAAAAAATCTAAGGGGACTTGGGTACTATCACAACACTTATTGGTCAGAAACTTTATAAGGGAATTACTATCCATTCAGTACTACTCCTATATGGTTCAGGATTTCAACAAATTAGGAGAACTTGGCTCGGTCGAACATAACTAGAACGGGGTGGCATAGAGGGGTTTATAATTGCATAATAAGGGGACAAGTTTGAGAGAATCGCAAAAAAAAGAAGTTACAGGTTATGGTAAGGAGAAATTTGGATAAGTCCAAGGAATTTTTTATATACAAAAATAAGGTATGACTTAGGTAGATACTTGATTCAGGATATTGGAATAAAAGGTGCCTATGATGAAATGAATATTAGGCACAAGGGTATAAAATCAAGGATTGAATTTTGAGATTATGACACGATTAGGGAAGGGATAAGATCATTCTCGATCTCATAGTTGGAATGATTCACGAAGTTGTGATCACGAACATAAGATAGGTGACCAAGGAACAAAGAGACAGTGATACGGCCTAAAGCTACAACTCCAGGTCACTTAGAATAATCTGATAGCGAAATAAGCTGAAGAGATTGCACACTAGTTCATACTACGGTTTATCCCATCTATCAAGTTCATAGGATAACACATGATTCTCTAAACACGGCTAGCCTAATCTTATTCCAGAATATAACTAATAGTATTTGAAGGTCTTCTGCCTTATCTCTTTTCCATTAGCACACTCCTTGGCCTAGTCTTCTCAATTACAACCTTCACTAACACAATATCAAGATGCTCATAATGTAATCTGCCAAGGTCTTCAAACGTCCTTGATTCTCAAAATTTAGCACAACCTTTCAATTCTTAAGTTTTCCTCCATTTATGGAACATCTTCATCTCAAAAATTTATCACCCACTGTGTACTACTCGACTCTAGTTTCTATTCCTCAATCTATTTTAGGTTACTCTACTTTTCTATCTTATTCTTGTTTTCTTCTCATCTCATGTCGTTTCATTTCCTGTCCTTATTTTCTGAATGTCTCAATCTTGATCATGCGTCTATCTACAGTCTATGGTGCTGGATTTCTAATAACATACTTGTATCTTATAATCTGTAGAGCCTAAAAATTAAGATACGCCATCCATTAAAGTATTTAACTATTAGATGGCACCAAAATATTGTATTGTGCCAAACAAACAAGTTGTGCAGCATCAGGCTGCGCCAATGTCAGGTTGCACGAGAGCCACGTGGCGCACTTCCTCGAGAAGCTGTAATGACATCATCATTACCAGACAACTGATAGTACGAAGATTAAGGAAAATCTATTCGAATCCCGCGTAACGCGGCGCTCGAGAAGATTTTGTCAGCATGTAATTAATGCTGACAGCTGGTTCGCGCAAGTCACTGTATAGCACGAGGATTAATCAGCACAGCACAGCACAGAAGACCTAGTCAAAGGTGCCAGTGGTTGAGTTGCGCCTATGCGCAGCCTGAAAAATTGGCGCTACTTGATCAACTCTTATTTTAAAACAGGGTGACGTGGCGCGCAAGCCATCAACTTCGCAGAGCGTTCCTACTATACTGCCCACGACCACGTGCATCTCAATCAAACAATGCCACGCGTCTACAGCAGTTAGTAAAAACCGCTCGCACAGGTAGTTACGTTGCGCCCACGCGCAACCTGATGAAGCACGTGCAAAATGATCAAACAATGCTCAGGACAGAGTGACGTAGCGCACAAGCCACTAACTTCGTAGAACATGCCCACTACATTGCTCACGACCATGCGTATCTCAATCAAATGATGCTATGCGTCTACAGCATTTAGTGCAACCATTTGCGCAAGTGAACAGGAGACGCGCAACCTGAAGCACTTGCAACCTAGAATAACTGCTAAACAGTTATTTCAAGAACTCTATAAATAGAGTTTCAAATCAATCTCAAAGCATCAAGAATGATCATAATCTCCTGCTAAAGTGCTGTTGCATCCTCCAGAGGCTCGTGTCTTCGATATCACATCGTCCAAGGGATAAAGTGATCGTCTTTTGATCAGATTTCTATTGTTGTACTTTCCCAAAAATCAATTGTACTCCTGTACTCTTTTCTTAGTTTGTAATAAAACTTTTTGTTCTTTGCAAACAAAATAGTGACTCTTTTGGGGACGACTTTCTCCTCCGACAAGAAAGTGATAACTCAATGTAATACCGCGTCAATCGGTAAGACGTAGAAGACCTTGGTCGTTCAAGTTGACCAGACAGCCTATGAGACCATGATCAATGCTGGGAGTGCCAAGCGCACTGCTGCTACTGTTAAGAGCAAGACACACACTATTTGGACTCCTAAGTCCTCGATGGTGCAATCTTCTGCCTCTACGCAACTTGCCCCCGTTACTGCTTTGGCACAACCTAAGGGAAACAGCCTTTTGGCTAATCGCTCCACTTCTCCGATTCTGAAATCGGAGGAGACTCTCTATCGTCGCACTGCTATCCAAAACAAGGGAAAGTGCCCTTTGGCCTTCTCTTCCCTGGTGCAACCTGCACCTATTCTGGCCTCTGTACAACTTACGTCCGTCACTGCTTTGGCACAACCTAAGGGAGACAGTCTTTTGGTTAATCCCTCCACTTCTTCGATTCTGAAATCGAAGGAGACTTTGTCTCAACACACCGCTGTTCAAAACAAAGGAAAGCGCCCTTTGGCCTTTTCTTCCCTGGCGTAATCTACGTATGTTCCTGCTCCAGCGCAACTTGCGTGTGTTCCTGCTCTGGTCCAACCTATGCCTGTTCATGCTCTGGCGCAACCTGCACATGCTTCTGTACTAGCACAATGTAAAGAGAAGCACTGTTTAGTGACTCCCTCTTTGTCACCAAACCAGAAATTTAGTGAGAAGCCACTAAATCAAGGAAAACGCTCTTTAGCCTTTCCTTATTCTGCTCGAGTCATTGACTGGGTGGAAAGTACTGCCAATTCAAATAGGAATTCTATTCTCCTTAACAGAGAACCAAATCTCTGTCAAGAAAATGGGTTCTATTCAGAATAAACCTTCCACGCAAAAAGGTATTATGCCTACTCCAAAGAGGTCAGGGAAGGATCTACCAACCCTATATATCTCAAGATATCGACAAGGAAAACTACTAGTATCTCAAGTAGATGCATAAGTAGCTCCTCCACCAGACTTTCGCACCTATATCAACAGGTGCTAGTCAGGGTCAACTTCCGGAAGACACAAAATGCAACCTGCACCAGTTGCTAACTTGCACCAGAGGAAGAATGCTGAGGTAAAAAATCCTATAACTTATGCTAATCAACTTAGCACGTCCTTGTACACTCAAGGTACAAGACACCTCAGGAACAGGAACCACGTCTCGAACATCATCAAGGACTACGTTCCTGCAACTTCTTCTCGTCTGTTAGTGACCTCCGTGAACTCTTAATACAGAAGTGGAAGGTTGCAAATTCATCCCATACAGCGGTGGTCGAACAACAAGAACATCATTGCAACCACCATCATGAAGTTATCATCAAATGCTGCTATCAGTCAGCCAAGCGTCTATTTTTGATCGTTTGAGTTATGTTCAGACTCCTGAACCAATCCTAGTGGATGAAGATAAATTACTCTATGCTCCTGTCAACATGACATCTCGAAGCACTGGGGGTGGAAAACGTCCAAGACGTAATGTATCCCGCAATCCTAGTCAGCAATACTTAGATCAGATTCATGAATCCGGTGAAGGAGTATACGAATATACTAGGTCAAGAAGTCAAGAAATAATCGGTCAAAGGAATCTTCCTTCCGACCAAGACATAATCGGTCAAAGGAATCTTCTTGATTCAAACCAAGATTCCTTCAGTCAAAAAGATATCCTTATCACTTATTCTGGGGATAGTTCTTTATGTGACTTTGATGCTGGCAGTGAAAGTTCTTAAAGGACCATTCTTTCTACTAGCTCATCTTCAAGGGCTAGAGAAGTAACTGCTTATGCCGTCACAGAAGATCAAGATACCTCCACTTCTTCCAGTTAAGAGCAGAGAATAGCTGCTTTGGAGGCTAGTTTGAAGAACATGGCTGAGATGATGGTAGGCATGCATGCTGTGATTATGGCACAACATACAGTTCTACCGGTCGCGAATCTGATTCTAACTCAGGAACCTGTGACAACATCAGTTTCCACCAATATTGATCTGGGGGTACAATCATCTCACACCGCTTCCATTCCTGCACAGGCTATTCCAAGTCAATCTGGTGCCAGGGGTGGTACTTATCATGCGGTACCTCCTCCTAACACATTGAATCAATCCACTACTCCGCAATCAACATGAGATACTAATGAGGCCGTAAAACTTTTACGTACTCAATTTGAAGCTTTCAAACAGAAGGATGGCCTACAGAAGCTTGGGATCAAACAACCCTATCCTATAGAATAGAAAGAGGTCCAATTTCTTCCTAAATACAAACTCCCTACTATTATGCTGTTTGATGGCAGCACGTCTCCAAGTCAATACCTCAATCACTTTGAAGTAATGACTGGTCAACTTCAACCAAATGATGCTCTTCTTACTAGAGTATTTGTCGGCTGTTTAGCTGGTGCAGCATATGACTGGTATCGTAGTTTACCAGATGGGTGTATAACCTCTTTCGCTGGCTTCAAACAAATATTCTTGGAACGATTTTATGAGGGAACCAACGACATGACTATGTCTGCTCTCATCAAAATTAAACAACGACATAATAAAACGACCGAACGTTTCATTGAACGGTTCCGTCGTGAAGCACTCAAAATGCCTCTTGGAACTCCAGATGCTTTAACTATAGACACTTACAAATCAAACTTGTTGCCTATAATCAGCATATGGACAAGATCAACACAGTTCCAGGATTAGCCTTCTTTTATAATGAACACCAAAGCGGCAGAAGAGAGCGCTGACAAATTCAAGCAATTAGGCATTCAAATGCCTAATCTTGACAAAGATGAACGTGCTACACCAAATAATAATGGCCGTCAGAACAATCGTAAGAGCAAGGAAACTTTGGCTATTAACCTCAAAGGCAAAGAAACTCTAGCCATCAATGTAAATCAGCCAACATCTACCCCTACAGTACCACCATAATGGGTACCTCGTCCAAAAGAAGAATACTCTTTCGATGAAGATGATATCATGAGTATCTTTGATTGTCTCATCAAGATCAATAAACTCCAACTGCCAGAACCTAAACGGCCAGATGAAGTTGGTAAGACTGACCATCCTAAATATTATGTTTACCACAGGTTTATTGGACATCCAACTCGAGCGTGCTATGTGCTCAAGGGTAAAATTCAAGAGATGGTCAATTTTGGTGCAATCACTCTCCAGCAAGACGAGGAAACTATAACGGCTATTGTCGTCTCTTTGCAGTTTGGAGATTTTTCAGCTCAACTTGTGCAGGACGACATCATCCCCATTCGGAGAACTACTCTGAAAATTGTTAATCTTCCACCTGCACGAACAGATGGTCTTGTTCCTTTGTCTACGGATAAAGGAGAGATAATATGGATCCATCCAGATTTAGTGGCGGACTTTGAAACACCATCTTCTTCTACCAAGTCCAAGAAGGCTACTAAAAATAAATTATGTTATATGATTTCATTTGGTGAGCAATGTCTTCCACCTCTAACTGCTACCTTCATCCCGACAGCAGATAATCCTTCTTCTTCTTCTACTGATAAGCCAATATTATCAAAAACAGAAGCCAAATACCAACCAGCTTTCCATCTGTACAGTCCACAATCTTGTGAACTCATGACGAAGATGGGATATGATCTAAAAAAGGCCTCTGGTTTAAATCATGGAAAGGGATCTCCTGTACCTCTTTCTCTATGTCTTTCTCACAACCAATCTCGGGTTGGTTTGGGTTATGGACAAACTCTCCATCTTGCCAAAAAAACCTTCTCGAAATAAAACCCAGGCAAAGAGTTGCAATATGGTGTCCTTTGAGCCTGTATCCGAAGAAGAAGTCTTAACTGGTACCAGATCTGGGAAACCTTACCTAAGAGACTTTCAGAAGGTCAAAAAAACCCTGCTCCAGCTCTGGAGGCTCCTCAAGCATCATCTTCTCCTGCTGTCAATAACCCATCAGCTTCGTCACCCCAAATAGAGCCAACTCTTCCCAAACCGACGACAGCCGACAAAGGAAAACAGCCTGTCCGTTTCGACAAAGTATTGAAGAAGACTTCAACCTTGGGACTTGAAAAGCCGTATAACTTTGATATACTGGCTCAGCTGGCTAATACTCCGGCAAGATTGTTAATTTTTGAACTACTCCATCTTTCGAAGGAAACTCGAGAAATATTGATTGAAGCTTTGATGCGAGCTGATACTTGTCTAACATTTCTCAAGAAGCCAAAGGATGAGCCTATAACATGCCTTCATTGTCATAGTGTGATGGAATTGATGCCAAACATCAACTTTACACAAGACGATATCCTTGTTTCACTTAACAAAATGCCTAAAAATTGGCTTTTGAAAGAAAACTAAAAAAGTACAAAAAGTACAAATATTCTAGGAAGTATTGCTATGGAAGTCTGATCTGAGAGCGATCACTTTGTTCCGTGGACCATATGATGATGATGAAGAAAACTGCTTGAAGAAGATGAACAATCGGAAGAACTACGTCACCAAAAAGGTATCGAGCAACGGCACTGATGGCACAGTCGAATGCTTTCTTACTTTGCTTCACCCTGTTCTTGAGAAAAAGTTGAAGAAATGCTTCTGGGAATATCACTCTGGAAATATAAGTTTTCTCAGAATCTCCTCTCTTGTATCTCTATTGATCTCTTGATGATCTAGTCTGTGTTGAAAATAAGTCTATTTATAGACTTAACCCTTTGTGCGTAAAAAGCAACAAAATCAGGTCTTTATGCTAGTAACTGTTACCCACGATCCAAATCATCCTCTACGCACGTTGACACGTATCCCATGTAGAGTTTTGATCTCTACGTATGGTGACACGTGTCCTATTACTTCAACAAAGTGGGGAGAGCACGTACACACGTTCCTCGATAAGTGTGGCATGAAAGCCACGTAAGCAAACGACGTTCTCAAGTAGTCAGGAAAGATCGAGCATAAAACTGACCCAAAATATATTCCCAGCATAAAGTGGCAAACTGGTGTAAAAATAGCCCAAAATAAACTTCCTGCGTAAAATGGCTAGAAAAATAGCTTTGAGCGTAAAAAGTAGCCCAAATAGACTTTACGTCCACAAGAGTTTTGAGCGTAAAAGCTCAAATAACTATCGTGCGTAAAAGAAGCAGTTTTTATTGAGCGTAAAATAGCCCCATTTGCACACTATACGACGAGTATTGGGTTTGGTGAAAAAATCTCCTCGGCTTTTGTGTAATCCTGCTGTCAGAAAATCGTTGTGTCAGATCGAATCACTTACATTAAATGCAGCCTGACAGTCTGTCCCCCGCGTAAAAGTGGAGGATAACTCTCGCGTAAAAAGCTTCTCGCGTAGAGAGCAGCTAGCGTAGAGAATAGCTAGCATAAAAAGTTGCTCGAGTAGAGAATAGCTAGCTTAAAGTTCTCAACTTCTTTGACTTGGTCTATAAAGCATTTTTTTTACGCTCCTACAAGATCCCCTTCAAAGTTTTCAAATATTTTCAAAATTTGAAATAATTTGAACAGAAGCGTAAAATTCGGGATTTCAACAGTCAGCATAAAATTCGGGATATTCAACGGTCATCCGCGTAAAAGTTGGGATATCCAACAGTTAGCGTAAAATTCGGGAATTTGAACCGATTCAAAAAAATTCTCTATAAATAGAGCTCTTTGAAGAGAGATAAAACTTTACTTGTCTTCTATAATCTCGATATTTCTTCATCCTCTGTCTCTTTCATTCTCTTGCTTTCGATCCGATGGCTCCCAAGAAGTCCGTCACCGGCAGCAAGGGAAAGAAACCCGTCGTCGATTCATCATCGGCTGACCGTGCGAAGACCCCCGTCCAATCATCGACTACACCCCAATAGAGCAACCCCGCCGTGGCTCCAGCAATGAAGGGTAAAGCCTTACTTTATCTCGGCTACAAGTTCGCCGGAGAAGAAGAAGAAAACTCGAAATTTCAAATTTCACGCTCACGTCATACGTGTCAGCGTAGAAACTGAAATAGCAAAATACGCCCACGTTATACGTGTCAGCGTAAAATTAAGAACATACGCCCACGTTTATACGTGTCAGCATAAAATTAAGAAAATACACCCACGTCTATACGTCCCAGCGTAAAATTAAGAAAATACGCCCACGTCTATACGTGCCAGCGTAAAATCTAAAATACGCTCATGTCTACACATGCCGGCGTAAAATTCATAATACGCTCACATCAACATGTGCCAGCGTAAAATTTATAATACGCTCACATAAAATCTAAAATACGCTCATGTCAACACATGTCGGCGTAAAATTCACAATACGCTCACATCAACATGTACCAGCGTAAAATTTATAATACACTCACATCAACATGTACCAGCGTAAAATCTAAAATACGCTCATGTCAACACATGCCAGCGTAAAATTTATAACACGCTCATATCAACATGTGCCAGCATAAAATTTAGAATACGCTCATGTCAATACATGCCAGCATAAAATTTCACAAGTGAAAGACTTTGTGTAAAACAAAGACCTTTTATACTTTAAACTTTTAATAGTCAACGTCTTTAATCCTTTATGTGTAAAAACTTAGACTAATTTATCTGCGTAAAAATTTTAAATTAGATTATCACTAACTTGATTTTTCTTTTTCTTTTGGCAGTGGATTTGCAAATTCACCCACTTGCAGAAGTATTTGGCTCATCAGTTGGTATGGTGGGTTCGAATTATTTGGAGAATCTGTCTCATGTAGAGTTTCCCCAATCGAATCCAGATTACCCTGTAGAGAGAGCACAGTTGATAGCTGTCCAAGGGGATAGAATGCTGCTATCCATGATTAATGGAGAACTGTTGACCTTGCTGGATGGCCAATAATTTGCAAAACCAGCTTTCTTATTTGGGGATGCAATAGACTGCAAGTCACAAACACACCCCAAGAAGGAGTCTTGGGTGTTCAAGTCTGGAGATAGAGCAATATATCTCCCTGACATTGATAGAGATTATCCCCTATCCTCATTCATCCATACCACCCATCCCCGACAGATGCTGTGGAATCTGACTCCCAGCAGTCACGAAAGACCAGGTAGAATCATATTCAAGAGGGATCATACCAACGATATGGGGTATCATGTCAGTGTTTCCAATGGCGACGTCGTTCCTTTCTCTGGTCTATTGCCAGGATTCACTCCGAGTGAAGATTCGGCTTTAATCCAACCAGTGCAGACCCAGATCTTCATCAATAAGTTTATAAGGGCTACGGTATTATATCCCCAGATAAACCCTAGGCTACCGGGATGGTTGACTCCATTTAACCAGAACTGGATCCAAATTAGTGTTTGGATCATGACAAACTTCCAGACGGAGCTGAAAGATATTAGCCTGTATGAAGCAGTGGCCTCCACTAGTCAAGGTATACCACCGAACGGTAACTTGTTCATGGCCTTAATGGAGATATATATAAGTTCAACTGGAACTTTTGCGACCCCAAAAGGTGAAATGGGTCTCGCACTCCACGAGATGCAATTTATCTCGAAGCTGCCAATGGAGGAAGCCCCATATGAAGAATATGTTCCCTCCAACCGAGAACTTGCTGAAATCAAGGAGAAAAACCCTCAATTAGTTGAGGTATATGAAAAATTGATGTGCCATTATATAATTTGCACTACTATGCATGAGAGTGGATCTCATTTGGCGTACATCAACAAATGGACAACATATCTCTTCTTCCATAAGGATAAGATATCCAAAGATGATAAAAAGAGATTCCAGGAGAACAAAGCCCCAACTATCAACACCGGTTCGACAATCCCTGCTGATAAAATACGGGATATGATGATTAGCTACAAATTCCCGAATAAATATCTGTCCACCAAGACTGGGAAATTCTCTGCTGGAATCGAAGTCGTAAGCTTCCTCAGATATGGCAGCCAGAAGATCTCCAAGAAAGCCTTGCTGGCAGGCTTCCTTTCTCTATGGTTGAGGAGATGGGTTGTACCGGGGACCGGTACAGTTGATAAAATCCACCAAAATGTGCTATGGCCAGCAGTACGTTTGGTGTTTAAAACCAGAATCAACCTGCTATCAGCAATGGTGTGCCGAGTAAACGCAGGTTTGAGGACTTTTGGTGAGGAGTTAATCAACAATGCTCCTTATCGGAACGTATTTCCTAGGGTAAAAATGCCCTACACTTATTTGATGGGCTGGCTGTTGTACCACAACTACAGTTTGTTGCCACCAGGCCCGGAAGATGATGCAGAGGTCTTCCTCCAAAAGTTCAGCAAAGCTACATGGATTGCCACGACAGTGGCAGATACCCGAATAGTCTTGAATTATTCTTATGGTTGGAACTTTTTCTGCACGAGGCCACAAGTTCCAGCCGACTGTTTCGACGTTCAATTTGAAGATAAAGTTGAAGTTGAAGGAAGAAATTTATTGTCAGCACCAGTCTTCAGGTGGCTACAGTGCATCAGACCCTCTCATCTGATGTACAGAAATGAAGACAGTTGTGCGTTCGAACCATATCTACCAAGTAGGTTCGCTCGCCAATTTGGATATGACCAACTTCATGTTGGTAATCCCTCTACCAGTTTCCGTCGCTATGGGAAACTGATTGATGGTGCAAGAGGTTGGAGGTATTTTAGTACTGCCCGTACTGGTGCCAAATTCAAAGTATCAACCGCTACCAGCACCACAGAGCTACGTATACTTCATACGTATGCTCACTTTTACACTTCCATCCGTTCCTTCGCCCATGGCTACAACAAGAGAGGTAGTCTAAGATGGCCTAAGGAAGGGAATGTTGAGGAGCCGATCAGGGTACCATCAGACATCCCTGACGACATAGCTGTTCCAGATCAGTATCTGGAAGTTATCCCTACGGGAGTTGGGGAGAAAGCTGCAGAACCTATCATTATTGGCAAGTCCTGTAAACGGAAACAAAGTGCAGCTGTCACTCTTCCAGAGAATATCCCAGAAAAGAAGAAGAAGACCAGCACCAAAGGGCCTTCTAGACCAAGGGCCGCTACCCCGGAGAGTGACATTCAGGTGGATGAGCCACAACATGTTGCATCTTCTTCAGTTCACCCTAGAGAAGGATCTTCAGCCTTCCAACCTGCAGCACCAACAGAAGCTGCGGTAGTCCTATCTTCCGGACGCCTCATCTCGTCGCTTTATTTAACTTTGCCACAAAAGGCACAAGTTGTCGAAGATGTCGTCCCAGCACATACCATTGATCAAGAGCTCATCAAATCTGATAAACCCGCTATTACTTTTGATGATGAGGATTGGGATGGAGATTATGATGCATACTTGGCACGTCCTACACCTACTCCAGGTAAATATAATTTATATAAAATCCATACAAAATTATGATTTTTGTATATTAACTTATTTTGTTTAATTTTGTAGGTGTTATCATTGCCCCAAAGCATGTGGCTCCTCCTCCTCCTCAAGAAGATATTTATGAGGAAAACGAGGAATCTGAGGAGGAGGCTTCTTCTTCAGAAGAAGAAGATGCTCAAGAAGAAGTACTACGAGAACCCGAAGTGGAGACTCAGAAAGAATGTTCTCCATCTCTGGAGGTACAACAAGAGCCAGAAATACAGGCTCAGCCAGAAGTGTTCCCTCCTGCTGAGGGCAAGGATAAAGAAGAAACTACAGTAGAAGTTACTGTAGATGATGAGGAGACTGCTGAAGAAGAATTAAACTTCAATGAAGAATCAGTCATAGAAGAGTTCACTACAACTGGTATATTTGAAGATTCTGCAGAGCCAGTAGCTGAAGAAGGTGATGAATGCATACTCAAGTCATCAACTGAAGCTGGGGAAATTATAATAGCATCCTCTGCTATTACTACCGATCCAGTACAAGTTCCTGAAGAGACAGTGCCTGAACCGGAGTCAGCTGCTACAACTACCATTCCACCCACACTAATTACCGCCGCCGAAACTCAAATAGTTTCAGCTCCAAAAATGGCTGGAGTAACAAATGCTGAAGAGACTATTCCTGAAGCTCCTGGGAATCAGTTGGCTATGGTAGCAGTAACAACAATGTCTTAATCTCAACCTGCTGCCAAGGCAACATCTGCTCCTAGTCTTCAGAGAAGAGATTTAGTGGATATCGCCGTAACGCCGAGTTCAAGTGCAGAAATGAATCTCTTAGTTGAGATTCATACTGATACTTTTTACAAGACTCTGGCAGCTCTAATCAAGATGGTCCTGAATAAGGGCCTCAATTATGAAAGCTTGAAGGCAGCGATTGCTCTTACCATCAGAAATGTCGCCATGTTCAATGATACGGCAAGAGCAGCGGCATTAGAGAAAATCATTGAGGGACTTGAACAGCCTATCAAAGAATATCTAAAGCTGTCAAGTGAAACCACCGAAAGTCTCATCCAAGAGGAGTATGACGCTCTATCGGCTGAATACCTTGCTCGGAAGACGACTTTCAATAAAGCCCTCCATGAATATAGCATAAAGGTCGTCAAAGAAAAAGCTTTCTTGGCAGAAGCAAAGCCCGAGCGGGATAGTCAGAGAGAAGCCTATAAAATCTTGAATATGAGAATTCATCAACAAAATAATAAAATTCGAGAAGTTGAGGCTGAGCTGGCTCGTTTGAAGGCGGAGAGGGATCAACTGATCTTAGCTCGAGACCAGCAGCTTACACAGAGCTCAATTTTGGAAGAACAAGTCTTTGGAGAGGAGACTACCATCAAAACCCTTGACGAAGCCAAGGACAAAATGATAGTCACTTTTGCTGAACTTTCTCATATCTGCACTTCCGAAGCCCGACATGCCGTAGCTACCAAGATTGTAATGAGCTCTCGTGACAAGCGTCTAGCAGAGCTACAGAAATTACTTCAAGATGTCTCTGTCCCGCCTTAGGCAAATAAAGAACTTTTATAATCTTCTATCTTTTTTCATTCCATAATGTTTACAGGAATAAATAAAATATTTGGTTTGTGACCCTATCATTTATTTTGTAATTAAATAATAGATATGAGATAGAAAATACTTATCAGAGGTAATATGAACATGAACAAGTTTTCTAAACTCAATAAATTATATCTATCCAGAGGTAATGTGGATATGATAGATAATGAATCTCGTTTTCTGTTTAGAGTATACGATACTATCAGAGGCAATATGAACATGATAGATCGTAACAACTCAAAAGAAAAATAGATAAATATCTATTCAGAGGCCAAAAAGACATGATAGATAGAATAAGAAGTAGACTTGATATTTATTCAGAGGTCATGAGAACATGATAAATAATAAATCTCTCTCTCTTTTAGCTGGTAAGACAAAAGATCAAAATTTTCTTTTAAGAAGACAAGAGACCAGCTTAACCAAACATTGGTAGCTGGAGAATAAAGAAGAAATTCAAACATAATATTTCTTCAAGAATTTGCCATTGATCGGCATCATAAGCAAATCTCCATTAGGTTTAGACAACCTATAGGCACCGTTGGAGAATACTGACTCGATTACATAGGAACCTTCCCATTTTGCTTGGAATTTCCTTTTGCTCTTATGAGTCATCACCATCGGTCTTCGAATGGCTAGAAATAGTTCACCGACTTTAAATACCCTCTCTTTAACTTTACGATTGAAAGTTCGAGATATGCGGGCTTGATAAAGTTCAATGTGTTGTTGCGCTTAGAGTCGCTTCTCGTCCAATCCTTCAAGTTCTTGGAGTCGTAAGCGATCATTGTTCTCTGTAGTTAGTTTATTAGCAATTGCTATTCTTAGAGATGGAATCTAAATTTCCAGTGGAAGAACAGCCTCACATCCGTAAATCAATAAAAATGGTGTAAAACCAGTAGGAGTACGGACTGTCGTTCGGTAAGCCCATAAACATTCTCCTAGTTTCTCATTCCAATCACGTTTATTAGAAGAGACGAACTTTTTGAAAAGTTTGATGATTGTCTTATTGAAAGCTTTGGCCAAACCATTAGCAGCTGGATTATAGGCCGTAGAAGCCAGATTTTGGATCCGATTCTTGTCACAGAATCGATAAAATGCCTGACTGGCAAATTGTGGTCCATTGTCATGAATTATCCTTGGGGAATCCCAAAGCGATAAATAACATAGTGTTTAATGAAGCTAACCACATTTGATATTTTTACTTCAACAAGAGGAACCGCTTCCGCCCATTTAGAGAAATAATCGGTTATAGCCAATATAAACCGATGTCCTTTGACAGAAGGAGGATTAATCGGGCCAATAATATCTATGCCCCAGGCTTCGAAGGGCCAGGAAGCTGCTGTAGGATGTAGGAACTTAGATGGTTGGTGAATAAAATTAGCATAAATCTGACAGGCTTTACACCGTCTGGCATAATCCACCGCATTCGCTATCATGGAAGGCCAATAATATTCCATCCTTCGAATACGGTCCTGTAATTTTGGATCCGGTTGATGGGCACCACAAACACCATCATGAGCTTCACGAAGCGTTTGCTTAGCTTCATTCTCAGAGAGACAACATAGTAAAAGTCCATCATAAGAACGATGATATAACATATGTAAGAAAGAATCATAGTAGAATCGAAACGATCGTCTCTTGATTGATACAGCTTCTTTTGGATCTTCAGGTAAAATTCTATGAACCGCATAATCAATGAATGGACTTCTCCAATCCCTTTGTTGAGAACTTGATTCTGTAGTATAACTATGCTCGATATGCAAATTATTTTTGACACAGAATAAGTCTCGATCCAACAAAGTTATGGTGTTTTGTCTTCTAATTTGAACAGCTAAGTCTGCGGCTAAGCTAGCAAGAGCATCAGCTTCTAAGTTCTGAGAACGTGGTACGAATTCGATGAAGAATCCTATGAATGAAAGGACTAATTCGATTACCACTTGATGATAAGGGATGAGGTCAGGATTCCTACCTTCATATGTCCCTCTGACCTGATTAACAATCAGTTGAGAATCTCCATAAGCTTTCAGGAACTCAATGTCCAATTGTTTTGCTACTTGGAGATCAATTAGCAGAGCATTGTATTCTGCCACATTGTTGGAACATGGCTCATTAAGAGAATAAGCACGATATATGACCATTTTGTCGGGAGAAACAAGGACGATGCCTACTCCAGAGACAATATTGCCTTTAGGTCCAACCCATGATGCTCCATCAAAGTATAATTGCTAAATGTCATCCTTCAAAGTCATATTACAATCCACAACTTCATCTGGAATATCCTCATATAACTTCGATATTTTAGGTATAGGGTGAGCTACTAAGAAATCAGCTAATGCTTGGCCCTTCACTGATTTTTGAGGTACATAGACCATGTCATAAGGAGTAAGCAGCATCGTCCAGGTGGCTAACCTGAAGTTGAGAATGCTCATTTTTTTCATCAATACCCGAATAGGATTTATTCTAGAGATGACATGAATAGTCTGTCCTGACACATAATGTCGCATCGTTTGAACAACAAAAACTAATGCCAGACATTCCTTCTCCACAAGAGTATACCTGTGTTCAGCTCCGACCATCATTCGGCTAAGATAGTAAATTGCCTGTTCATGACCCATATTACTTTTCTGTACAAGAAGAGCACCAAGAAAATGATCTAAGGCTCGAACATATAGCAAAAATGGTCTTCCCACAACTGGAGGTACCAAAACGTATAGATTTGTAAGGTACTGCTTGATGTCATTGAAGGCTTTCTGACATGCTTCATTCTAGACAAATGATACACCTTTCTTTAATAGACGGGAGAAAGGTTGACATCTCCCAGAAAGATTGGATATAAATCTCCTGATATAAGCATTGCGACCTTGGAAGCCATGGAGTTCTTTTAAATTGCGTGGAGGACGCATTTCAAGAATTGCTTTAATTTTATCAGGATCAACATGGATACCCTGAGAAGTGATGACAAATCCCAAAAATTTGCCACTAGACACCCCTAAGAAAGACTTAGTAGGATTTATCTTCAGTTGATGTTGGCGCATCAACTCAAATACTGTCTTCAAGTCTTGAATGTGATCATCTTTTGATCGACTCTTGACAGCAATATCATCTACATAACATTCAACTATTTTTCGTAGATGTTCTTGAAAGATGCTGCTCATGGTCCGTTGATACGTAGCACCAGTATTTTTCAGTCCAAATGACATAACCGTATAGCAGTAAACCCCAAGGGGTGTATGGAAAGCGGTATGCTTTTCGTCTTCTGGATGCATCTTAATTTGATTGTATCCTGAAAATCCGTCCATGAAAGAGATGCGTTCAAAACCACATGTATTGTCTATCATGACATCGGTAATCGGAAGTAGAAATTCGTCATTTGGACAAGCTGCATTAAGATCCCAAAAATCTATGCAAACTCGAACTTTTCCATTCTTTTTCATAATAGGAACAATGTTGGCAACCCAATCCGGGTGTTGTTCTTCACGAACAAAGCCACATGTGATCAGCTTTTTGACTTCTGCTTCAATTGAGTCCATCATATCTGGTCGAAAATGCCGCTGTTGTTGTTTCACAGGCTTGGCATTAGGAAGAATATTGAGTTTATGAGTAGCTACTCTGGGATATAAACCTGGCATATCCTCATAACTCCATGCAAAGATATCGATATATTCTTTAATCAGTTGTATCAACTCTTCCTTTTCATCTTCGGAAAGATTTTTACTAATGAATATCGGTTTGGATGTAGTTCCGTCTCCAACATCAATCTGGATAATTTCATCCTCAGTAGGAGCCTGTCTTTGTTCAAAACGAAGCTCCCATTGAGTGTCCATTTGTTGTGCCCATGGGTCATTCTCAAATAGTTCTGATTCACCATTAGTTTGAACCATGTTAACTGAGAATATACACTCAGATTCATCATAATTGTCTCCCTCAGAATATGAGGATTGTAAAAAACTGGAAGAATGTTCTTCTTCCATTTCTTCCTTGCACATGTGGGGTGTATCCGATTCAATGAATTGGATTTTTTCCGAATATGAAGATTGTGAAGAACTAGAAGAAAATTTTTCTTGTATATCCTCGATAAACATGTGAGATGGATCGTACCCCAACCCATAACGAGTTTTCTGGTAAAACGGATCACCATATAACGGTAACCGTCTACCCTTGCCTTGATTGAGACCTTGCATAGTCTTCAAATCATATCCCATATTCTGGATAATCTTAAGAGATTGTTGACTATATTTGTCAATTCGGATTCTTCCTTTATCTTTATCTCGAAGATCATTTGTCTGAAAAACAGGGATGTTTCTAGCCTAACCAAACACAATTTGGTGCTTGTTTTTCTTATCAGACGAAATCACGAAATAAGATTCTTCATGACATCTATAAGTTACACAAGCTTGTGATGAAGCGGCTACAGGAAGAAAATAGAGAGAAGATGTTAGAAACCTTTGAGCATAAGGTCCAACATCAACATAAGGAGGAAAAGAATTTTCTTTATGGTTAATGTATAAGGTTTCTTCTGTATTTATGTCATTTTTATGATGAATTTGATCATCAGAAGATAAAGTCATTCTTTCAATGAATTTGACAGCCATATACTCCAAAAGGAAATCTTCATTAATATTAGAAAGTACAGAATGATCAATATTTATATCATTTATAAATTGACTACTACGCTTCGGATTGATTATTAACGGACCGTCATCCGTCTTCTGTGTAGACTTGCCAAGATTGATGATCAGCGGAGGTTCTGGATCATTCGTACGAGAAGTATGTCCTTTGACCTTGATCACAAGGGGTTAACCTTGGCTCTTGACTGGAATCTTCACAGTTTTCTCAGATGAAGTCTGAGTTCTTCCTTTAACCTTGATCACCAAAGGTTGATCATTGACAGGTTGGGGTTGGATTCGACCTTTGACTTTAATCTTCAAAGGTTGCTCTTCCGGAGGATCTTTAGTGATAGATTGATCTTCAGCAGGTGATCGATCTTCAGCTATATCTGATATCTCCTTCATATGCTCCTGTTTATAGAGCATTGAGTCAGAAAAATATGCTTCAACACCCTTAAAGGGATTGATATCCGCAAATTCGGTCTTCACGACCCCTTGAGGATCCACATACTTAAAGCATTGGTGGAGAGTTGAAGGCACAATATTATGTTCATGTATCCACGGTCTTACAAGGAGGATGTTGTAAGATACATCTGAGTTGATAACATAAAATATCGCCATAGTTCGAAGATCACCAATTTGAATCTTCAGCCGAATCTTTCCCAGTAGTTTACTCTTTCCAGAGTTGAAACCAACTATTGTGGTACTAGTGTAAATCAATTCACTAGTAGGGATCCTCAAGGGTCGTAGCATACTATGAAGAATAATGCTAATAGAAGACCCAGGATCGATGTAAATCCTGTCAATTTCAATGGATTCAATATACCCTGTATAGCATAGAGGCCTGTCATGCTTATTATGCTTTAGCAGCATATCTTCTTGTGTGAAGGTAATATTAGGAATTGCCTCCATCACACTATGACATTGTGGGCATGACACTGGTATATTGTCAGGACTCTTGAGTTGAGCTAAGCATGAATCAGCTTGTAGCAAAACTTCACTCGGAGTTTTGCGGCTTTCTTTTGAAAGGCGAAGCAGCTCAAATATCGAAAGTCTAGCTGGAGTATTAGCTAACTGGGCTAGAATGTCAAACTTGTAGGGTTTCATCACCCCTTGATTTGAAGCAAATTTTAATGGGACGTCAAAGCGTACTGCTTTCTGTTTCCCCTTCTCAACCACAGATGGTTTAGCAGGAATAGAAGATGATTGAGCTGGAACTGTTTCAACAACGTCCTTCGCTTCTTTGGAAGATCCCTCATAATCTTTGTGGTACTCTTTTCTAGATCTCGTACCAGCAAAGGTTTTTTTCTTTGGACTCAGGAGAATGAAGTACCATATTGCAGGATTTAGTCATCTTTCCCTTAGTCTTTTTCTTGCAGAGATTTTTATGAGGATCTTTAAAACCCAATCCGAGAGTGGATTTCTGACTTCGAAGTTGTAAAGGAAGTCACATTCCTTTATCATAATTCAAGCCTTCCGCCTTTTGAAAGTCATAGCCCGTCTTTTTCATGAGATGGACTGATTGCTGACTATACAAATGAGTAGGTAGCGGACTTTCAGAGAAAGAAGAAACAGAGATCTCTGTAACCACAGGAGAAGGAGGCTTAGAGACTTCCGTAGAAGAAGGAATAGAAATCTCTGTAGCCACAGGAGAAGGAGGAATACTCAGGATAGAAGAAAAGATCCCTGTAGGAGCTTTCTCATAAGCAGCAAACACCTATTGTGCCCTGTATAAGGGGACACTATTTATTGCTAACCATTGCCGATGAGTAAGCTTGAGTTTGGTAGGAGGAGCCAAACTTGGAGGGCATATATTCAAACCTTTCAGTCTACCCTCTAAAGGAATGCCACCCCATAAATGATCCAAATCATCATGGTCTGGGGTTAAAACATGAGAAATCATGTTACAAGTTTTAACTTTTTACCTTTCTTGGATTTTGAAGTTTTACCTTCATTATCCATTTCAGGCACTAAATCAGGGTGTACCCACATGATTTCACCATTTTTAGTGTGAGAGAAAAAAGTCCTTCATTTTGCTCTCTGGCAGGTGGGATATTCACAATCTTTATCGTCGCCTTTGGAATTGGGATAATTCCATCCGGGGCTTGCTGTGGAGGAAAACCTCCAAATTGAAGAGAAATCATATTAGTTGTAACCGTATGCTCATCGTTGGTTAAAGCGATGGCATTTATCAGCTCCTGGATTTTCTTCTTCAAGACATAGCAAGCCTTGGTAGGATAATTACTGTATCTATGATAGATATAATATTTGGGATTGTCGGTCAGATTCACCTTATTAGGCCTTTTCGACTCTGGAATCTGGAGTTTGCCACTCTTTACCAGATATTGAAATATCCCTGGGATATCACTGTCATCGAAAGAGTATTCTTCTTTTGGCTTGGAAGCCTCTTGATTATTCGGCGTCGTTTTGGGTTTTGAAAGGTTAACCACTAAGGTTTCCTTCCCTTTTCCATTACGATTGTCGGAATTATTATTTGAAGAGTTTTTCTTTCCTTTGTCTTATGAAGCGAAGATCATCCCGTGCTCACGAGCCAACCTACCATTGGTCTCGGCTGAAACTGCTACTATGATAAACGAGGCCCAATCTGTGAATTGGGAACCCGTAAAGACAGCAATGGATGGTCGCAGATTCATCTTACACGCATCAATCAGTGCTGAATCTGGCATACCTGGAGGCATTTTCAAATAGCCTGTCGGAAGCGTTCTATAAACGTCCGAGTATCTTCTTTCTCCTTTTGCTTGATTTCTATTAGGAAGGACATATTCATGTCCATTCGTCCCTCATAGAAACGGGAGAGAAACATTGCTTTAAATTCGTCAAAAGACGAAATACAATTGTCGGATAGACTACGATACCAATCGTAAGCTGAACCCGTCAAACACCTGATAAAAACTCGGGTAAGAAGAGCATCATTCTTCTGCAAATGTACAGTCATAATATCAAAGTAATTGATATATTGACTAAGAGATACCTTTCCATCAAATAACACTATGGATTGTGGTTTGAACTTTGGAGGAAAGGGCACATCATTCCAGTGAGGAGGATAGGGTTACTTAATCCCTAACCTCTGGAGCTGATCCTTGTGCTTCAGAACTTCAAACTGTGCTTTTAGCTCACGCACCGCTTGAATAGCTTCACTGGTTTGAGGAAGCACATTTGATTGGACAATTGTTGGATGTACCGTGACCCCCACCGGAGGTGGTACATCTTCTGGAATGATAGGATCTGGAGATACAGAATTTTGATTGATAGCAGGCTCCTGACTAAGATTATTCAAGGGTATATCAACCCTTGACTATCTTGAGTTTGTGCTGCTACCTATATCGGAGTTATCACTGCTGGCTGAGCAGTTTGCTGAGTCATTATTATTTGATGCATACTTTGCATCATAGCAAGCATGTCCTTCAACGACTACTCAACTGCAGAGAGACGTTCTGTATTAGCAGTTGACGTCTCCGGTTCATCTCCGAGAGCATAAGATTCAACCTCCCTTGAAGATACAGAGGGATTGGTGTAGAAGTATGAATCAACGCTATCAGTTTTGGACTCTAAAGACTGGGTACCCCCAGCTTCTGAGTCAAAAGTCTGCAACTGTCTTTGACTTCTCAATCGAGTATTCTGATATACTCCTTCAAAATTATCAAGAAGTCGATTAAACTATTGTTGACCAGGAGTCTGTGACTAGTTGCATCTTGGACGTCGTGCTCTGTTGGTATGAGATGCCATATTAACTGAGGCATACGACAACTCCTGTTCTTGATCATCAACTGATTGCTGAACATTGTAGCCTAACCGATCAAAAACTGAACGATTAGAAACTGAACAACAACACTTGATTACAATCTGGTGACACTCACAATGGTGATCTTCTTTGGGGAGTGTCCCAGGAGATTTTCTGTCTTTACACTTTTGTACTAGCAACTCGCGTAAATCTATTTGGGACAAAAAGTCGTTTAGTCCCTTGTGTATAAAGAAGATTACTGGCTGTATTAGCAGAACCAAACTGGGCATTTTTACGCACTTGGAGTTGCGTGCGTAAATTCTGAGATTTTTGTGCACAGAGGACTCCATCAGTATTACACGTAATTTGTAGGTTTGGTACCGTGCGTAAAGCAGTGTAGGAAGGTTGGTGGTGGACAACCTAAGTTTTACCAACAACAGAATTCATGTTTTTACGCTGTATGCGTGTAGGTAAATTCATTTTAGATGCAGAGGTATCATTATGAATTTTATCTTCTTTGTCACTGACAGGAGACTTACCTTTACGCGTAGAGCGTAAAATATGAGTATCTGCCTCGTCACAGACGAAAGATTTTCCTTTACGCATGGAGCGTAAAGTTTGGGTGTCTACCACGTCACAGACGGAAGACTGGTTTTTACGTGCGGAGTGTAAAGTTTGGGTGTCTACCACATCACAGACGGGAGACTGGTTTTTATGCACGGAGCGTAAAGTTTGGGTGTCTACCACGTCACAGACGGGAGACTGGTTTTTACGCCCAAAGCGTAAAGTTTGATTTTTACGCACAGAGCGTAAATCCTGATTTTTATGCTCAGAGCGTAAAACTTGATAGTCTGCCACGTCACAGACGGAGATTGGTTTTTACACCCACGGTGCATCACTGAAGTAGAAACTGTCTCGTCACCGACGGGAGTCTCCACAACAGGAGTAGAAAGGATGCCTTTGCCTTCAGAGACAACAGAAAGATCCGAGGATGGTTTGGACTTAGAAATCCAAACTTTTTGCACCTTCCGTGATTTTTGAACATTGGAGCAGTGAGTCCTACCCCCAGTTCGGAGCATTTCTTCGTAGGTAGTCTGGTCGAAGTGCACAACCAGAGTCTTCTTGGTCGATCCGACCAATGCATCATTATATTGAGCAATTGCCTTCTCATCAGAGGAGAAGGTCGTCCCTAGCAGAGTCGCCATTTTTGTTTCACTTAACAAAATGCCTAAAAATTGGCTTTTGAAAGAAAACTAGAAAAAGTACAAAAAGTACAAATATTCTGGGAAGTATTGTAATGGAAGTCTGATCTGAGAGCGATCACTTTGTTCCGTGGACCATATGATGATGATGAAGAAAACTGCTTGAAGAAGACAAACAATCGGAAGAACTAAGTCACCAGAAAGGTATCGAGCAACGACACTGATGGCACAGTCGAATGCTTTCTTGCTTTGCTTCACCCTGTTCTTGAGAAAAAGTTGAAGAAATGCTTCTGGGAATATCACTCTGGAAATATGAGTTTTCTCAGAATCTCCTCTCTTGTATCTCTATTGATCTCTTGATGATCTTTCTGTGTTGAAAATAAGTTGAAGAAATACTTCTGGGAATATCACTCTGGAAATATGAGTTTTCTCAGAATCTCCTCTCCTGTATCTCTATTGATCTCTTGATGATCTTTCTGTGTTGAAAATAAGTCTATTTATAGACTTAACCCCAGCCCCCGACGCCCCCGCCCCAAGCCCGTCGCCCCCCCCCCCGCAGCCCCGCCACCCACAACCCCCCGCCGCCCCCCCGCCGCCCAGCCCCAAGCCTGCCGCCCCAGCTGCCCCTACGACACCGCGAGAGAGAGAGAGAGAGAGGGGATTACCTTCGGGAGAGAGAGAGAGAGAGGAGAGAACGCCGACGCCGATCACCGAAGCCGCGGGAGAGAGAGAGAGAGAAGAGAGAGTGAATTTGGGAGCAATGCGAAAAGTTCCCCCGTTGTTTCAATTTAAGTCTGGAACGTATATTTAGCGACGGACTAGCAACGGATTTTTATCCGTCGCCCGTTAGTCGCTCTTTTTGATACTTGTCGACTGAATATCCGTCGCTATGTAGTCGAAGAATTGTCCCGCCAATTCTTTCCATAATTCTTGCCAAATAATCGACTGCATAGCGACGGCTGAATATCCGTCGCTATATCTCCGACGCCCTAGCGACGGATGAGCGACCTTTTCTCCCCCTAAAAATAAAATAAAAAATATAACGGCTTGTCGTCGGTAATCCGTCGGCTAGTTGCCACAAAGTCGTCGCTAACGCCGACGGACTATATCCGTCGCTAATGTTCCGTCGCTAAATCGACATATTTTGGTAGTGATAGTACTTTGCTTCTTTTCTGACTGGATCGTTGACATATTAGATCATGGCAAGAGGACAGGGACAACATTGGATTGGATGACGACTTTCGAGAGGTTATAGAAGAACAAATGTAGATATGTTGATGTATTAGATGAGTTAGATGAGACAGATGTATCAGTTGTATTATCATTGGTTCGAGGATATGGTTACCGAATTTGTCTCCTGAAGACTTAGCAAATGTATGATGTACTAAAACACTGATATTGTATTGCTGTGATTTGCTTGAACGTTCTAGCTGCTGTGTTGAGTGATTGACATCTTTATCGTTGATGATTCCTAAGGTTTAGATGGCTGACTACCGCTGTCTACGATAGTGTAGGCCGGGTGTGATCCGAGTCGTTTCCGATTATTTTGGAGTAGATTGTGACACATTTTTATGGTGGTCCATGTAGGTCCATCTAATGGTGCTTATGACTAGAGTACCATTGGGAGCATGCAAGAATAAGAAAACTCATCACATCATAGGCTGATTGTATGATTGTATATTGTACTATATATCTTATTTTCTCTTAGTGTCATGTGGATGGTTGTGGTTATGAACCCATAGCTTTCAGAGAATTGTCATCTTCTATTCTATAAACTTTTAGGATCTATACTCTTTTGTTATTTGGCGATTAAGATTATTTCTTTCAAACTCCTCATTTAACAAGCCTATTGATAAACAATTTCAAATTTCTCTATTGGTTTTACTCAAAATCTTACTTCTTTATCTCTATTTAGAATTTTGATCCATTAACTATTTATAATTTCAACTTCTCCTTTAGCTAACCCATGAAGTACCCTAAATAACCTTTCCAAACTTTTTCCATTAGTTTTGTTAAAATTCTATTTGATTTTTCTCTTAACCATTCCAAGCCAAAGTGGTTCATTTAGAACCATCAAGATCATAGACTAGCTATTTGGCCCAACCTGTTATTTTTCATTAGCCGCGGGGAATTATCTTCCGAGAATAATTCTAGTATAGGTCAATATCCCCTAAGTATTCCCATGGGCTAAGAATATTTTTATTTCTTTTGCTCATTTTGGAACATCACCATTCTTTTTCACCCTTGAGTCCAACTCAATTAGCTATAGTCGGGTTTGATCAAATTTTGTGTCTATAAGCTTCTGACCTCGATCCCTGATACTAGAATTTGATCATTTCTTTCTATTTGATGGTTAATCCTTATAGTACATTTCTTTCTTTTGATGGTCAATCACTTGATTCCTAAAGAACCTATATTTATACTAATACGACATTAATTTCTTCCGATTGTAGTCAACTCTCCTTAATAAATAGGAAACTTGCTTGACTTTGAATTATCAAGGTCCTTGTAGAAGCATAAAAAAGCACAACATCTACAAAAAAGCTGAATTTGTTATATGGACATCACAAAAGCATAGGAGATGCCAAAATTTCTATGCACGCCAGAAGTCAGACTACGAAAAAGACAGTGCATAAAAAAAATTCTTTATTAAAATCATGTTTAGAAAAGATTTTTTATAGACTCTTCATGATTACATATAAAGACTAAAATCTAAAGCACACAACATACAGCCTACAAAGTGCGCAATAAAGCGCAGCAGCGTCAGAGCGAATCACTTCCTTGTCAAAAACACAACACTGGGCAGAATAAAGACACAGCTCCCGCTTGAAGCTCATAGCAGAACTTGTAGCTCTTCCAGCCTAACAAGGTGCGCAGCTCCCCCGCTCCAATATGGCTAAGAAAGCATTTATTGAGGAGGGCAGAGAACAACCTGTGGCTCTTCGGATTGGCAATCAATCCAAATCTGGTATCTTGGACCTCGAACACCTCCAAGATGTTGTTCAGGTTCGAACCCCTTATGCCAAACGTTCAAATGCATCTTAAAACTCAGAAGTTGTCTTTGAAAAAAAATATATTTTCTTTGATCGAAAAGATCTACAACCATTAGTCGACTTATGCAAGGCCTATGTCCATTCGAAGCTAAGTCGGGGTCGAGCATGACAGAGGAATGACAAGAAGCTTTGGGCAAAGTCCTACCCAAAATCTCCTTTTTATATAGAATGTGTGGTCCAACCCACACACCACGTGACAATCGGTCAAAGGACTCCGGAGTAATAGGATGAACCTAGGACTCAGCAAAAAGAATCTCATTTAATGAGTTCATTTGACTAAGTTATTAGTCACCACTTCTCGAGCCCCTCCAAAATGGCAGCAATTAAGAAGATGTTGGCTCAGTCGCCCATAGGTAGTCATTAATCTTTTTGGAGCATAGTAATTTTGGCGCTTCGTAAAAGTGCATCTCCTTCAGTCCATTCCAAAAGTGCATCCCCTTCAGCGGCTCCTTCATTGCTCTTAGAACTTCCAGAAGCGCAGCCCCTTCAATGGCTCATTCACTGCTCTTAGAGCTTCCAGAAGCGCAGCCCCTTTAAAGGCTTCTTTATTGCTCTTAGAGCTTCCAAAAGTGCAGCCCCTTTAACGGCTCCTTCATTGCTCTTAGAGCTTCTAATAGCACAGCCCCTTCAATAGTTCCTTCATTGGTCTCTAAGAGCTTCCAGAAGCGCAGCCCCTTCAACGGCTTCTTCATTAATCTCTCATAGCTTTCAGAAGCACAGTCTCCTCGTCGCCCAAAAGCGCAGTGACTTTATCACCTCAGAAGCACAGTCTCCTCCTCGCCAAAAATGCAGTGACTTCGTCGCCTCAGAAGCACAGTCTCCTCATCGCCCAAAACCGCAGTGACTTCGTCGCCTCAAGAGCAGAGTCACTTGTCACCTAAAAGTGCATCGACTTCATCGCCTCAAGAAAAGATTCATCGTCGTCCAAAAGCGCAGAGACTTCGTCACCCAAAAGTGCAGTAACTTCATCGCCTCAGAAGCACAGTCTCCTCGTCGCCCAAAAGTGCAGTGACTTCATCACTCCCAGAAGTGCAGCTCGTATAACACGCAGCTTCTCTACAAACGTGGCATCATACCATGTGTCCAGTATGGCAGCCGTATCCCTTTAGATACCATCACATCTGGTTTGTTCAAACGGTCGTATCTTCTCAAGTTACAATCGTATCTCTTCAAATACAAACACATCCCCTTAGGTAACATTTTGGATTTAGTTTGTTTAAATAGTTGTATCTTTTTAGATATAATCAAATTCAATTTGTTCAAACCGTCGCTCCTGAAATAAGATCGGAATTCAGTTTGTTTAAGCTGTTGTTCTTTCGATAGGAGCAAAATCTATTTGGTTTTATCCGAGCAAGATCGTCGAGCAATAGTCACACGCCATGTGTCACTTAGTCGGTCATGTTGATGAAGGATGCTAACTGTCCAAAATCTCGATGATGGAGAATCCCAATGACTGCCACATGTCACCTCACCAATAGCCCCCACAGTACGGTTACAACAGATCCTCCTGAGATCTCGGGCGCGCAGCGCTCCTGCACGCCAAATATCCCTTCGTACATCGTATATGTGCAGCTATAAATAGAAGAACTCTTCCTTCATTCAAGAAGCTTTGACGTCTTCTTGATTGGCAACCCAGATTACCTCTCACAGGCATCAGGTATCAGAAAGTCAGAGCAAGTTCAGTTCGTCGTCAGATCGTCAATAGAGTAAAGGAGCTGCTGTAGTGCTCAATCTCCACCGTCACACTTTCCCAAAAATTTTTGTACCTAGATCTCCTATTTAGGAGTTTTATGTACTCTTTTATACCTTTAAAATATAAAACATTCTTCAACTTTTGTTCATGGCAAATAAAATGGTGACTCTGCTGGGGCTGCCTTCTCCTTCGATGAGAAGGTAGTGATGCGATCCGACGACAACTTTCTGGGGTCTTTTCAAAAGATGCTGGTCGTATGCTTCGACCAACAAGCTTTTGAAGATCTCCTTTCTGAAGAGAAGTCGAGTTATTCAAAGCGATTCATAAAACCGAAGAAGACTCGACTTACTTGGGTGCCCAATGCTGCTGCGACGAGCTGCAAGATGAAAGGGGATGTGCTCCAAAACCCCCTAAATTGCGAAGCATCAAAGATGCCTTTATCCGCTGCTGCTGAATTGCCTCAGTCAATCCCAGTTACAGAGAAGCGCAGCGAAGAGCCTGACTGCCTTGCTGTAAGCCAGACGAAAATACAGCACAGGAGGAAAGGCACAACACCTCGCCTGTGCACGAAGATGGCCATGTAGGCTAGAACTTCTGTCTTCAAAAGAATTGCCTACCCCTTGGGTAAGGCTGTGTTGGATTCTAAATGCTACGCACCTTTAGGGCAATATGAAGAAATCTAAGGCAGCACGCTTCCTACGCACCATCGTGCTACACCAACACCCATGATGGATTCTGAGTGCTATGCACCTTCCAGGGATAGCACGAAAAAATCTAAGACAACACGTGCCCTGCGCAACCAATGTGCTACGCCGACCACCATGTTGGACTCTGAATATTATGCACCTTCTAGGGGTAATAGGAAGAAGTCCAAGGTTGCACGTGCTTCGAGCGACCAATGTGCTACGCACACAGCTGACGAAAGGCATGCATTGACAGTTATGCATGTAGCCAACAAAAAACTATATAAAATTAGTTCGAGTGCTTCGATACCTCGACCAATAAAACCCTGCTGTCACTTGAGCATTCATGCGCATGATTCAATCCATGGGGTACATACTATGGGGACAGACTCAAGCGAGCAGCGTTACTGCAAGCATGAAGTGAGTCTGCATTACGAGCAACTCTCTTACGAGGACCTAAGCGTGTCTCACGCACAGGAATTGGGAAGAGGGAAGCTCCTTTCACATCTTCACTCATGCGTACAACGTCCCTAAGCGCACAAAATGAGTATAGATGTGGAGACTTCTGATCTGCATAATGTAATCTCTCACAAGTGTAAGACGATGAAAGACTCTACTGTGTAGAACATGCCTGTCTCAAGGCACACTTGTGCTATCATCACCATCCATTATTGTTGCCCCAAACAGCAGCATCGCCACCAAGGAGGCAGTTTGTTTCCAACTACTGCAACCGATGGTACCTGTACAGAGACTCGGTGAGAGATTATCGATTATAGAATAACATGAACGCATGAATGCTTCATACTTTGCAGCCTGGGGGTCGCCATCCCTTAAGAAGCTCTCCAAGAATCTGCCCGTCTCGTCTAACAAGTCCAAAGGCCGACCCAAAAGCAGCAAGCTTGCGGTACCCAGTACGTGTCACGCCCCGATTCGTAGAGTTATTTATTCACATATTTATCTCTTGGAATCGATCGTCCTCGCTTGGGCGTGATGCCGTACAAGTCTGGTATTGCACTTGTATAAGACAAAGATGGTACATAATTGATAATCTTCAAATAGGAGCACATCGCAGCGGCAGAAACAGACAAATTGAAGTTAATGAGGACAATCTTTCTTATTGAATAGAAATACATCACTTTTTTATAGCAGCGGAGATAAAAGGATAACTTGAAGTCGTACCGAGATCATATATAGAACTTTATTTTCTTTATTGATAATTGAAGTAGAGTACAAAACTGGTATTGAAGTACAATGCTTACAATACTTCTCACTTCACATCGACAACCAACTGAATAGAAGCATAAAGCTTATATTTGATACTTTGATACATTGGATTACAACTCACTGTTATAAATGATCACAATGTCCCATACATTATGCCTTTTATAAACAGAAGACATCATCTTGTACAAGGAGAGCTTTTGTATGCCCAACAATTCTTCGATGCCGCGGGATCAATCAAGCTAATCTTCGTGTACAGAATATCCCAAGCACGAGCACCAGCCCAAAAAATGTGGGTCAATACATTATCTATGTACTGGCGAGCAGAATCCAACCTACTCGCCTGAACCAACACTAAGTGGTCATTTAAGCAAGCTTTTATTAGAATGATCTTTCTACTTGGGGCCTAGCATCAGTTTACAGTTCTTGAGCAAAATCCATTGAAGTAAGTAAACATGTTATAGCATGATATCGCATTTCTTTGTGTAAGGCATCATCTAAGCAACACTGAGTTAACACGTTGAGCATATTATGAAAATATTCCTGGATGACATCGTTTAGCATACTTGGTGTTATTGTTCAACAGGTTATGTCAATATTCAAAAAGGCAATATCTTAGCATCGTTGGTATTAACATGTTAAGCAATCAAGTTGAAGTTAACATGTAAATAACCGTATCACATTTAAGTGATTTCTTACCGATAGCCAACTCCCTCGCACCTGCGTAAAAATATAGGATAATATGATATACTAACATTCGTTAGCATGCATCCTGACTACATGGTCGTTGGTGAAACTGTACCATAAAGGACTTTCCAACGGGTATTACGATGCACCATTCCAGGGTAGGTTGCAAGCCTAGCCGAATATCCCGTAATACCTTGTGCCACCATAGCATGACCAATGTTTCTTCCCGGATCGAATCGGTCCCAGCACTCCATGTACCGTTCGAGGAAACTTACTTAGACTTGTACAAGTACGTCCATGACCATGCGAATGCGTATCGACTCGATAAACACAAGTGCATGGTAAAACAACTGAAAGTAAGCAAAGCCAACAGTTCAACATCTCATCTAAATTCCGAGCCGTGTTCAACGACTAATCATTCCATCATTACCATCATTCCACTTGGTTATCTCTATGATCCCAAGCCTCATCATTCCTCATTTCATTGATTCATTGCACATTTCTCATAGCATTCCTTTCAACGAGGAACCAACAACATTTTATTCATTTCAAAGGGACAAGCAGCTTTTCATTCATTTCGTTGGGATAATTATTATTCAGTTCATTGCTTATACGAAAACAGACAGTATCTCATTTATTTACAACAGTTATGCAGAGAGTACATGATTCAAGAGTCTCATTTATTTTATTATGTTAATAACATTGCCAGTTCTTTTCCCATGTATAAATCACACCGCATCTCATTATTCAAGTGTTTCATTTGTTTCAGCAGCATTAAACATAATGGACAATGTTATCAATTCAATCTCAGGCATGAAGTCACACTGGCAGTTTAAATGTGATTCATTCAGCAGTTCAATGTTCATGTATTGTTCATTTCAATAATTCTTAGCATTAGCATCTCTTTTATTCAGCAACTAAAACATAGGACATTTATGGACAATTCATAGCATCACGTTACTCTATTTTATTAAGCATGAAGGAGTAAGGAGGAGGATGGACAGTTCCACTCACTTGCATAAAAGGGTCTTCCTGTTCTGATTGCACACATTCTCCCTAAGCGTAGCTCCACCAGCGAGCCACGTTCCAACGCTCTTACTGTCCAGCCAGTTAAGAGGCTGCATCAGTCTCAATTCTTCTGATTTTCAACTCAAGTCACGGTCCAACATTCTGATTGCATCTAGCAAGCCAATCCAAATGCCTTGCACAGAGCGGGGGATTACATAATATACTAAAAAAAGTTTCATCCTCGAAACTTAAAGGAACAACTCATTCTACTAATTCACTTAGTCACAACAAGTTACTCATTCAACTTCAATTCAATATTCATTTCAGCATAATCGGTCATCTCAAAATTACTATCTAATTATACCACATAACTCATCAATGATTCAATCTGTCTTTCTCTTCTCCAAAGTATTTGTACCTTTCATTGATTCACCAACATTCTTCCAACATTGCTATCTTCGTCATAGCCTACCACTTCGTTTGGATTCATACACATATCTTAGGCGTCCCCAATATACATGCATTTCAGCCAAAGTCTGTGCTAGTACGATTCAATAAGCTTCTTCTATAGTGTTATCTCTGTCGCAGCTATTACTTAGGTTAGATACATACACATACTTTAGGCGTCCCCAAAATATATGTACTTCAGCCAACTTCCGTGTTAATGTGATTCGATAAGCCATGGTGTAACTCTTTTTTTTTTCTTCCAAATATGACTTAGCATCCTTTCAATTGACTTATTACTTCGCCGCAATCGCTATCTTCCAGGACATAACACTTAACATCAGGGACAACTCGGGTAAGCTCCTTATCCAAGCATAATATTTCTAACATTCGGTCAAGGGTCTAACTTAGAGCCAACCATACTAAGAGTTCACAACATGCAATCCTATTCCTTTCCGAATCCAACTATATTTCTCATCGAGGCAATTCATCTTTTTAATCCGAAGTCACCCACTATCGATTACCCGAGCCAATAGTACAGTTCTAGGCGACAGTCAAGGTTAACCTAGCTACCCGACTTTAGTACCGATCCAACATTCTCGCTATGAGCAGTCCATTCCATCTCATGGAACAATTCACTGCTCGGCACGCACCATTCAAGTCTTACCCTATGATTGCAATTCCCTATCATAGTGAGAATTTAGGAATAGGTAGGGTACAAGAGTTTAATTGATAAGGTAGTATGAACAATTCATTGGACGAGGCAAGAAAACGATGTTTAATACAAACATGCACCGCAATTTCGATATCTCGAAAAAAATTAAATCATGAACATGGAATTGAATGTGGGTCGCTAGTTATGATAACACGAATTAGAGAATAGTAAGGAACCGAATAGATTAAAGACAATAGTTTAGACATTTAGGAGAGACGGTTCCTTGAGGGAATATAAACGTCTAGATTTAGACTTGATTCGTTCTCGAGTTTCAAGAAGGTCGAGAAAATAAATCTAGGGTCAAGTAAAAGGTAATTCAAGATAGGGATTTAGTCACATTGGTTGGTCAGTAGCTAACTATCTTGGCAATAGCTGGTGGGCAGCTAAAGGAATATCAAGTACGATCGTTATCTTTCTAAAACAGGTGAAAGAAAGATGAATAAGAGTTTATCGAATACGAATATGTGGTTCAAAGGCGACCGAATAATTCTAAAGAGAATTGTCAAGGCAATCGCGGTAAGACTCTAGAGGTAAAATTTAACTATGTCCCCGTCCGCGTAGAATAATATATAAAAGTGAACCAAAATGTATTAGGTTGATCAGACCATCATGCTCCGATTTTGATTAGACAATATGTTAGTGGGTGCGTACCCAATAAAACATGTCATGATCAAGCTTGGTAAAGAAATAAGCTTGCAAAACTGAGGCTAAATTAGCAGCATAAGATAGTCAAAATATAAGTGGGGGGTAATGACAAAGGAGATTAAATAGACCAAGATCATTTAAAATCTAAGTCTTGTCCAAAATTTGGGCCCACGCAGTTGTCCTAGTGTTTCCTTATCTATGGCTTGGTTGTCTAGATAAGTTAGGGTCCTCTGAATTCTATAGTCTAAGTAAACTTATCACTATGGTCACAAGGACAAAGGGTTTATTGGTTCATAAGGTAATCTACCCAGCTTACAAGAGTCAAACTAGTAGTGTAATGGGACAATGGGTCAAGCATTAAAGATAAAGCATAAAGTTAAGCATTTAAGGAATAAAGAAGAACACAATCACATATCGTGTCGAAAGAATTGAGTCAAAGTTGGATCTCTAATTGAAGTCAGGAAGTATTTTGGTACCATGGTAAAGATTATAGTTTAGCTATTTTGACCATAAAGTCGTATCATGAAAATAGTGTACAAGGAGACGTGTTTTAGTGGGACATGATATACCTTCATGAAGGTGGGCTCGTCTAAGTCTTGTATATAAAATTTGTTGGAAGGTAAGAGCTAGTATTACACTCTGAATATTAAAGTCACGGTAAAGGCACCAAAAGATCTAAAATAGAAAGTAGGAGTGCATGAGGTGCAAAAATTTAAGTTAAAGCACGAAATCAAGATAATAAAGGAATCTTGTAGATCAACTAAAAGAAGTTAGAGACAGTTTCTAGAGAGGAAATAGTCTCTTAGATGGATACGATCAAAGAATGATCAAACCATTTTTTAAATTACAAATGGTTAGAAGGTCACGAGGGAAGGTCGAGTGAGTCAAGATTGAGATATAGTCACATGGTTTGGTTGATGACTAACTACACTTGAGTATATACTACTATCATGGTCATGAGTGATATGTCATTTAATATGGCATACTTCTGTCTAGCTTGGTTGCCTATCAATATAGATTCTAATTCTATGAATTTGAGTTCCTCAGAAGTTTCCTCAATACAGCTCTCAAGATAATCTACCAAAAATGTCAAACATGATCATAACTTTTAAAATTTAAATTCCATTAATCAATTTCAATTAACCTTTATCATATCGAATGCAGCACAACTAACTTTCATAAGCAACCATCACTTTAAAATTTCCAATTCTCAAATATACCTCGAGATAAACTCTTAGCCTATTACACTCAATCCAAAACTTAAGCTCAAGATTTTTAAATAATTTTATTAATCATAAATAATGCGACTCAATAAATTTTTTTATCACAATTTTTGATTTCCATATCGAAACCTTAAACTCAAAACCTAAATAAATTTATAAATCATAAATCAAAGGGCACAATTTGAAATTAAATTTTTTCCTTCAAAGTCGGTTTTCATATTTTCTAAAATATTTTAAACCAAAATTTTACTATCATCTCTTCAAACTCAAAATTAAATAAACTTATAAATCGTACATCGTACGACTCGGTTCAAAACCTTAAGCTCTTTTTTTCCTCAAGTAAACTTTCACCTTCTCTAGTCGTCTACAAAATCATAACTTATAATTTAAAACTCTTTAATAAATCTCGAGATAAACTTTAGCATATTACAATCCAAACTTAAACTTAATCGTAAATCATGCGTCATAATTTAAAACTTTAAGATATTTCTCAAATTGATTTCATATCCCAATAAATCATAACTATTTAACAACCTCAAAAATCATAAATCAAAATTTGTTTTCTCAATCCTTTATAGAATCTATCAATCCTCTAGTAGTATCAAAAATGAAATTTATCTCCATCTCTACTACCCAACTTAGAGTTAACTAATCCTCAGTTTACTAATGCCTTTATGACTCAATTAAGACCTCAATGCATACTAACTATCAACGTAATCCATGTGTTTGACCTATGAGCATATACTAGTGTAGTCATCTTCCTAGCTGTCACAAAGCACAAAAAATAAGAATTTATGGTAGAAGGAGTTCAAGCAGGATGCAAATCAAAGATGGTAACGAGAGATCGAAACTTGAAGCAAGGAATGAGGTCAAGCTTGTGGATGAGATCCTAAACTCTAACTCTATGTGCAGGTTCACATCGGTATAGTCACATAATTGAAGTGATAACTGGACCTGTATGGGCCACCATAAAAATATGTAATGTCCCAGTCCTAAAATACAAGGACTAAGTACGTAGACATGCCAGATGTATACATACGAAGTATATGGAACCCTCGTATCTATCCATAAGCTATGAAATATAGAAATCCAAGAAACTAATCTCATCCACAAATAAATATATCATCGGATCAACTTATAAATGTTATTTGTACAAAAATGTTGGGAAGAGGCAAATCCACTACCAATTAAAGGAAGAAAAATACATAGCAGTGATGAATGAGTCGAGAGAAGCGAAGGAGGATCCAAGAGCTAGCATCGCAAAAATAGACTGTAAACTATGGCCTTGACTAGAGCACCTGCGAAATCACAAAATGTACCTGGAGAAATCACCAGGTCCTCAGAGGGACGTAACAAGATACATGAAGAACATACCATTATAATTGCAAATGTAAGTACTATAAAACTACAATACAACTGGGTCCCTAACCATCTATGTGATATGCACTTTGAGGACAACGTTCTACACAGGGGCTGTAGGATCAGCAGAGTAAATAAAGAGTGGCAGTAAGTAGCGCTCATCCGAGTCACTATCGACCTTGGGCAGTAAGTAGCACTCATCTGAGTTGCTATCGGCCCCGGGGCAGTAAGTAGCGCTCATCCAGGTCGCTATCGGCCCAAAATGTGTGTAAAAGTAAATATAGCCCCATGCTAATAGCTGTCCTCTCCCCCAATGATACTATACATGCAGCGTAACTACGACACACCAACACATGTCACTTCCACAACATTGTATCATACCTAATAACTGTCAAGTCTTCTAACATGCATCTATTGACAGTTATTCCTACGCATGCACACGGGGGATCAGCCAACACGCAAGTGACCTCTATATGAACTCTCAAGTCACACACATCTCGTGATCCAATCGTGACAAGTTAATGAGATGCATTACATTGACGGTAGTCTCTTAACTCTAGGCCCATATACAAGGGGAAAAAATAAATAACTAAAATAAAAGTATAAAAATTATACAATAACTGAATAATAAGATGCAACTAAATATAAGCAGTAAAGATGGCAAGGTATCTTGCCTGGTGTGTCGCCTTGTGTGGGACGATGATCGTTATGTCATGTTTTGTCCAATAGTCGGGGTCGATGCAACCATGGTCTGGGTTCGCGAGGAAATAAGGACACATGATCAGTTGTGGTCAATAACGTAAATTGAAGGAAGTTTGAGGAAAAATAGGATGTATGATCAGTTGCGATCAAGATTGAAAATAAATGAGTAATTATGGGGAAAGTATTTATACTATATATATTTTTAGAGAAATATTTATATTATTTGAATTTAGCTTTTCTTAGTATTTATTTTTTAAAATAATTGGAAAGATAAATTAAGAATCGTTTCTAGGCAAATATGGATTTAGGTAAAACAATAATTCTTATATGAAATTATTTAAATAATTGTCCAAAAATACATATATTTTTAGAAAAATACAAAATCTAAAATATATTTTGGTGCCGAAACTAAATTTTATAAATATATAAAAAATCTTTGGATGAAATATCTGGTAATAATATACATATACTAATAATGGCAAAATATTTGTTAACATACTCATAGATATTTTGCACTAAAAATTACTAATAATAATCTAAAAAAACAACTACAAATGAAAATGATATGAGAAGAAAAAGAATAAGTAAAACAACACTCATAAGAATACAACAGCAGCAACAAGCAACTGATGTTGCCCTTCTCTTCTCATTTTTTGAGAGAGAAAGTGTTAAGAAATATAAACACAAGGTGAGTTAGCAGAGGATTTCTTTAAGGAGAGTTAGGAATTTTCGAGAGAGAGAGGAAGAGGGGGAGCGAAAGCTTACCGATCGGCGCCGGTGGCACGAGAGCAAGCGACGGAGAGCGGGGTCTCGCGCTCCCGGAGAGGCGCGAAAGGGAGGATAAGGTGCGAAAGTTCGAACCGGCGGCTGTCAGCGCGTGCGTAGCTCCCCACCGCGGTCGTCGTACAGAACGCATTGACGGGGGGACGCCAGGACGCAGTCGGACACAAGGGAGGCGACAGGCGCAGGCGTGCTCCAGATCTAGAGGCTGCGCTCGGCCCTGCAGTCTCATGGAGATCCGGCATGGCTGCACCGAAGAGGAGCCCGGGGCGGGCGCAACGAGGTCACTGAAAGGAGACGACGCAGAAAGGGGAACGTTGGAGGCGGGAGATGCCGGGGCGTGACGCTCCGGCAGAGGCATGGGCAGGTGAGGGTTGGGGTCCCCTTTTTCTTTTCTTTTGTTTTCTGGACGTTGGTTGGTGGACGAGTGCCTCGATTGAGGTGGTGGTGACGATGAGGACAAGGATGATGATGATGGGGTTCTGAGGAGATTCGGCTGGAGAGGCCAGAGAATGTCAATATGGTGGTAGAGTGCAGACTGTGGTGTGCTATTGTGATGTCAGGATGTTTCTGCCATGGTGTGGCGGCAGTGAGGGAACGGGGAAGACGGTGGTGACGCGGGCCGTGGTGATGGTTGAGACAGGAGTTCGATGGGGTATCGAAGGCGATGATGATGGCGGATTGGAGATGGATTGGCTGGGTCGGCGAAGGTCGGAGAGCGGCAGCGGCTTAGTTGTTGGGTTTTGTGTCGTCGTGTCGGGGTTGTCCGACACGACATAGATAACTGTACTATTGGAATAAGATTTATGTGGTCACAGACACGATGCACAACTATGGTGAAAATTTGGCTTATGGAATTTATGGAGAAAAAGAACAATAAGGCTCTCCTTATATAGGAGGTCGGGCTCCTAGAAGGATGTGGATTGGGACGATTTAAATTCCCCATTAGATATCTCACTTTTAGTTTAAATTAATTTAAAACCGATTCAATCAAAATCCAATCCGATTTAAATCTATACATATTCAAATCCAAACTTAATATGGATAACTCCCACATTTAAATTAAGTTTATTAAAAGCAATAAGAAAATTTTCAAATTTAAATAGCCATAATAGTATTAATTAAATAAAAGGATTTCAAAATAAATTTTTGTATATGATAAAAATAATAAATTATTTCGAAAATTAAATTAAATAAAATCTTTTCTAATTAATTTATCAAATTTATTTAAATAACAAAACTCACATAATTTCGAATATCATTTTCAAAATAATGATAATAAACCATTCAAAAATATAAATATATATATATTCGCCTGCAAATATTTACAATTCATGCTTTCTAAATTACTATCATATTTGAACTATAAAAATTAATATAACTAAATTAGTTATTTTGGAAAAATCTGAGCTTTATAACTTCAGGCGATAAAATATTTATCATGTAATCTTTTGAAAACTAAATTTTTATGTAATAAAACATTTTGTAAAAATATGTACCTCGCACATATTCGCACTCGACGAGCAGATACGAAAATGCAAGTTCGCACGTGATGTACAAATTACGAGAATGTGAATTTGTACGCGACGTATAAATACAAAGTAAAAATCAAATATCAAAATAAAAAAATCGTAGTAGAATTTAGGGGGTTTACACTATAATTTGGATAATAAGAAAACTTGAAAATATGAGGATCAAGTAGAGAAACACTCGAAGGAATTAATTTGTTGAGATTCGATACATAAAGGATGGATATGACCATTGAATGACTAGAAGGGAATAGTTGGATAGTGATTAAAAAAAGGCCATCAAGTTGAGATTTATTGGAAGATTTACAAATGTTGGAATTCAAATTTTGATCAGATTCATGTTAGAATAGAAAGATTTTATACATGTTTGAATATGGCAATATTTTGAAGATATTCAAATTTGATTAATGAGTTAGTCACAGGCTTTCGAGGATTGATATTTTTCGAAAACACATATCATGGATCGACTTGGTAGGGATTTTTCGACAATTGAGATTATAACCTTAATGAAGTCAGAAATAGGAAGAGTAAAATTTGATGTCTAAAAAATGGTTGAATTAAATTGGCAGATTATATAGAACGACTTGAAGAAATTTAATTTAATCGAATTGGATACATCCCTTGATTCCAAATAAAATTAGTTATAGTGCCTGGGTAATAGGATCCTTGGTGCTGAGAGTTTAGCTAGCAAGCTTAGAAGATTGGTTTGCAGGGTATTAGTGAGATAATTTTCTTCCTACATACTCTATTTTCAAATGCCTTTTGATGTAATCATTGTAGTGATTTGATATTCTATCATCATTGGATTATCATTCAGTCCTCCATAGAAACATATTATCAGATTTCATTTTTATCTTTATCCTGGCTATATTACTCATTAAATCGTGCTTATACGATTTTTGATTATGACTAGATCTTCATTCTATTCTTGATCGTCCATGAATTTTTTGATTTTGAATTGATCATGCATGAACGAATTTGGTTCTCTTGGTCATGACTAGACCTTTGATCATGCTTCACAAATTTTGATCACGATTTGATCATGTCTAAATTTTATATTGATCGTGGATATATGATTTTGATGTTATTCTAAATTATTTAATCAAATCAAGCCTACACGATTTGATTATTCTTTAAATTGATTTTATTTTTCGCTATTCCTGATTTCGATCACAACATTTCTATATTTGATCATGCTTACATCCTATTAGTCGTGACAATATCTATCGTGCCTAACTAACTTTGACTGCAGTTTGATTACAATTTGAATTCTACCATTAGACATGCCCAATTATTCTATTCCTGTACCTTATCATGCCTAAGCAATTTTGATTATATTAATCATGCTTAGGTTTTGTTCATGTCCTTGGCTATACCATTTTGTTTTATTTTTGATCATTTCTAAATCTTGGAATTGATCATGCTCAGAAAATCATGCTTAGATAATTTTCATTCTTCTAAGCCATGACTAAACTTTGATTCTATTTCATGCCCAACTAATTTTGATCATTTTCCATCGTACCTATATTTTGTTCACACCCAGAGTTTTCACCATGCCTAGACTTTGATCACTACTCTGTAATTGATCATGCCTAGATACTTGATCGTGACTAGATGGTTTATGATCGTGTCTAAATTTAGATTTGCTTCTTGATCATGCCAAGTTCACCACCTTCAAATTTTTGTATTTCAATCGTGCATGTGCTTTTGATTATTTATATTTTGATTTTATTTCGCACTTATTTGGTTTTGAGCATTTTCAAAATTTACGTATTTGGATATTCATAATCGTGCCTATCGTACGATTTGAAATTTTGAGGACGAAATTTTTCTAAGGTGGGTAGATATGTAACCCCCTGTTTCAAAATCTCAATTATTTTAATATTTTATTATTTTTAGTAATTTTTGGAATATTTTATTTAGAATATTCTATTTGAATTTATTTTAGATTATCATTTTCCATTAGAATATTTAATTGGGTTATTATAGCTTCCTTTATATAGTGGCATATTTTTAATTACTCTTAAGTGATTTAGCTATTTTAGGAAATCCATTGAATGCCTAGTCACATGACTTAGTTGAAACATTCTAGAATTATTAGGCTAATTAGGATTAATCAGAATTAATGAAGATTAGTCTAGAATATTCTAAGAATATTCCCTCAACCCATGTGCCTAGAGATTCTAGGACTTTCCTAATGAGACTATAAATAGCCATATTTATTACTGATTAATCATTCTAATAACTGATCCTAGTGTCCTAATGATCGTGTCCTTGTGTCCATGTCCATTCCACTAATTTTTATATTTTATATTTACATTTCTGAGTCCGACACAGATATTTCCCATGTCTACTACCCCATTCTTGTTTCCTATATTCATCCGATACAGACACTAACATAAACCCTAATGTAATTCCTAACCCTAATCTTATTTCCTTTGAGCCGCTATGTTCGGTGCTGCTGTCGTGTCCGGCCTGGGGATCCGCCGAAGACTTCATCCGTAGCCATGGCCGTCGCATCCCGGCTGCTCCGACCGACCTCTGCCAAGAATCAAACCCCTTCTCCGTCGCGTCGGGGCCACCTTCCTCCGTCAAGCGCTGCTATCAGCAGCCACTCAGATCTGCTTCCTCGCAACACCGGCCCTCAACGTCACCCTTGGCGAGTTCGACTTGTCGTCCCCTTCCCTGTGGCGTCCGACTACCAGCATCAGCCACTAGATCCCATGAACTGGCCGCCATGCCTCCATTACCCTTGTTGGATCCTCTGCCTCGATGCCGAGATTTGACGTCACGTTCTCCGGTGATCAGATCTTGCCACCGACCGATGCCGTGTCTGGATATGATGCCTCACCACCATTACTGTCCTCGTCATGGAGGCCAGATCTGAGAGACCTTATGGTCTTTTATGCTCGAGCTCCGACACCGCCGTGCTCGTCCCCTCCTCTGTTGCCATCTCCAGGTCGCCACCGTCGTTGTCCTCGCCGTATGCCTCTACACCCGACCGTCGTCCTAAAGACCAGCGCCGCCGTACCGGATCGATCGTGTCGCCGCTACAGCCATCAAGGTGAGCTCTCGATGTCCAGCTCCTCCTCCTTCTAGGTTTTCTTCTTCTTCTTCTTCTTCTTTTTATTCTTCTTCTTCTTCTTCTTCTTTTTCTTGCTGGTGGAGTGTGAGTGTGAGAAAGAGGAAGAAGAGAATAGGGTGTGTCGGCTATGATAAGAGGGAGTATTAGGGTTTTCGTGTGTACGTGTGTGCTGTATAGAATGAAAGAGAGAGAGAGAAGTCAGTGTCTGAGTTTAGGGTTAGTAATAGGAAGTGGGTCGGGTTTGCAGGCCGGGCCGCCAGGCCTTAAGAATAAAAAAAAAGAAAAAATAAAAAAATAAAAAGAAATTAGCAATAGTAACAGAGGACCTGGGCCGGGTTTTGGGTTGGCCTTTGGGCCAGTAGAAAAGAAAAGAAAAGAAATAAAAAAAATAAATAGAAGAGGGCTATGGCTAATGGGCTGAGTTTGTTATTACTGTTATTATTATTAGTAATTAAATTTAATGAGTATTTTTGTAATAATTAATTTTGTATTAGTTAACATTGTTAGATACTAGTTTGTATGATATTTGATAATATTAAATATTAATAAATATTGGTTAGTATGAGTAATATTTCTTGTAACATTTTAATAGCAAATATTTTGTTATAGTTTCACTAGTATCCTATAGAGAATTATTTTGCTATTATTTATTTTGACTTAAGTTATTGATAGAATATTTTACTAAACTATTTATTACTAACTAGTATGTATATATATTATTAGTGATATTCATAGTTAGTTTACAATAGTTAGCTAGCTAGTTGCCACTGATTAGACTCTAACATATTCTTGCCCTATTCTAGGTGGAAACATTAAGACTTATTTGATTTTCAAGACAAGACAAGTACTTGTAATCTCAACTTTACTTGGCAACTTTACATGCATGTTTACACTCACTTGCTTGACATGTTTTCATGTTTCTTACTAGATTGCATGTTCATTGCGTCATGTCGGGGGGGGGAGCGGGGTTGGGGGGTGGAGAGGGAGAATGATCATGAAGTATGTAGCCACCTAAGCCCTGGACATATATATTTGATTTCTAGTATAGAGTACATGATATACCTTATACTTATACATGACTGCTAGTATGTCATTGCACTATATAGTATGTCTATTTACTTGACTGCTAGTATATAGTACATGATATGCCTTACACTATACTAGACTGCTAGCATATCATTACTTTATACCTAATCCATGTTAGTATAGCGTATATGGTATGCCTTATACCTACTAGACTGCTAGCAAACCCTTGCCCTATACACTAGACTTGATAGCCCTATGTGCTCAATGATGTTCTATGCACATGTTTCATGTAGCTAGTGCATGATTTCATGTACTTTTCAGTTTACTTGGTAGTTACTTGTCTTTGCTATTTTACATACTATTGCATCATGTTGTTGAGTACTATTGAGTTACATAGTACTTTGCTCCTTTCCTGACTAGATTGTTGACATATTAGACCAGGGTAAGAGGACAAGGACAACATTGGATTGGATGACGACTTTCGGAAGATTCTAGAAGAACAAATGTAGATATGTTAATGTATTAGATGAGTTGGGTGAGACATATGTATCAGTTGTATTATCATTACTTCGAGGATATGGTTACCATATTTGTCTTCGGAAGAGTTAGCAAATGTATGATGTACTAAAACACTGATAGTAGACTCTGTAGTAACTTGTGTTGCTGTGATTTGCTTGAACGTTCTAGCTGCCGTGATGAGTGATTGATATATTTATCGTTGATGATTCTTGAGGTTTAGTCGACTGACTACCACTGTCTACAACAGTATAGGCCGGGCGTGATTCGAGTCGTACCTGATTATTCTAGAGCAGGTAGTGACACAAGACAACCAACAGACAGGGGTCGAGGGGGCAGCGCCCCTCGTGCAGGTTCGGAGGCGAAGTCCCGAAAAGATCTTCAGATTTCCAGATCTAGTTATCTTTGGACGACTGTCTCAGATGAAAAAGTTGATTCAAGAAGCATGCAGGCTACTAATTATTGGCCCATTGGTCATGGTCAAACCTGATTTTAATAATTGATCCAACCTTGTCTCGATATATGGGCTACTTAGACGACTGCTGAGAATTGCTACTGCTACCGTTCAAGACATGAAGCCATTTTGCCATTGAGTCTATATTTCTATTATCAATGCAATTTTCATAATTTATTGAGTCTAGGAATACAATGTACACCGAGTCGTGCTGGCAAATAGGATACCCTAAAATAGTTTCAAAATATCATTTGTTTTGAAAATAAACCTATTTACAAAAGCTCATAACTGCTTGACTTTTCAAAAAGCCCAAAACCCAATTTGTAAAACCCTAACAAATCAACTATGGTCACCAAAAGAATTTGGCCCGAGTTCGGCCTAAATTTGCCCCGAGTTCGGTTAGTGGACGTTGGATTTTTAAACTCAAGTCTTCCCGTAGTTACGGATGCAATGCCGAGATTCTCTCAAAGAATTCTGCCCGAATTCTGCCTGAATCTTGTCTTTGGAAAACCTATTAATAGAGAAGAATTTCTACCATTTTAACACACCTCTTTTCTCTTCTTTCTATGCTTACTACGTTCTTCTAAAGTATTCTAAGCTTTTCATTTTCAAATCCTAAGCCAGTTATAATCCTATAGTCAATTTGCCAGTATGGTACGGTTTAGAAGTTTCAGAGTGATTGTAATCAGAGGCTTGATTGAAGAAAGATACTTCACAATTGAAGTTGGTCGAGTACTTAGGATCAAAGCTCACGTTGTAGAAGTTGTAAGAACTTTGCATGAAAACTTGCGACATTTTTCTATAGTGGATTTTAACTGAAAGCTGGAGTTCTTTTGACTGGATTAGTCATCAGAAGAGAGAAACCAGTATATATCCTTGTGTTTGCGTTTGTTCTCTGATCTCTACTTTTACATTTATATATCTGTGACATATATATTCTGTGATCTTGTTGCTAACAATTTTTAAATAGCTAATTTTCTGCTGCCTACTTTATTCACCCCCTAGAGTATAGCGCTTTATATCTCGTTCCTACAATTGATATCAGAGCGGGTTACACAGTAAAGCGAGGTAACAATGTTATTATATTCTTATCTATACTACTGTTACTTAGATCACAATATCACTTATGGAAATTGTGAAATTCACAAGTGAAGGCCAAGCTACAAACAGACCCCCACTGTTTGATGGTACCAACTACACTTACTGGAAAACATGGATGAGGTTCTACCTGAAGTCTCTAGATTTTGTCCTCTTGTCAATTGTTATCAGTGGCTAAAAAAAAGCCTAATATCACCTCTATTCTCACTTCCTCTATAATCAACAAGCCTTATTATAGTTACACGGAGGAAAAGAATAAGTTAGCTAGCCTTGATGCAAAAGCGATGCATGCTTTTTATTGTGCTGTAGACATAAATGTATTCAATCATATTACCACTTGCAAAACATATCATAGAATCTGGAAACTTCTTGAAGCTACCTATGAGTGCAGGTATGAAAGCAAAGCTAGCAACTCCAGATAGGAGGATAGTCTTAAAAATGATACAATCGTATGATGGCTTCAGGACTTAAGGTACAACACAATTCCTTATATAAATAAGATATTGTATGCCATAACTGCAGAAGATAAGGCCGCATAACGGAACATTGCTCTACTACTACTAAAGAGGAGAATTGCTACAAACGATCAAACGAAGGAAGATCGTTGTCTCACAGGTACGCTACCACGAGCATATGGTGTGAAAGTGAAGCAAACGATTTTGAAAAAGAAAGAAGACCTCGTCTAGCTGCAAATGTATACGCAATGGCATTATCCAACGAGGTACAAAATAATCCTCTTCTTGAAGAGAATGAATTTTTCTTATGATGAGTTATCTGATGCTTTCAGTGATCTATTTAAAGAACACAAGAAAGTATTAGATAAGTATAAGCAAGCTAGAAAGGATGTACTATCCTATAAGCATGAGAATGAAAAGCTTACTTGCTTATTAAATGATGCTAGAAACACTTCTATTTCTGATAATTCTACTGATTGCATTGAGAAAAGTACTAAAAAAATGCTAAAATTAAGGAGAAATTAGAAAAGAAAAGAAGAAGTATTCTATTGCTTCATGTAGAATTGATGCTCTTTTTGCTAAATATGATGAGATCTGTGCTAACTCTAAAAAGTTGGAGATTAGACAGGAAAAGCAGGTAGTACAACCTATGACTCAGTCTAACACAAGACACGTGACATATCACAAAGTCATACACGACAGATCTTTTATAAAGGAAGCAAGCAAAGCTAAGGTTAAACAAAACCATGCTTTTTATTATAGTCAATCACGCAAGTCATATCACACAACTGTACATTCTTATAATGCTGCACATAACACTAATGTTAACACTTTCTGTTATTATTGCGGTATGAATGGACACATTTCTAATCATTTTCAGATTAGAAAACTTGTTGATATGAACTTGTGCAAATGGTTCCAAAAACTAACAAATGTGGATCCAAGTTTTGCATACCAAAGTCTTCGCCTCTTAGTGCATGTGAAGCTTCTCATATCAAATAGAACAATGGAACATGTTGGTCATTGCAAAGCTACAAAGGTCATCTCCCAAGCAATTGCACCAACATAAGCGTGGTCACTAAAACCACTTTGGTTATGCTGCAAAAAGTAAATGGTACCGAATCTTCAACAAAAGGACTATGATGATCGAAGATTCAATGAATGTCACTTTTGACGAACTAAATCAACAAACAATTGATGATGATGATGAAGACGCCAATACATCAAGCCCAACACCTTTAAAACCTTCAAGCATAGAACCTGCAGAACCACCAAGCAGAGCACGTACAAAACCAGAAGTCGAAATCAGCTACCTTGAGTCTGCCAAAAAGAATAAAGTTCATGGCTGACCATCCCAAGGACTTGGTAATAGGTGAGATTACCGGGGGTATAAGTACTCATTTCTCTAACAGAGATATAGTTTCCTATGTTATATTTATTTCACAGCTAGAACCCAAAACTATTAAAGAACCATGTAGCGATAATTTTTGGTTAGATGCTATGCAAGAGAAATTAAACCAATTTAAACAAAATCAAGTTTACGAACTTGTTCCCAAGCCTATTGATCATTCGGACATTAGCAATTGTTGGGTATTTCAAAATAAATCCAATGAGAATGGTTTAGTCACTCGTAACAAGGCCCAACCGTCAAGACATGAAGAAGTTTTGCCATTGAGTCTGTATTTCCATTATCAATGTAATTTCTACCATTTCAACACACCGAGTTGTACTAGCAATACGGCTGCCCAAAAATATTTTCAAAATATTCTTTGTTTTGAAAATAAACCCATTTATAGAAGCTCCTAACCGCTTGACTTTTCAAAAAGCCCAAAACCTGATTTGCAAAATCCTAATAAATCAACTCTGGACACCAAAAGAATTCGGCCCGAGTTTTGCCCGAATTTTCTCCGAGTTCGGTTAGTGAACGTTGGATTTTTAAACTCAGTCTTTCCGCAGTTATGGATGTAACGAATATCTACCGAGATTATCTCAAAGAATTCTGCCCGAATTCTGTCTTTGAAAAACCTATAAATAGAGAAGAATTTCTACTATTTCAACACACCTCTCTTCTCTTCACTCTAAGATTACTAAATTCTTCCAAAGTTTTCTAAGGCTTTCATTTTCAAATCCCAAACCAAATACAATCCTCTAGTCAATTTGCCAATGCGGTACGGTATAGAAGTTTCAGAGTGATTGTAATCAGAGGCTTGATTGAAGAAAGACACTTCACAATTGAAGTTGGTCAAGTACTTCAGATCAAAGCTCGCGTTGTAGAAGTTGCAAGAACTTCACATGAAAACTTGCGACATTTTTCCATAGTGGATTTCAATTGGAAGCTAGAGTTCATCCAACTAGATTAGTCCTCACAAAAGGAAAACCAGTATACATCCTTGTGTTTGTGTTTTCTCTCTGATATCTACTTTTAATTTAAATATCTGTGATATATATTCTGTGATCTTGTATCTAACAATTTTTAAATAGCTAATTTTTTGCTGCCTACTCTATTCATTTTCCCTCTAGAGTATAACGCTTTACATCTCGTTCCTACACTAATGTCTTTATATTTTCTTCTGTATTTTATATTTTATTTGAGTCTAGGACTTATGGTTGCAGTTGGCATGTGACACAACCCAAGGCCACTTCCAAGAAATTCTTCAAAAAAGATTCGGCACAACCATGATTATTGTTATAGTCAACCGTGCAAGACAACCAATAGATGGGTCGAGGGGACAGCGCCCCTCGTAGGGGTTCAGGGAGGAAGCTCTCGAAAGATATTCGGATTTCCAGATCTAGTTATCTTTGGACAACTGTCGTTAGAAGAAAAACTCATGATTCAAAAAGCCTGCAGCCTACTAATGTCTTTATATTCTATATTTTATTTGAGTCTAGGACTTTTGTAAGTCGTAGTCGTGCTTGGCAACTAGAGTACTCAAGTCCACTAAAAAACAACCTACCTAAATCCAGATCAAAGCCAATACTCAAGTCAGATCTAAACCCTACACCTAACAAAATCTAAATAGCTAAAAATCCAAAAACCAAACAGTCCAACATCCTTCTGGACAGAGGCAAACTGAACATGGTAGAACTCGATATGAGACTGAGCTCGGACCGAACATGGTCCGCCTGATTTGTTCTTCCTGAAAACTTGGTCTTCCACAAGACCAGAAGCTTAACATTCAAATTTATGAACATCGGGGACCGAACCCGGTCCTCCTAGCATCCTATAAATATAGCTCCAATTCTTTATTTAGCAATTTACCAATCACAATAAAACTTTTTATCTATTCTGAACTTTAAACCTTCCTATCACCAAGAAGCCAACTCCCAGTCTTCTAGTGTGTCAAAGTTGCGGTCTAAATTAAAAGTTGTTTGAGTTGTATAAAGCTTGGATTTCCATGTGTTTCTATTTACCCTTGTGGTTGTGAAGTCGCGAATCCTTCGTATCAAAGCTAGTGGTTTTGAAGTTGTCATTTTCTTTGGATCAAAGCACGAGTTGTAAGAAGTTACACTCTTCGGATCAAAGCTTACGATTACTTGATAGTAGATTCAACAACGGGTAAGAGTTCTCGGGACTGGATTAGTCCTCTCAGAGGGAGACTGGTATAAAATCATAGTGTCATTTGATTTCTCCTATTGCTTTACTTACTTGCAATATTTTATATTCTGCATACTCTTCTTATTGACACAAACTATATTCAACCCCCTATAGTTACCCTCACTATGCTCCTATTGCGATATTAGAATCCATTCACATGGTTTGTGCTTTCAAATTTTCGTAAACATTTCAAATGCATGTCAAAAGTGCGTTTTTAAATGGTTTTATAAAAGAAATTTTTGTTGAACAACCTCTTGGTTTGAGGATTTTAAATTTCCAAGTCATATTTTCAAAAGTTATGAAAACCTCTGTAAGGACTCAAACAAGTCCCAAGAGCTTGGTATGATCGCCTCAGTTCTTTTCTGCGTGAAAAAGATTTTTTAAAAGGGAAGGTTGACACTACTTTGTTTATTAAAACACATGATCACACTCTTCTATTAGTACAAGTTTATATTGATGACATTATTTTTGGGTATACTAATGAGATATTGTGCAAAGAATTTGCTAAGTTTATGCAGAGTGAATTCAAGATGAGCATGATGGGAGAACTCAACTTCTTCCTTGGATTGCAAATCAAGCAGAGTTCACAGGGAATTTTATAAATCAAGCTATGTACATGAAGTATTTGCTCAAAAAGTTTGAAACGGAAAATACCAACTCTATCGGCACTCTAATTGCAATATCTACGAAGCTTAACCTTGATGAAAATGGTAAACCAGTTGATATACGTAAGTATCGAGGTATGATTGGTACTTTACGTTATCTAACTGCTAGTCTTCTTGATATTATGTTTAGTATTTGTCTATGTGCTAGATTTCAGACCAATCCTAAGGAATAATATTTGTGCCCAGTTAAGTATATCTTTCGATACCTTAAAGGTACCTTGACGGTAGGATTGTGCTATCCTAAAACCATATCCTTTGGTCTTATCGATTACTCGGATGCTGATTTTGTCTGATACAAAGTTGATCAAAAAAGTATTAGCGATAATTGTCATTTCCTAGGCAAAGTATTAGTCTCTTGGTTTAGAAGGAAACAAAATTTTGTAGCATTATCAACAAATGAGGCTGAGTATATCGCCGCAGGATGTTGTTATACACAAATTTTGTGCATGAAACAAACCTTAGCAGACTATAATTTATGTTACAAGAATATTTCCATTTGCTGTGACAACTTTAACACTATTAATCTTGCAAAAACCGTATATGTCACTCACATACTAAGCACATAGAGATTAGTCATCACTTTTTAAGAGATCATAAGATATGCGATGATATTTGTTTAGAGTTTATTGACACAAAACATCAACTCACAGACATTTTAACTAAACCCTTAGCGGAAGATCAATTTAACTTTAATTCATCGAGACTTAGGAATTTTAGATCTTGTGTATAATTTGTAAAATTAACGAATTGATCTAAATTCTTTATTGTAATAACAATTTTGGGTGAACGCCGAAAGGGCCTTTCTGTCAAAGAGGTGCAAATAGCCTTAAGCGATACGATATTTAAGAGTTTTCGGACTACTGCTAGCTAGGATCCAGCACCTACAACTTATTCGAGATAATCAATACTTTATTGAATAAAGATTAACTAATTAATATGTCACAATTATTTATCATTGAACTTAAAATGACTAGTAATTGACTTACAAAGTTTAAGCTGCAACCAATATGTAGAAAGACTGGATTTCAACATAATTTCATTTCTGGTTTCAAGGAAACCGACCTCGGACAGAGTTCGGCCCAAACTAGTCCTGAACTAGGTTTTGCTTTTGTCCAGAACTCAAACTCGTGTGGGACCCACTTTTTATACATATATGAAACCATGTCCTCAAAGGGACGTAACAAGATACATAATATACATGCCATGTATATATGATAAATAGTAAATACCAATAAGTAGCTCATGAAATACGATTCACAACTAGACTATGTGAATATGCACTTTTAAGGACAACATTCGCATGCATGTGCTCTCTGGATAAAAATGGAATCGACATAATTCCCACCTAGGAACCAGGGGCTAAAAGCGCAAAACATTCAACGAACGTCATTGAACAACTGTAAATATCGGGTCATTTCACCCGTATCTCCAATGGAGCTTATGGTTTACAAAATAAAAGTATATAATAGCCTATACGCCTAGTGACTACGCTCCCCACCAAATGATACTATCGAGTCATCTCCAGGACGTGTCTAGTATGACACTACTACGTGCATGTGAAGTCATATATATATATATATATATATATATATATATATATATATATATAAAATTTTATTCAGGCCCATCCGAGATGCTACAACTAAGCCCGAAGGCCAATATATACAATCCCTAGCCCGAAAGACCCATCCTAGCCTGGAGGCCTCATGCAGCCGAAGTCACATCGCATCGCGCCACACTAGCTCCGCACTAGCACTGCACCTGCACCCGCATCACATCCACACACCTTTCGGGTCGCACCGCACCATGCACCTGTACTGCACCACCCCCACCACTTAATTCTCGCAAAGGGGAATTACATGGAACCCCATTGCTCGAACTTGCAACCTCATGGGAGGGAGCATCGGTCTTATCCGCTAGGCTAGACTTCATTCACACACACACACACAAACACACAGAGATATATATATATATATATATATATATATATATATATATATATATATATATATATATATATATATATATATAACTGCGTGGGGCAGAATGAGGCGTCCGTGTAACAAACTCAAGTGCACGGTCGTCGTGCGACGGATCGGAGAATCGGCACCATTCGTCCACGGGTATAAGCGACAGGCCGACCACGCGGCCCATCGTGCGGCGCTGCTGAGGGCGACGAGAAGACGTCCGCCATAAACGATCGCATGCTCGATCGTAAGGGCGTCGGCAATCGTCGCCAATATGCGCGTCGTGCGTATAGAACGGGCGGCTGGGCGGAATCGGTAGTCGCAGGCGACAAGGAATCAGTGGCCGTCGTACGGGCGGTCACCCTTAGTCGTCGAGGGCGTCTCTTCGGCGTCGTTGGCAAAGTGAGGTGTTGAGTAACTGCCGTCGAATGACGGTGTGCTGTCGAGCGGAGCTCTGGAGCGCGCGGAGTACGCGGGGTGCGTGTGCACGACGATGATGACAAGGCCAACGGACTACGTCCGCACTCCAAAAGTCGTTCCGACAGGCCAAGAATCGTGTGCATGGGACACACGATTATACTGAGCCCGCACGCGTTGGAAAAGAAAAAAAGGAAAAAAGGAATAAAAGGAAAAAAAAGAAAAAAAATATATATAATATTTTTTTAATATATATATATATATATATATATATATATATATATATATATATATATATATATATATATATATATGAAGTAAATACGAAGTAAATGAAGTAAATACGAAGCACGTGGCATACAATGCAATAGAAAACTGTGCTACATACCTATCATGTGTCAATAGGAATACGCATGTAACATGTTACGAGAAATAACAATAATAGTATAACAATGATATGATTGATGAAATGTATATAACATGTAAATATTGAGAATCAAATAGGCAAGGTATACTTGTCTGATGTTCTTCCAAGCATGTTGAGTTACAATACCAAAGTGTATCCAAGATCTATGCACGAACCAACGGGCTATGACCATCACGAGTATCTACCAATCCTAAATCACAAACAACCATATATTACACACAAAATAAAAACATACTACTCCTAACGAGGGAAGTAGAATAGATATAAGTCACCTATTACCTAAGTCATCTAAGCCATTTAATAGTCATACTATCTAGAACTATGTTACGCTAATCTCTATAATTATTATTTATCTATTTATATTCTTAAAAAGTTTTATATTCAAAAACCAAGTTTGTATTTCATAAACAAAGCCTTCGACAGGCAAATCGAGACAATATAATCAATCACAAGGTTAATGATCTTATCTTAGTGTTCTGTATGGCTATTTTGTCAATTCTATTGATACGAGATCATTGGAATCTATGGATCTCGGTTTCGACGCACAAATTTTGATGAAAAAATTTCAAAATACGATCATGATGCGAATTAATTATAATTAAGTGTGACACAAAAAGAATTTAAATAGATGTCACCGAATGATAAAATAGATATAACCAGCATGGCCAAAATGGTTGATTTAGCTAGGACAACCTATCTATAAGTCCAATTTGGATAGAGGGACAATCAGGTCAAAACGGGATCCACAAGTGGCCTCATTTTGCACCAAAAAATGTGCTAGAACTAAAGGTCTCCAACTTCAACAAACGATATGTCTAACAAGACCAAAATGATGTCACAATCTCAACGGTATCTCCAAACTTTGATTCCAACGAGTCAATCACATAAATGCATATCGAATCAGATCGTGGGCCTCGCGATATAATGATCCGGTCGGCTATCTCAGAAACCGACAAAACATGGGTCACAGGATAAGAAATGATACGATCCTAATGATGCAAGTCTCGTCACAGCACGATGAGCATGGACAAACTAATCAAGTTTTTTTGTAAAACATCTGATAAGATTATTATTAACGGACATGGGCCACATTCGGTGCGCACATACGACTAATTTGAATTTCGTCAAAATCCATACATCGGGGTGTACCATAGGCGCTTATCGGTGCATCGGTTCAATTCGAAGTTGTCCGATTTGTCATGACGGACCCTATATCGGATAATTGAAAATTGGAATAAATAATCCTTAATTTATGATGGCAAAATAAACTCATCCTAAATTCATATCAATAACCATCCTTGATCGTATTCCTTAAATATCAAAATTTAAAAGTACTTACACTCAATGTTTGATTAACTAATCATTGTCAAGCTTGGAGTCTATTTACCTTTGCTCCGCATTATATTCCTCCTTTTATCTTGTAGGGTTGACCATGTATTTCAATTTATGACCAATCTGCATATTCCTTATAATCGGACTCTCGGCATAATCTATAACATTTATCTCCTTTATGGTTTTCTCTAATCTAGGCATGTATAACTGAGGAACGTCATGACCAATTTCTATTCTTCGAGCAAAGAATCATACAAGGAACAAGTTTGCCTACACTACGGAGGAATCATAGTGAAATATGGGTGAAGAAATTTAATCGAAAGGAAGAAAAGTAAGGGTTGTTAATATTGCATGGGGAGTAGAAGGGTCTTATGCGTAAGTAAATCAAGATAAGGCATGAAAATAAAATGACAAGGTTAAGCAATCAAGTTAACACACAAAGTTTGATGCATAATAAGGAATTAAGCAGGTCACAATCATATATCGGTTTGAAGGAATTGAGTCGAGGTTCATGGTCGATAAATATATCGATATCATGGTAAAGGTTACAATTTAGTCTCTTATGACCCAAAGTCATATCATGAAAATAGAGTACAAGAAGAAATGTTTTAGTGGCACGTGATATACCTACATGAAGGTAGGCTCGTCTAGGTCTTGAATATAAAATTTGTTGGAAGGAAAAATCTAGTGCTGTGCTCCAAATATCAATGTCACGATAGGGGACACCAAAGAATTTAAAATAGAAAGTGGGAGTTCATGAGATAATGATTAACGCACAAAATAAATAACTAAGTTAAAGCATGAAATAAAGATAATTCAGATTCTAGTAGATCAAGGTAAAATAAGTTATGAATACAGTTTCTAGAGATATGATAGCCACTATGATCAAGGAACAATCTAATCATTTCTCAAGTTTCAAATGGTTAGAAAGTTACGATAAAATCTAGATTTGAGGGAATGCCGAGTGAGTCAAGATTGAAATATAACCACATGATTTTGTAGATGACTAACAACACTTGTGTATATGCTACTATCATGGCCATGAGGGAAATGGCAATTAGCGTGGAATCCTTCTAACCCATTAGGGTTATCTTGGTGGCCTATCATTAAAATTTAAAACTCGAGTTTCCTTCAAAAAGTTTCTAAATAAGTTTTCCAAAACGAACAACCATAAGTTGTATTCACTCCAAGCTGTCTAATTTAATCATGATTAAAAGTTTAATCCCTTCCTTAATTCTCCAAGTGATCCTTCATCCCGTTACTACCAACTTTTTCAAGATTTAACGTTTTCACTCCAACCTTCGAACTCAAGAGTTCATAAACCAAAAAAATTTCAATACTTCTTCATAACTTAAAAATCCAAAATTTTTTCAAAAATTCTCAAGTTAAATCCTTAGCATATCATGAGCAATCTAAAATTTTTCGCTCAATATTTTAACTCACTCATCAATCATAACTTCAATTCTAAGTCAAACAAACATAATCTCAACTTTTAAATGGTAGTTCCTTTAATCAATCAAAATGACTTTTCATTACATCGTTAGTAACTTTTCCAAAAATTTCATATTAGCAATTCAATTTTTTTTACTCAATATTCAAAAAAAACTTTTACCAAAATTTGATATCCATAATAACAACTTTTTTTTAAACCCAAAATCTAAATAGATTCGTAAATCCTCAATCAAATGACACGATTTCAAATTTAAAATTTTCCTCAATAATTGTTTCCATTTCTTCCAAATATTTTAAACCAGAATTTCAATATCATTACTTCAAACTTGAAATTCAAAATTTTATGAACTTATTAATTGTGAACCATACAACCCAATTTATAACCTTAGGAGTTTACCAAGCTTTATCAATCGCCCTCATAAATCTTACAACAACAAAATAAAAATTCTTTTCAACCATCTTTATCTCTTCAAGGATGTATAGCTATAATTCACTGAATCATAAATATTTTTCAAAGACCTTCAAAAATCAAAACTCAAAAATCAATTCAATTTCCTTTCTCAATTGTATATAGATTCCACTATCATTTTGTAGATAAAATTCTAACAATCTTTCGAAGTTATTAATGTTGCTACTACCCAACTTGGAATTAACTACTCTCTAAGTTCATACTTCTTGAAAATATGGTCTCTCTTATCCTCATATCTTTATAACTCAAATAGGATCTCAATGTATACTGGTTGTCAATGTAATCCTTCTAGCCATGTGGTTGACCTATGAGCATATATTAGTGTAATCATCTTTCTATCAAGTGTGGAAATAAGGATTACGATAGAAAGAGCTCAAGCAAGATGTAGATCAATAAAGTTAAACAAGTGATTCGAAAAATTTAGTCAAAGAAGAGAATCAAGCAGGTAGATGAGATCCTATACTCTAATCCTATATTGCAGGCCCGTTTGGTACAGTCATGTAACCAAAATGGCAAACTAGACCTGCATGGGCCACCATAAAAACATGTAACTCCCCAGTCCTAAAATATTTGGGACTAGGTACGTATCATGCCAGCTGTGTACATACGAGTAAATGAAAGGCTCGTATGTATACATAAGCTATAAAATATAGAAAGTCATGCTCAAACTAAATCTCATCCACAATTATGAAGTTTTAATGATATAATCAAATAGTCATTTGTACAAACGTCGGGCGGAGACATATCCACTACCATCAAGTTTAAATAAGAGAAAAATATACAAATAACTGATTTGGTCGAACGAAGCAATGACGAGTCCAAGAGCAATCATCACGGAGGAAGGAAGACATGGCCTTAGCTAGAGCACCTGCAGGAATCACGAAACACACACCTGGAGAGATCACCAGGTCCTCAGAGGGACGTAACAAGACACATAATATCATGCCAATATACTGAATAGTAAAAGCTCAACAGAAAAGTATGCATGAGTAAAGGTTCCTAACCATTCTAGGTGGAATACACTTTAGAGGACAACGTTCTACATAGGGGCTGTAACGGATTCACGCAACCAAGTAATAAAGAGTGGCCAACAAGTAGCATTCATCCGAGACACTATCGGCCGGGTAACACGTAGCGCTCATCCGAGATAATATCTCCCAAATATGTATAAAAATAAATCTAGCCCCTACGCTAGTAGCTGTCCCCTCCCCCCAATGATACTATACGTGTGTCGTAACCATGACACACAAACACGTGTCGTTTCCACCACACTGTTTTATAATAGATAACTATCAAGTCTTCTAACATGCATCTATTGACAGTTATTCCTACGTATGCGCACGGGAGATCAGCCCATATACAAGTGACCCCTATATGATACTCACAACTCTCACACACAACTCGTGTACAATCGTGACAAGTCAATGAGACATACTAAATTTGATGGTAGTCACTTAACTCTAAGCCAATTGCATAAAATATAGTAATTTGCATCTACATATAATTTAGAAAGAAACAACTTGAAAATAAATAAAATATGGATTATTTTGAGCAGGAAATTTAAACAGTAAAGACAAGGTGTCTTGCCTGGTGTGTCGCCTGGAGCGATGTTCTGAAGAGTCCCAGTTTGTCCAACAAACGTGATCGATGTGAAGGGTCAAATCCACAAAAATAGGGAAACACGATTTAGTCATGATCGACGATAATAATCAAAAAGAGTTTGAAGTACAGGAATACTTATACTATTTTAGAAATAATCATAATACTTGAAAACTAGCTTTTTATTAATTAAAAATTATTTCTTAAAAAAGTATCAAAATCATTTTACGCTAAGATACTCTAGTTTGTAAAATAGAATTTTTTTTGATAGAGGCTTATACGTATTAGTCAAAATATGCTTTTAGAAAAATACATTAAAAATTTGTTTTAGGCTAACTGTAAGTTTTGTAAGAATATTTTTATTGATAAAACTACACTTTATAACCGAAAATATATTAAATAATTATTAGACAATATTACTAACTTGTTTAGACCAAAAACTATACTTGTCAAATTTATATACATATAAATCGAGAAAATATTTTAGTGTTTAAAAAAAAAAAACTAACTTTTAAAATTAGCTAGATAATAATTGTATGCTTTCTAAAATAACACTAAAAATAATGATATTAATAAAACAATAATAATAATAATAATAATAATAATAATAATAATATTATTATTATTATTATTAATAAAAATAGTAATGATAGTAACCCCCTAAAAATTTCTTTACTGCTCCATTCGCCCCCAATTCCTTATACAACAAGAGAGAGAGAGAGAGAGAGAGAGAGAGAGAGAGAGAGAGAGAGAGAGTAAGCCCCCTGAATTTCAGGATTTATTTTAAATTTTTTGAATGAATTATTTTCGATAAATATTTTATTATTTAATTATTTTTGATCATTAAATGTTCCTTTCCATGACTTTGACTTCTGGAGCGTCAGGGATGCCAATCTCTGTAAACTCTCTTTACGAGTTTTGTAGTAGACAAGATTATCTTCGTTTTGATATATCGTGTCCCACTTAAACTTGTTCCCTTGTGCTCTTTTTGTATCGCACAACTTCGGGTCAACTTAGACCAATTAACCGTTGAATAATTATTCCCACTTTTATCTTTGATCATCGTTTGCACGTTACCGTGACTTTTAATTTAGGAGCACCAGACCAATCATTTTCTCAGAACCAACTTTTCATGAATGATCTACTCGAGACGCTCTTCACTCATGACCTTCGTGTCCCACTCAGACACTCCATTTTGTGCTCCATTTTCTTCGCACAACTTTCGGTTCAATTTAGGCCAATTAATTATCTATCGTAAAACCTGATTTAATTTATAATTTAATTTTGGGACCCGACATCGATCCAACCTAGTCGACCCAAAGTATGGACATAGCCCACATGAAGCCTACTACCCAAATGATACTTATGTTCCATTCATTTGAGTCCCCACATGTTATTTATTTATCCATGATTATAAAAACCCATTTAAATTCAATTATTGCACCCTGTCCGATTTTGACCCGACCCGGCTCGACCGAACCCAAACCCAAGCTCCATGTTGTCCTCTCATGACTGCCCAAATACCCCACACAATATTTCCCTTTTTCCTATTTTAAAAATATCTCTTCCTCTCTCTACTTTATTAATATCTTATATATATATATATATATATATATATATATATATATATATATATATATATATATATATATATATATATAACTCTCTCTCTCTCTCTCTCCTATAACAAACACACACACACCCCCTCCTCCACCTCACAGCACACCTCACCCCCTTGGCCGACCTCTCTCTCTCTCCCTCTCTCTCAAATATCTCTCTCTCTCACTTCCTATTTATTATACACACACCTATATACACATACTCTCTCTCTCTTTATGTAATACACAACACACACACCACCACCACCACAGCCGACCTCCTCCCCTGGCCGAGCACCCCTTCACCAGCCACCACCTCCACCGACTTCTCCTCCTCCAATTCACCATTATCATCACCATCATACTCACTACCACCACCATTGTCATCATCTATCACCACCACCATTAAACCACCTCCACCAACATCACCCGAACCGCCATCACCACCGTGCGTCTGACCGTCGCCTTGGCCCCGCCTGACCGCCCCCGTAGTCGCCGGGCCAGGCCAGGCCGTGCAGCCCCCGCGCACAGCAGCTGCAGCAGCAGCGAACATGTATGGGCCGGCCGAAAATGGCCGAGGCCGCGCGTACAGGCGCTGCCGCCGATCGCCGTCGCCGTGGCCGGCTCCCTACCACTGATGTGCGAACTCAGAAGACCCCCTGGGTGCGTCGCCTCCCTCCCCGGCGCGACGTATAGCCGATTCGTGCGTTTGGTACGGGTTTCCGTCGTGACGAGCTCAAAAACGAAGTTGAAACGGTATTTTATCGCGGCAACTTTACGCGTATTTTCTGGTCAATCCGTCCGTTGGATCGGCAAAATATTTGCTCCATCACTATCACGGTATAGCCATCTTCACTCCCCTCAATTTTCGTCCGTTAATTACGTCGTTTGATACCTCAAAACTGGCCACCAAGTTGACCGTTTAAATTGTACTGTTTTTGGACAATTTTGTGGAGCCGATTTCGTCAGCTCGTAACTCCATCGTCGCAGCTCCGGTTGGTGCGCTACCAGTTTTTGTAAGCAGCTGGTATAACCCTCTTCCTATCCCTTAAGTTTTGTTTCATTGTATGTACGTTTGGTTGGTCGAATTCGATGCCAAAGTTAGCTGTCTGAATTCTTTAATTTGCACTTGTTAAATTCCATTTTCGAACCTGGGACTCCGGATTCAATTTCTGATACCACCAATAGACTCGTGGCCTCGTTCTGGCACATTTTCATATAAAGTTTGCTTGATTTGGAGAACGTGAGCCCTGTCACGCATTTCGGTACAAAGTGGGTCCCACATTCCGAGTCAACGGATCACTTTGAGATCGGCTCATCGAAATCCAATTTCGGATATACCGTTGAGTTCGTATCATCATTCTGGACTCGTTGACATATAATTTGCTGAGTTTTAAAGACATTTGCTCCGATACACATTTCGGTGCAAACCGGATTCTAAATGTCCGCGTTAACGTATTATTTTGAGATCGACACATCGGAACCCTATTTCGGACATACCCTTGGGTTCGTATCATCATTCTGGATTCGTGGACATATAATTTGCTAGGTTTTGTAGACTTCTGTCCTGACACATTTTTCGGTGCAAAGTGTGTCCAACGATGGACATCATTTTGACCCAAAATTACCGTTTTGCTCCTGTGTCTAAATTGGACTTATGGATAGGCTATCCTAGCTAATTTGACCGTTCTGGACACGTTGGTGATATTTATTTTATCATCCAAAAATATTTGTAGATTTTGCTTATGTATCATCCTTAATTTGTAATTAATTATTTTTCCAGAAATTGTTACTTGCTGTTTTTGGATTTTTAAATATATTTTAATTGCTGTAAAAATCTGAAAAAATTGTATTTAAATACTATGTTAATTTAGCTAATTTAATATAACTTTTTCAGCATTTAGTAAGTAATTTTGTTACTTTATAAAAATAGGAAAACATAACTCATTTTTAGGATACATGTGTTTGTTGATTTTCAATAAATATCTATGAAGGTTTATAAATCCCAGAAAAATTAGTATAAATTTCTATAATTAACAAGGATCATTTTGGTACTTTATTTTATGTATAGTTGAGCTTTTTGTCTATCTCAAAAATTGTTGGAACTCAGTGTACAGTCTGATTTACTTATTGAATAGTTACGACTTGCAAGTTTTGTATTGATTTGAGTTATTGTAGTATTGGACCTCACCCTACACTAGTATAAAGGCCCTAAAAAATTAGTTTGGATATAGTGTCACCCCATATTGGACTTTTATGCTAGATCCTACTTGGCTAGTATCCAGTTAGGAGTCGTGTCACACCACTAGTGTAATCTTAATCATAACTTATGTCACGCCCCGCTCTCGTAGGAGCGATCGTCCTCGCTAAGGCATGATGCCGCACGAGCCTAGATTGCGCTCGTGCAAGGCGGGTTCCATAACGGCCGATTTCAGTGGCTGCGACGGGGTCGTCGCACAGAAGTCCCAAGTAGAGACATTGAATTATAGCAGCAAAATTTTTGAACAAAACACAAGTTACTCAAAAGAAGCTCTTTATTGATATTGAACAAAGGTTACATTGGGGCGCAAGGCTAATATTACAATCACTCAAGCTCACTCTTCTCACATTTTACAAGTTCACTCAGCTCTCTCTCGTTTCTCAATTACAAGTCTTGATCCAGCGGAAGCTTCGGAAGGCGATGTCCATACATTATGTCCCGTATAAGTCTTTGCTTCATGCGGCTGCACGCTTCGAGTCGCCAAGGAACTCCATGCCTGGACGCATCCAAGCGAGACCCGCGCCACAAGCTTCTACCTGTGCCTGCACATGTAAACTATGTGGGTGTCAGTACTCAACTGTACTGGTGGAATGAGCTCCTCGCCCACCCATACAAAACCAACACGTTTACTTTACTTTGTGCAACATAGTCCCCTTTATGATTGTCTTTCTACTCTTGCCTTAGGATCAGTTTTAGGACCGGCACCTTAGCGCAACTTGTGTATCGGAACCATCCCGTGCTTGCAATGTCAACGTTAACTCATACTTTGTCCCTAGACCACTTCTCGTGCCAACAACGTTAACCTATCGAGTCGTGTTTGCCTTACGGCCAAAATCAGAGATGCAGCTACACGATAGACTCCTTTTCCATGTGACCGTGCTACGAAATCCATATTGAGACCATGCCTCGTAATTCAGTGAGACTTAACCATATCGCCACCTCGCGGCCCTTACTACTTTGACCACCAACTGACCCAATCAAGACTTTTGAATGTTAGTGTCACTCAACCAACTTTGCCTTGCGGCGATTTCCCGACTTAAACTCAAACGACTCAACCAACTTATGCAAACTTATACGCCAACAACTCAGAACTCGATGCCACATATCGTGCCGAAGCACGTCACCTATGTTGTATTCATTCTTAAGCCCAAACATTGTATTCTAACTTGTACCCACATTCAGCAACTCAACTCAATCCAAAGGCATACACGCGGTTAGCCGCCATGCCGACTCATCTATATGATTTAGTCACTGACTCCTAGAGCCATCGTGGACTTCTCTTAGCTTTTGTTAGACGGGCGTCCCTTTCAGCGCAAGGTAGCTAGCCCCGCTGCAAGTCCCCGCCTAACCCATGCCAAAAGCACAGCTAAATTAATTGTTTCCCAATGCCCGCATCGATCCCGTGGCCTCGGGTTGTCGTGCGGGGAAACTCTCACCTTGTTGATAAGTTGTTTGTTTTCCAATGCCCGCAGCGGTCCCGAGGCCTCGGGTTGCCGTGCGGGGAAACTCTCACTTTGTCGACAAGTTGTCCAATGACCATGCAAGACTCGACTCAAACTGACGTCTCACACAGTCATGCTACCTCTAGTATCACTATTTCTTTCTTATGAGACCGCCTCGCCGACATGTAGCCGCGAGCATACTTCTTTCTTATGAGACCGCCTCGCCGACATGTAGCCGCGAGGTCTCGCCGACATGTAGCCCCGAGCATACTTCTTTCTTGCCCTACCATTTTACTCAACTCAAGAACAACTATTCACAATACTTTCCAAACTCAATGAATCAACCATGGCCAGTGCCTTAAAACTCTAGGACCGTACCATCGTATCTTAAACCGACTTCCGATCTATGCGATGCTATCGCCCAAGTCATACTTCATGTGACGGGCCTTGGGATCGTGGGACTATTTAACTTGACAACCGCAGAAAGAGCGGGACAGCACTAGAAATGACTTAGGTCGATCGGCATAACTTTGCCTAACTTAATCGAGCCTATAACTTGACTCAAGGGACGAGCAAAGGCTATGCCAAGACTTGCATTATGGAAACGTGCATGCTTTAACAAGCATTCACGCAGGCGACGCCTATGAGTTAGGCTATTTCATAACTTTGTGTCAAATACCAACTTTCCTTCTCCCAAGCTACGGGACGAAGGATCGAGTGTCATTTTCAAGCACGACGTGCACCAACTCTAAGCCGACCGTTGGACATTTTTCCATGTTCTAACTCATTTTGACCCGTCGGGATTATTCCCTTAGCTATGTGGATTCATCTCTTTTATTATTAAGCCTACTTGTGCAAGTTGAAAACATACGTATTATTATGTGAAGGCAAAGATGAGGCAAGTTCACCGAAACTACCCCACCTGAGCGAGCGGTCGCCTTGACCGAGATGTCTTAGAGTTGCCGTTGTAAGGCTAAGTCCGAACGCCGTCGGCGTTTCGATTCCTCCGATTGACTGAGCGGGATGGGGCACTACAACTTAGAGGCTGAGTTTGTATATCATTATTGACAGGACATCGGACATCTATATCTTCGTACTAGTATTCTTGATTTGCTCGAGGCAAGTACATCTACAAACTTATTTACTGTCTTTTAATGCTAGAACATGTATTAATCCTGTTAAAATACTGATCCTTGAGGTAGCAAGTTAAATCTTCACATGTTGTATTACTTTCAGTACCTGCCATGCTTAGGATAGTTCTTATATCTTCACATGCTTCTTACTAGTTCTCAGTACATGTTTCACTATGCTTTATACTGCTATCAGTACCTACCGTGCTTTTTACCGATCTCAGTAGCTCTAACATGTTAGAACTTGGGTTATAGGAAAATTGATAGTTGAGTACGTGATCATGCCCCCTCTATCGTACCGAGCAAGGTCGCATTTTATATGCATACCTTGCCGTAGGCCATTACCCCGTATTTCAGTAAGGATGTACACCTATGCTTGTACACTTGTACGTATATACATTTTATTTATATGTGCCACAGTACATTGTACACCTATTGACGGATCACGTACCTGCTCCAATTTTAAATATTAGATATACATGTGTCACCTTGACAAATGTATTTTACCGTGATTCCAGTCATACCATGATTCCAGATATGCCATGTTCCCTATGTTACTATGATACTGTGATCCCAGTTGTACCATGAGGCCATGTTTCCATTATTTCCTGTTTTATAGACTTACCACACCATGTTTCTTGTTATACATCTCTTTTATTATATATTTAGTACTTTAGTTGTAGATGTTGTACTTGCTCCCGTCCTGACAGGATAACGTTGTAGGTATACTTTCTGAGGAGGAAATGCTATGGGTTACATATTATGGTACTGCATTGAGGACCTGGCCTTAGCTCCAGAAGAGGCCCCAGCGGGGGAATCTTGCTTAGATATTTTTTTCAAGTGTTTTGAGACTTAGACTTTGGTCTGTACTTATATTTGGATACTGGACTTTGTCTCCAGTTAGATACTTTAGAAGTGTATTATTAAGTCTGTGCTTGTTTACTTTCGCTTATAGATCCTGTGTTGTGATGAACCTCTAAATGTGATATTAGAACTATTAGCAGCTTAGATCCTTTATTGTCTATTCTTAGAACAGCTTACTACGCTTTAACAAGCGTAGGCTGGACATGGCTCGGCCCGGCCCAACAATTTGGGTATCGAGTCGTGACATATTTTTAGTGGTGGCCCATGCAGGTTCAGACTTAAGTTGTTTGGTTACGTTATTGTACCAAGCATGCCTGCAATTAGGATCTTAGGAAACTTGATAACACTAGGAATAACATTTTGAACACCTAGAGGATTTCTAGTATTGCAACATAGGAAAACTCATCACAGCATAGGACCGTTAACTGTATTTAGTCTCTTGTTTAAAATTCAGTGGGTTACAATTTTGACCAGGATAGTACCCTTGGAATGACCCCTGAGGATCTCACTCTAATCTTACCTAAAAATCTGTTTTCGCTTATTTTCATTTGCTCTTCCTTAATTCGTTGTTGAAATTGATTTCTGATTTTCGTTGTTAATTTTGATCTTGCATCGTGATAAATTTTGTGGATTGAATTGTTATATATCCTGATAAGGTAAATGTCTGCTTTAGTTATGGAGTTTAGAATTTATCGCAGCCATATAAGCTGGTATGACAAAAACATAGGGCTTGATTTTGGGTATACTTATCTTATTTATGGAATTTAGATTTTTTTTGCAGCCATACCGGTTGGCGTGGCGAGGATTTTAGATAACATGATTATAGGGTATATACCATAGTTATGACTCTATCGTTTATTGTATCTAAGCTTTCTAGTGTGGCAAAAATTCTGGCAACATGATTTCAGGAAGACGTATATGGTTATCAGATCATATCTCAGCTTGGTTCACTTCGTTATGACCGATTGAGCAAGAATAAATTCTTATTATCATTCTTCCATGTCTTGATCAACTCTGTCCTATCTACATCTACAACTAGGATTATTGGTTCTCTAGGACTCTCCAACATGATTGCTTTCATGTTATCTTTTTGGACATAATTATTTTTGTGTTCCATCTTTCCTATGACTTGACTAAAATCTTCTTCGTTAACCTCTTGGGTAATTCTTCTCGTCATGCACTCGTTGTTTTTATACCATTCTTGGAGATATTTTGACGAACTTTTCTGTCTTGCTTAACCTTTTAACTTGTTTGGACACTGTTATGGATTGCTTGACCCAGTCTTAGGTCTTGTTACTTTCTACTTGATAGACGACCGAAATAGCCAAACCTTGTTAACTGATTCTGCAGTATAACTATAAATGTATTGTGTGATTGTGATAAAAACTTTTTCTAGAGATTGGTTAGATTAAGCTTATAGGACGTATGGGTGACTGACTGTAGTAGACTTAGAAACCATTAAGAACGATTGCATTGATAGTATGACTCAAGATAGGGTATCTAAAGATAGAGAAATAAGATATTATATTGCTGTGACTATGGATTGAGGATTAGAATCTTGTGCTTAGCAGTTTGAAGATTTAGCATTTGTAGAATTTTGGTTGGTTATCTATAGCTAATTACATGTGATTAGAGGGTAGATCGATATGTGGAATAATATAGAATAAGTTAGAATGAGATATGATATTGCGTACGAGATCGAAAAGATATCAGTTAAAACGACAAAGAACAAGGCAAAGACATATGTGCATTGGTAATTAATAGATTAAGAGTTTTGAAATCGAGGATTTATATTCAGAAGACTTGTTGAGTAAAAAAAAGAAGGCTCTACGTCAAGGATAAGAATTGAATGTATGATTTTAAGAAAAAGCTGTAGAAAAGGATTGACGACAAATAATGGAAAGAGCCTGTGGATTGATAGAATAAGGATACTTAGGATGTGATAAGGAAATCAAGTATTTTATAATTAAGGTTGGAAATATGGTTGATGATTAAGCATTTTAGGCTTATAAACATATCCAGAGAATGACCTATAGTTTATGGTGTACATAAAAGTTTCATGTTAGTATAGAAGATTCTAAAGGATATATGACATAGTTTATGATAGAAGTACCTTTGTTGAACCTGAACCAAAATACATGTAGCGAGAACAACATGGAGATTACAAGGGTAGCAGATTGAGAATTGTAGCCAGAGCAGCTACATGTTATAGTTTGACCTATTGGACGATTTTTAATTTCGAGGATGAAATTCTTGTAAGGTGGGTAGGATGTAAGCCTCCTGAATTTTAGGGTTTATTTTAAATTTTCTGAATGAATTATTTTCGATAACTATTTTATTATTTAATTGTTTTTGATCATTAAATGTTCCATTCCATGACTTTGACTTCTGGAGCGTCAGGGATGCCAATCTCTGTAAACTCTCTTTACGAGTTTTGTAGTAGATAAGATTATCTTCATTTTGATATATCGTGTCCCACATAAACTCGTTCCCTTGTGCTCTTTTTGTATCGCGCAACTTTGGATCAACTTAGACCAATTAACCGATGAATAATTATTCCCACTTTTATCTTTGATCATCGTTTGCACGTTACCGTGACTTTTAATTTAGGAGCACCAGACCAGTCATTTTTTCAGAACCAACTTCTCATGAATGATCTAATCGAGACGCTCTTCACCCATGACCTTCGTGTCCCACTCAGACACTCCATTTTGTGCTCCATTTCCTTCGCACAACTTTCGGTTCAATTTAGGCCAATTAATTATCTACTGTAAAACCTGATTTAATTTCTAATTTAATTTCGGGACCCGACATCGATCCAACCTAGTCGACCCAAAGTATGGACATGGCCCACATGAAGTCTACTACCCACATGATACTTATGTTCCATTTATTTGAGTCCCACATGTTATTTATTTACCCATGATTATAAATATCCATTTAAATTCAATTATTACACCCTGTCCGATTTTGACCCGACCCGGCTCGACCGAACCCAAATCCAAGCTCCATGTTGTCCTCTCATGACTGCCCAAATACCCCACACAAAATTTCCCTTTTTTCTATTTTGAAAATATCTCTTCCTCTCTCTACTTTATTAATATCTTAAATATCTCTTTATATATATATATATATATATATATATATATATATATATATATATATATATATATATATATATATATGCCTACCTCCTCCGCCGCCCCGCCTCCGCTCCATTCGACGCGTCGACCGGAGGCCCGAGGCCTTGCCCGCCTCGTTCTGCGCGCGGCCACGTGGGCCCCCACGTGCCTCGAGCGGCGCGCACCGCTCTGGCGCCCTCGGGCAGACCAGAGGCCTCGGACCGTGGGCCCCCACGTGGGTCGGTCACTCGGGTTCCGCGCGGGGTTTGACCTTTTTTTTTGTTTGAGTTCCATAAAAAAAGAAAACCCTTCTCAGGCTGTGCGCCACACCCCCCCCGGCTTATGGGCCTTCTGCTCGCTTTGGGCCGCGGGTCCAACCCTCTCCCGCCCAGTCTTCCCTTCAGTTTTAGAAATTCGTTTTTTGAATTTTCAAATTGTGTTGCAACCCTGTAGGAACCCGTCATTTAGGTCTTTTCACTTTTGTTAATCTGCTCTACATGACCATTTTGTGTGTTTTGGTCCATGTAACCGCTTGTAGTGCTCCTTGGAGCACCCCTTTCTTATTCAATAAATTTTGCTTGTTATATATATATATATATATATATATATATATATATATATATATATATATATATATATTTAACAAGCAAAATTTATTGAATAAGAAATATATATATATATATATATATATATATATATATATATATATATATATATATATATATATATATATATATATATGTTTTTTTTTCTTATTCAATAAATTTTGCTTGTTAAATATATATATATATATATATATATATATATATATATATATATATATATATATATATATATATATATATATATTTATATATATAAAAAAAAAAACTCTCTCTCCTATAACAAACACACACACCCCCCCTCCACCTCACAGCACACCTCACCCCCCTTGGCCGACCTCTCTCTCTCCATCTCTCTCAAATATCTCTCTCTCTCTCTCTCTCTTCCTATTTATTATACACACACCTATATACATACACTCTCTCTCTCTCTCTTTATGTAATACACAACACTCATAACACCACCACCACAGCCAACCTCCTCTCCTGGCCGAGCGGCCTTTACCAGCCACCACCTTTACCGACTTCTCCTCCTCCACTTCACCATCATCATCACCATCATACTCACTATCGCCACCATTGTCATCATCTATCACCACCACCATTAAACCACCTCCACCAACATCACCCAAACAGCCACCACCACCGTGCGCCTGACCGCCGTCTTGGGCGCGCCTGACCACCCCCGTCATCGCCGGGCCAGGCTAGGCCGCACAGCCCCCGCACACAGCAGCTGCTGCAGCAGCGAGCATGCATGGGCCGGCCGGAAATGACCAAGGCCGCCCGTGCAGGCGCTGCCGCCGACCGCCGCCGCCGTGGCTGGCTCCCCACCACTAATGCGTGAACTCAGGCAACCCTCCTGGGTGCGTCACCTCCCTCCCCGACACGAAGTATAGCCGATTCGTACGTTTGGCACGGGTTCCCGTTGTGACGAGCTCGGAAACGAAGTTGAAATTATATTTTGTCGTAGCAACTTCGCACATGTTTTCTGGTCAATCCGACCATTGGATCGGCGAACTCCTTGCTCCACCACCATCACGGTATATCCATCTTCACTCTCCTCAAGTTTTGTCCATTAATTACGTCGTTTGATACCTCAAAACTGGCCACCAAGTTGACCGTTTAAACTGTACTGTTTTTGGACAGTTTTGTGGAGCCGACTTCGTCAGCTCGTAACCCCGCCGTCGCAACTCCGGTTGGCGCACTACCAGTTCCTGTGCGCAACTGGTATAACCCTCTTCCTGCCCCTTAAGTTTTGTTTCATTGTAAGCACGTTTGGTTGGTCGAATTCGACGCCAAAGTTGGCCGTCCGAATTCTTTAATTTGCACTTGTTAAATTTTATTTTTAACGCGGGACTCCGAATTCAATTTCTGACACCACCGGTAGACTCGTGGCATCGTTCTGGCACGTTTTCATATAAAGTTTGCCTGATTTGGAGAACGTGGGCCCTAGCACGCATTTTGGTGCAAAGTGGATCCCACATTCCGAGTCAACGAGTCACTTTGAGATCGGCTCATCGGAATCAAATTCCGGATATACCGTTGAGTTCGTATCGTCATTCTAGACTTTTTGACATATAATTTGCTGAGTTTTGAAGACATTTGCTCCGACACGCATTTCGATGCAAACTGGATTCCAAATATCCGCGTCAACGTGTCATTTTGAGATCGGCACATCGAAATCCTATTTCGGACATACCGTTGGGTTCGTATCATCATTCTGGATTCGTGGATATATAATTTGCAAGGTTTTGTAGACTTCTATCCCGATACATTTTTTTGTGCAAAGTATGTCCAACGACGGATATCATTTTGACCCGAAATTACTGTTTTGCCCCTGTGTAAATTGGACCTATAGGTAGGCTATCCTAGATAATTTGACCATTCTAGACACGTTGGTGATATTTATTTTATCATCCGACAACATCTGTAGATTTTGCTTATGTATCATCCTTAATTTGTAATTAATTATCTTTCCAGAAATTGTTACTTGCTGTTTTTGGATTTTTATATATATTTTAATTGCTATAAAAATCTGGAAAAAATTGTATTTAAATAATATGTTAATTTAGCTAATTTAATATAATTTTTCTAGCATTTAATAAGTACTTTTGTTATTTTATAAAAATAGGAAAATAGAACTCAATGTCTGGATACATGTGTTTGTTGATTTTTAATAAATATCTATGAAGGTTTATAAATCGAAAAAAAATTAGTATAAATTTCTATAATTAACAAGGATCATTTTGGTACTTTATTTTATGTATAATTGAGCTTTTTGTCTATCTCAAAAATTGTTGGAACTCAGTGTACAGTCTGATTTATTTATTAAATAGTTACGACTTGCAAGTTTTGTGTTGATTTGAGTTATTGTAGTATTGGACCTCACCCTATACTAGTGTAAAGGCCCTAGAAAATTAGTTTGGATATAGTGTCACCCCACATTGGACTTTTATGCTAGGTCCCCACTTGGCTAGCATCCAGTTAGGAGTCGTGTCACACCACTAGTGTAATCTTAATCATAACTTAGAGACTGAGTTTTATATCATTATTGACAGGACACCGGACATCTATATCTTCGTACTAGTATTCTTGCTTTGCTCGAGGCAAGTACATCTACAAACTCATTTACTGTCTTTTAATGCTAGAACATGTATTAACCCTGTTAAAATACTGATCCTTGAGGTAGCAAGTTAAATCTCCACATGTTGTATTACTTTCAGTACCTGCCATGCTTAGGACAGTTCTTATATCTTCACATACTTCTTACTGATTCTCAGTACATGTTTTACTATGCTTTATACTGCTATCAGTACCTACCGTGCTTTATACCGATCTCAGTAGCTCTTAATTGTTAGAACCTGTGGAAAAACTGATAGTTGAGTACGTGATCATGCCCCCTCTATCGTACCGAGTAAGGTCGCATTTTATATACATACCTTGCCGTAGGCCATTATCCCGCATTTCCGTACGGATGTACACCTATACTTGTACACTTGTACGTATGTATATTTTATTTACATGTGCCACAGTATATTGTACACCTATTGACCGATCATGTACCTACTCCAGTTTTAAACATTAGATATACATGTGTCACCTTGACAAATGTATTTTACCGTAATTCCAGTCATACCATGATTCCAGATATGCCATGTTCCCTACGTTACTATGACGCTGTGATCCCAGTTGTACCATGAGGCCATGTTTCCAGTATTTTTATTTTATAGACTTATCACACCATATTTCTTGTTGTACATCTCTTTCATTATATATTCAATACTTTAGTTGTAGAGGTTGTACTTGCTCCCGTCCTGACAGGATAACGTTGTAGGTATACTTTCTGATGAGGAAATACTATGTGTTACATATTATGGTACTGCATTGAGGACCTGGCCTTAGCTCCAGAAGAGGCCCCAGCGGGGGAACCTTGCTTAGATATTTTTTCAAGTGTTTTGAGACTTAGACTTTGGTCTGTACTTATATTTGGATACTGGACTTTGTCTCCAGTTAGATACTTTGGAAGTGTATTATTAAGTCTATGCGTGTTTACTTTCGCTTATAGATGCTGTGTTGTGATGAACCTCTAAATGTGATATTAGAAATGTTAGCAGCTTAGATCCTTTATTGTCTATTCTTAGAACAGCTTACTACGCTTTAACAAGCGTAGGCTGGACATGGCTCGACCTGGTCCAACAATTTGGGTATCGGGTCGTGACAGAGAGGGAGGAAGGAGGGTTTACCTATGATGGAAGCCGCCGGAGACACCGCGGGTGCAGGCGGCGGACACCGCTGACCGGAGCTCCGATCGCGGCGAGAGGCACGACGCTCGACGATATGGTCACGGCGCTGAAGCTCGACCGTGACCACGGTGCAGCGCCGGACGGCTCTTGGTGGTCAGGGCGACGCTGCCCAGCCGGAGGCAGCGGTGATTACGGCCTGGGGTGGCTCGGCGCCCGCGGGTTGGAACGGTGGTGGAGACAGGGCTGCCGCGACGTCGATCTGTCGGCGATGGCACTATACCGAAGGGGGAGGTCGCGCACGGAAGGCGACGACGATGGGGTTTCTCACCGATGGGGTTGGGCGAAGGAACCTGGCCGAGGTGCTCGGCCGGGAAGGACACCGGCTCGGGAGATGATCGATGACGGGGGCTTCGACCGTGCGCGATGGATGGTGGCGGAGCGTGGGATTCGCGGCGGTGCCAACGTTCAATGGCGGACATGAGGCTGTGATTGGCTCTGTACCGACATCACGGGTCCATGAGGCGGACGATAACTGCACGAAGAGCTCCATGTGGAGGTATTGGATGATGGCGATAGGGTCGGTCACTGGATCCGGTCGACCCCGGCCGAAGGTGAGCTTTTAGTTTTGGAATTTTTGGTTTAGCTGGTGTTAACGCAAATGGTTGTTGGTGATGACGGTGAAGGAGGGAGTGGCGGTGACCGGAGTTAGGGCTCATGCGGGCGGTGTTGGCGGTGATGGTCGAAGCTGTTATAGTGGACAGGGGATCGGGTGGAGAGAAGGATGGCACGGCCACAACGGCAGGTGGCGCTAGGCATCGATGTCGACGGCCGGATACAACAGGATTAGGGTTAGGATTAGGGTAGACATTTGGGGATTGGGATCGTGTCCTGCGTGACACAAGATTTGGGAAACGTGTCCGGAGTTGTCGGATAAGAAGATGTAATTGTAATAGGAAAATAGGAAAGATAATAGAATTCCATAGACACAAACACGATGCACGATCTAGTTTGTGATGGAGATAGTTTGGGTTGGTATTTGAGAAGAGCAAAAGAGCCTCTCCTTATATAGGAGGTGGGAGCTCTAATTGGATAAGGACTGGGATTATTTAAATTCTCCCAATAGATAAATCTGTTATTTAGTTTAAAACACTCTTTAAATCTTTCCAATATGTAAAGTAGATAATCATATATCTAATTTTAAAAACTATTTAAAATAATTACCATTTAAATCAAATTTTGATTTAAACCACAATAGACATATTTAAAATACCTTTTCATAAAATTTGAAATAATAATAAAAATAATTTCGAAAATGTAATTATATATACATAAATTTAAATTTATGTACCTCGTATGAAATGAATATTTGCATAAAACCTCGTTTTCAAAATTACTATTTATATAACTTTTCATGAAGTAAAGTAAAGATTTAGAAATTCCAATATGACGCTTTCTTACAAATTTATGCACAAAAATATTTATTATTTGAAAAAAACATGCTTCTAAATAATTTTTTTTTTTACAAAAATATGTACCTCGCACATATTCGCACTCGACGAGCTATACAAAATACGAGCTCGTACGCGATGTTCAATACGACTATGCGACGTACAAATACAAAGTAAAAATTAATACCAAATTTATTTTAAAAGAAAATTTTCATAGTAGAAATTTAGGGGGTTTACATGTGCTAATAAACATTTCTAAATATTGTTATATATGTTAAATTATTATTTTATTTACTGAACATAATTTTCTTTTGTATGTTGGTAGGCATTTTAATTATTGTTAGGATTAGAATAATTTCAAGAGCATAATTACTTATTAGCTAAACCTATTTTATGAGTATAATTAATATTTTACATATGGCCTTACATATGTCATGGGACCCTAGAACCTTATCTTATTCCTAGCCCTTAAATTATCCACCATCAATCACCACCACCCATTCCTATATGGCACACTCACAAACCCCTTGGCCAGTCGGCCCTAGCTCCCACACATTCACTCACTTTTTCTAAGCCATTTCCTTGTCATACAATTTTTCCCCTATCATTTCACTATCCCTTTAAACTCACACCCCCTCTCATAATCGAGCAGTAACCCCATTGGCAGCTACCCCTCCAGCCCGTTCCTCCCATCTCTTGTATCATCGTCGACGACGCAACCATGGACGGTCGGGCTGTGCGGCGACCCCCCTGTGCATTCGTATGCACCAGGCGAACAACGACGACCAACAACCACGCACATGCACGAGAAACCAGCAGTAGCGGCGTTAGCAGCAGCTGCCGTGCCGCGACTAACCACCTGCGATACTTCCGCTAGTCCCCGTCGCATCCCCTTTGCTGGTGCACCACCCCAGCATTAGCTAATGTAGCATCTTGCTCGTGCAACATGAAGCAACATGCGAGCAATGCAACAATAGTCGTGACCATGTGTTTGCAAAAACAAAAGTGTTATTTATTTCACAAACTTTGTAAGAAGATTACAATTGAATTCTGGAAAATTACAACTATAGGAATCCGATCTAAAGACGATCGCTTTATCCCTTGGATGATGTGAACTTTGAAGACGGTAGCCTCTAAATAATGCAGCAGGACTTTGGCAAGAACTCCTGATCTCTGATGATGATCTTGAATGATCCCTGATCTCTGATTCTCTATCTGATCTCCATTATGAAGGACTTTAAACTCTATTTATAGAGTTCTGGAAAATAACTAATTAGTAGTTATTTCTGGACTGCGCAGGATGGATTGTGCAGGCATTGGACTGCGCAAACAGCGAACTGTGCTGGCAGTTACTCGATCGTGGGCTAACTGTATGAGACGTGTGGCATTGTTTGATTGAAATGCGCTTGGTCGTGTACAGACGGTTGCCACATGGTGAGAAATTGATGGCATGTATGCCACGTACAGAATGTCATATATCTTGATGGATTGCGCCACTTGAACTGCACTAGCATCAGACTGCGCTTCCAATGGGTTGCGCTAAGACTCAGATTGCGCTAAGGTTGAGCTGTCAGACTGCGCTGGCTTTTGGCAGATGGACCGCGCTAGACAGCTGTCATGGCGGCGTGGAACAAGAAACGAACAATTTTTTCGTTCTTCGGGCTGTCAGTTGTCAGAAGATCTGATTTTGTGTCAGGTAATGATGACGTTGCCACGTCAGCTTGCGTGCTTGGATGGGTGCACAGTTCAGCTTGTGCAGTTGAGTTGTTGCACAATCTGTCTCCTGCGCAGTTCATTTGAAGGATGCACAATTTGATTTTTATTGCTTCTTTGATGGGTGCAACTAGATTTTTAGGACCTACAAGACCCCCTTCAAAGTTTTTGAAATTTGAAAATATTCAATGTTTCGAAATACTTTGAATTTTGAACTTAAAATCAAGTTGTGCAAGTGATGCTTTGACTGCACATTTGGAGGAATCAGCTCCTAATTTCTCAGCGCAATCAGAGGCGACTGTTACTTTTGAAAAACTATAAATAGTTTCCATTCTTTTTTCTTTCATTCTTTACTTGTTTCCAACTGTTCAAAAGAGAGAAAAGCTTCTGTGTCACTCCGACTACTTCTCCTTCTCTTGACAATAGTGATGGCTCCTAAGCGAACTGCCACAGAGAAGGGCAAGGCCCCCGCCGAGCCTTCGACTCGGGTTGCGCCCCGAATCTCTCACCATGAAGTTGGCCACCTAGCGCTGCAAGGTAGATGATGAACTCGATCAAAACCCTTTTTCGGGTTCTTGACATTTTCGAACCTTTATACCTCTCTCTTTTTAAAGATTTGATGGTATTGCGCCGCCCTGTTTAGGGTTTTGGTTCCACACACACAATAGTTTTCATTTTTATGAAAACTATATTCTTGCGCAATCGGTTGGAAAGCGCTGGCAGATGTTCGGCACAATCTATCGATTTGTGCAAGTATGTTGAACCAGCACAAACTGATGCCTTGTGCAAGTAGGTTAGCACAACCTGATGTCTTGCCCAAGTGGATGTGTTGGCGCAACTGGATATTTTGCACATGTAGGCTGCATTAGCGCAATCTGATGCTTTGCATATAGCGCAATCTGATACTGCGCAATTTGCTGATCTTTTGAACAGACTCTTTGATTTTGTATGTACTGAATTTTGTCTCTTTGTTTGATGTAGTTAACCTCAGGGAAGACCCAGAATATGAGGTCTTTGCAGGCACTTTGGCTGAACCTGAGTTTAAGGAGGATCTTTCCCATGTGACATTTCCTCAGTATGCCCTGCCGTCGTCTCGACAAGCCATCCTAACAGCACAAGACAATAAAACATTGCTGAGTCTGATGAACGGACAGCCACTCCAAACTGCAGATATAGTTACTCATAAGAAGCCGTTGTTTCTGTTCGGTGAGGCTTTCGATAAGAATTCCTAGCCTAGACCCCGTATGGAGCAAAGACTTTTTCAAAGAGGCGAAAAGATGATACTTTTACCGGAGATTTCCAGATGCCTTCCCCTATCTCGCTATGCTTTTGCGAGCTATCCCAGGAGGATGGAATGGGATATAACTCTACTCCAGCAAGCTCGAACGGGGAACATTTGTGTAAAAAAGGGGCCGAACAACAAAGATATGTTCTACAGTTCTTCGGAGCGTCACAGCTCCCTACTCAGAGGACTGAAACCTGGGTGCATCCCACCAGAAAACTCTTCCCTGCTGCTACCGGTCAGAACACCGATATTCGCAAACGTGTTTGCGAAGGTTGAGGGAAGATATCCAGACCAAGATTTCCGATTGACTGGTCTCGTGAATCCCGATAACAAGAGGTGGAGCTGCATAGCCAATTGGATATTGGCTCAATTTGAAGATAAGCTCAAGGAGATTGAGCTGTACCAAGCGGTGTATGCCACCGTTTATGGTTTTCTGCCTAATCCGTATCTCTTCCTTGCATTGGCAGAGAGATACAATTACAGAACAGGGACTTTTATGACACCCTGCAGAGAGATCGGATTGGCTTTACATGAGATGAAGTACATCTCCAGCTTGTCCATGGGGGATATCCCCTACGAAGAATTTGTCCCAACCAATGATGAGTTGGACAAATTACGTCAAGAGAATACAGACATGGTGGCCGTCTTCGAAGAGCTGCTATGCCACTATAAAATCTCTTTCTTGTACTACAAGAGCGGAACATCCGGCACCTGTTACTCAACTAAATGGTTGCCGTATCTCTTTCTCGACCATATCATTGAGAAAAAGACAAAGGAGCATGATAACTGCCAATCCTCCTTCTTCAGCCTACTTAGCCACAGCGAAGTGATAGGGTTGATGGAGGAGAACAAGGATATGGATATCAAGATCGAAGATGATCTTCAATGTCCCCCTCTTAAGAAAAATGATATTATTGAGAGTTATATAAGGATGGGCTATAGGCCCATGTCGAAGGAGGCCCAATTGGCGGGTTTTCTCACTTATTGGCTCCGAAGATACGTCGTTCCTGGAGGTAGCGCCGTCGATCGCTTTCATCGCGGTGTGCTGTTTGCTGTCGTCCGCTTAGTCTTCGGCTACTGGATGGATCTATTATCAGCGATGACTTGCAGAGTAAATGCTAGCCTCCGCCTTTTTGTCGATCAAATGCTTCGAAGAAAGGGTAAGAAAGGAAGCTTTCCCCGGCTAGAGCTACCATACACTTATTTATTCGGATGGCTGCTTCTGCACTATCCTTCACTGATGAACCCCGATATGGGAGCGGTGAACGACAGCTTCTTGAGGAGATTCTCAAAAAGCAAGTGTATATACACCACTTTAAGAGATTGCAGACGCGCTCTGAATCTTGGAAAGGGATGGAACTTCTATTCTGTTCCCCCTCCGGCTGGCTATGAGCATATGTCTACCAACCTGGTCGATTCTGGGAGGGCACAACCTTTGGGCCACACAATTTTCAACTGGTTGAAGACAATCCGGCCGTCTCACTCTTGTGCAGATTTGAAGATGAGTGCTATCTGGAGCCTTATCTCCCGAGCCGATTTGCACGCCAATTCTGTAAGCCCCCTGAATTTTCTGAATTATTTTTCAAATTTTCTAATGAATTATTTTCAATAATTCATTTCTATATAATTAATTTTGATTTGATTAATTTTGATTTAATGCTCTTTACCGTGACTTGGATTTCTAGAGCATCAGGGATGCCAGTCTCTGGAAACTTCCTTCTTGGAGTTTATAGTAGACGAGATTATCTTCACAGTGATATTTCGTGTCCCACTCGAACTTGTTCTCTTGTACTCTTTTTGCTTCGCGCAAGTTCGGGTCAATTTAGACCATTTAATTAATAATTGATTTCCCACGCTTTTCCTTGATCATCGTTTGCACGTTACTGTGACTTTTAATTTAGGAGCACTAGACCAGTCGTTTTCTCAGAACCAACTTGTCATGTCTGATCTACTCGAGACGCTCTTCACCCATGACCTTCGTGTCCCACTCAGACACTCCATTTTGTGCTCCATTTTCTTTGCACAACTTTCGGTTCAATTTAGGCCAATTAATTATCTACCGTGAAACCTGATTTAATTTCCCATTTAATTTCGGGACCCGACATCGACCCAACCTAGTCGACCCCAAATAGGAACATGGCCCACACGAAGCCTACTACCCGCATGATGCTTCTGTCCCACTTATTTGAGTCCCCACATGCTACTTATTTACCCATGATTATAAACACCCATTTTAATTCGAATATTGCCTCCTGTCCGATTTTGGCCCAACCCGGCTCCACTGAACGCAACCCCAGCTCCATGTTACCCTCCATCATGACTGCCCATATACCCCATTGATATTTTTCCTCTACTCTAAATATCTCTTTACATGGAAATATCTATTTCTCTATCTATTATATATATATACATATATATAATATATCTCTCTCTCTCTTCATTTAAATAATCCTCTCTCTATCCTCACATCACTCCCCCCTATTCCTGGCCGAACCCCCTCTCTCTATATTTTCTCTCTCCCTCTCTCTAAATATCTCTCTCATTCTTTCTCTCTCTCTCTCTCTCTCTCTCTCTCTCTCTCTCTCTCCTTCTATATACATATATATATATATAATCATATCTCTCTTTCTCTCTCTTCTCTCCCCACACATCACACCTACACCCCCTCTCCCATCAGGAACACCCCCCCATGTGTGCCGACATCCCTCTCTCTCATCTCATACATCTCTCTCTCTCTTTTTAAAATATCAAACTATCTCTCACTCTCTTTATACACACACACACAAATTTTTCTCTCTCTCTCAACAAACACACACACACACACACACTCCACAACCATTCCCTCCATGGCCGAGAGCAACCCGAGCTCCTCTCTCTCCTCCTCAGCCTCCTCCCTACAGCCTTCTCCTCCACTCCTCCTTTCCATCTTCACCATCACCCACACTACAACCACCACCACCACCATTATAACACCACCACCACCACCATTATAACACCACCACCACCACCATTATAACACCACCACCACCACCACCATCATGCGAACCACCCCCCCTCGCCGTGCCTGGCCGCCGTCGCGCCGCCACCACAGCAGCAGCAGCAGCAGCAGCCGCAGCGCACTGTACGCACGCGCGCGGGCCGCCGTCGCGCGCCGCCGCGCCGCCGCACGGCGCTGCCGTCGGCCGCCGCTGTCATAGTCGGCCACCCCTGGCCCGGGCGCACCTTCCCGTGGCGGCCACCGTCCTTCGGGACGCGCCGCCTAGGCGTTCCGTGCGTTTGGCACGGGTTTCCGTCGGCGCGCGCGCGCGGGTTGAATCCAGAAATGGCGTTTCGGGACAACAACTTCGCACACGTTTTTCGGGAAATCCGACCGTTGGATCGACGATTTCTTCACTCTGTCTCAATCTCGATATATACCCCTTCATCCCTCTCAAATTTCACCCGTTAATTTCGTCGTTTGATAGATCAAAACCGGCCACCAAGTTGACACTTTAAATTATGTTATTTTTGGACAGTTTTGTGGAGCCGACTTCGTCGACTCGTATCTCCTCCGTCGCAGCTCCGGATGGCGCACTACCAGTTCCTGTGCGAAGCTGGTATAACCCTCTTCCTGCCCCCTTTAGATTTCATTTCAGTTTGAGCTTGTTAGGTCGGTCGAATTCGACGCCAAAGTTGGCCGTTCGAGTTCTTAGTGTTGCACTTGTAAAATTCCAATTTTGAACCCGGGACTCCGGATTCAATTTCTGACACCACCAGTAGACTCGTGGCGTCGTTCTGGCATGTTTTCATATAAAGTTTGCTTGATTTGGAGAACGTGGGCCCTGGCACACATTTCGGTGCAAAGCGGGTCCCACTTTCTGAGCCAACAGGTCATTTTGAGTTCGGCTCATCGGAATCCAATTCCGGATATACCGTTGAGTTCGTATCGTCATTCTGGACTCGTTGACATATAATTTTCTAGGTTTTAGTGGACATTGGTTCCGACACGCGTTTCGGTGTAAGTTGGATACCAATATCCGGGTCAGCGGGTCATTTTTAGTTCGGCTCATCGGAATCCAATTCCGGATATACCGTTGAGTTCGTATTGTCATTCTGGACTCGTTGACATATAATTTGCTAGGTTTTAGTGGACATTGGTTCCGGCAAGCATTTCGGTGCAAGTTGGATACCAATATCCGGGTCAGCGGGTCATTTTGAGTTCGGCTCATCGGAATCCAATTCCGGATATACCGTTGAGTTTGTATCATTATTCTGGACTCATTGACATATAATTTTCTGAGTTTGAGGACATTAGCTCCGACACGCTTTTCCGTGCAAATCGGTTTCTAATGTCTTTGTCAACGGACCAATTTGAGATCGGGTCAACGGAATCCAATTCTGAATATACCGTTGAGTTCGTATCGTCATTCTGGATTCGTGGACATATAATTTGTTAGGTTTTGTGCACTTTTATTTTGGCACATTTTTCGGTGCAAAGTGGGTCCGATACGGACACCATTTTGGCCCAAAATTACCTTTTTGCCCCTGTGTCCAAATTGGACTTTTGGACAGGCTATTCTAGCTGATTTGACCATTTTGGATACGTTGGTGATGGTTGTTTCACCATCCGACAACATCTGTAGGTTTTTACCATATTATTATAATCCTTCTCCTTTTGTGGTATTTTGAGTTTCATCGATTCCGGTGATTTCACAATCACTGAAATTGAATGTGTTGACCCCGTAGATGTTTATAGAGACTAGCCTTGACCCTGTTTGACTATGGTTGACTGCTTTGACTGAACGTCGAAGTAGAGTCAACATTTGACCTAGTTTAACCTAGAGTTGACCATAGTTGACCAGTTGACTAAATGTCAACTGTAAGTCAACCATTGACCCAATTTGACCTAGTTTGACTTGGTTTGACTTCTTGTGACCTAGTTTGACTTAGTTGACTGAGTCTGACCTAGATTACGTAGCTTATACTATAGAATCAAGCCTAACACTGTTGAACCCTAATTAGCTTATATATATCTTATCTTTAGGTCTGTGGCATCACTCTGAGCATCGACCCCATTGATAGCTCAGGACCGCAGGCGAGTACATTCACTGATAGTTTTTATTGTCTTGATATCTGCTATATCCGATTCAGTCATAGTGTCTTACTTGATTCCCAGTCACGATAGTTCACGGACTAGTATATGTTGGATCAGGACATGAGATGTTGTTCCTGGATTTTCTTGGTATATATGTACATTTCCTGCCTTGTTTTATGTACTTGTATAGACACCGATTCCTGAGAGGGAGTAGCTATCCTCTTAGGGAATCCCGTGTCATGACGTGTCATGTCCAGGTCCATTATACTATTCGGGGATGGGGAATTATTAGGGGTTATGTGATCAAAGCCTCCCTGTCACTATTTTGCTAGCGCCACCCTCACCTCATGTAGGGTGTAGCAGACACCCCTTGTCGGGTTATCCAGGTTGGCCGGCATGACCCTTTCCAGAGATTTTCCTATGATTGTCGGGCCAAGTGGATAACCCTACCATGACTCCCTAGCCGATCACATTTCGCTCTAATAATTCAAATCACATTTTACATTTATTGTCGTATCTTATATTCCAGTTCAGTTTTACTTTATGTACTTCTCACTATGCTATGATTTCATTTACTCACATGCTCTACATGCCTTTACATTGTACCTTGATTGGAGACTAAGTTCTGCTCGGGAGAAGAGTTACAATCCCGGTCCTTGTTTGGTTTAAGGGTTGTAACTCGGCTTTCGAATGGTTCCCAAGTCTTCATATATCTTTGTCTTGTAGTTCATTATACTGTCTCTTATAGAATTTGTCAATTCACATGGAACTGCTGTTAGTGTTTGTACTTGCTCATTTTCCTGACAGGATACCGTTGATAATATTTTAGGAGTAGTTGTGCCATTAGTGGACTTCATGATGTTGCTAGCTGAGGTGGATCTTATGTAACGCCCCAGTCCCAAAATACGTAGGACTAGGAACGTAGACATGCCAGCTGTATTCATACGAAGTATACTCCAATATATGGAAGCCTCGTATAAATACATAAGCTGTAAAATGCAGTATAACCATAACTAATCTCATCCACAAAAATAAATGAATAAAAGATCTCATATAAAGATAATAAGTTGTCTCGATACAATATGTTGGACGGAGATAAATCTACTACCAACAAAATAAAGAAAAGTACATGATAGAATAAATGGATTTGGCGAGCAGAGCGAAGACGATCCAAATACAATCATCCTCGAAGAACGGCAATGAACATGGCTAGAGCGAAAGCACCTGCGAAAGACAATAGCACACATCTGGCAAGACAACCAGGTCCTCAGAGGGACGTAACAAGACACATCATAGCATGCCATATAAACTGAATAAATATTGCTCAATAAATAAGTCAATCGAATTTATAACATGGTCCAATACGCACCTACTGAACGAGCGTACCATCCCCCCAACCAAACAAGGACAGGAGATGGTAAACTAATTCACGGCGACGTATCTTTCCATGCCATGACACATACAATAGGGTACCTAACCGTACTATAGTGAATATGCAATAAAGAACAAACCTTTGACGCATGGGCCGGGTCAGTCAGGAATCAGGAATCAGGACCGTACCTCCCACTGGAGATAACCGGCAATCAGGACCGTACCTCCCACTGGAGATAACCGGCTAGCAGGACCGTACCTCCCATTGGAGATAACCGGCAATCAGGGCAGTGCATAAATGACCCATACATTAAGGAGATGTTCTTTCCACCCAATGCCTACCATGTTGTATCCACAACAGTAACCTCTATAACCGCTAAGTCAAACTAGCATGCAACCTCTATTAGCGATTATTCCTATCGCACGGCTTGTACGTACTGGTGGCCAGCCAATCACGTACTTCCGTGTTCTATATGCGACACACAACTTCGTGTTTACAACGTGTCAAGGCCAATGAATGCGACACACAAGGTGGTCCCCTTAAATCTAGGTTTAATCTGTAAGAAAAATAATACACAGCAGGAATTATAAAAGAACAGTTATGCCATGTATCACAGTTTATAAAGAAAATAATAAACATGCATGAAATATGAGCTAAAAATAATTAAACAGCTAATGGCAATGTGTCTTGCCTGGTAGAGCGCCTGGTGTGCTGCGATAATCAAGATGACACGATCTGCGACTTTGGTGCAACAACTGTACAAGGGGACCTCGGGTGGTGACATGGACAGTTCCTTTGGGTCTAGGATGGTCAAGTTAGTTAGGGACGATATAAATAAGCTCGAGATTTGGAAGAAGATTGGAATATGGCTAGCAAGAGGCAAGGTTGGATATTCGAGAGAATTGGAGAAAGAAATAAATAAACTTATTTTAGAAAAAAAAATTTATATTTTAAACTATGTTTTTATTACTCCAAATGCTATAAAGAAATACTTGGAAAAAAATCTAGAATATTTTTAGACTAAAACTAATTTTGTGAAAATATAATTTTTAGACAAAACTATATTCTTAAAATACCATACTAATAAAATAATAATATATCTACGCTTCGAAATCTAGTTTTGAGAGTAAATATAAGGTAAGCCTAGTACAATCTTTTTGTCACAATAACATATGAGAAATGCTAATATATATTTTTTTTATATTAAAAATAATACTTACTTAATAAAATACTCAAATACGAATATTTAAATATTAAATAATAAGATAATAATAATAAACAGAATAATAATAATAATATAAATATTAATAACTACAATCTCTCAGAACCTGATAGTAATGATAATAATCATAATTATAGCAATAATAATAATAATAATAATAATGATAGTTAATACCAATAATAGTTACAAAACAAGAAAAGAGAAACAAATAACAGATAAAACAAAAATAATAATAATAATAATATTAAATACTAAAAGAAGGAAAAATAATTAAGTAAAACTAAACACAAAGAACACAACAAATCGAAAACAACAGAAAAAAAAGAAGAAGCTAACAGAGTTGTTGTTCTCTTACACCAAGGTTGAAAAGAAAACAAAATAATAAATACAGGAAGAGAAGAACACAAAGTGACACAACTGTCACTGTCTTCTCTCTATTCGAGAGGGGCAGCAACCCAAAGAAAAGAAATACAAAAAAAAGAAAAAAACAAAAACAAAAACAACACCAAAAATTAAGCACAGTAAAGCCTCAGTCCCTGTTACTCAGTGAACGACTTTTGAGTTAGAAAAATTCTTTAGGAGAGAAGGGAGAGAGAATGAGATCCAGAAAGAGAAAAAAAAAAGTGAGAACTGGGAAAAGGAAGGAGAGAGGGAAGAGAGGGGGCTAGGGTTCAGGCGACGGTGGCGCCGTGGCCAGTGAGGCGGAGAGGTGGAGTCTCGGAGGTGGTCCGGTGGATCTAGGGGGTAGGACGCGCGCACGCGGCGGCTAGGTCGACGCGGATGGGTCGTGGGCGGGTCGGCGCTCGCTCGGCGGAGAGAAGTGGGGGTCGATCGGCGGTGCCGAGGCGGCGGCTCAAGCGGAGGGTGGAACGAGGCTCGGGCGGAGGAGCGAGGGAAGTTGGCGAGAGGCCAGCGGCGGAAAGGGGGTTTCCGACGGCTGACCGCGGTGGCTAGGGGTGGTCTCGGCCGGGCTGGGTCGGCTGCCTGGATTTTCAGGAAGAGGGCTTGGGGCTTTGCGGAGTTGCCGGCGGTGGCGGACGCATGCGGAGGGCGTGGACTCCAGGCCAGAGCTGCTGTGCCCAGGCGGAGCTCGAAGGTGACGCGGTCGGGAGGCTCGCTGGCTGGGTCGACACGACGCCGGTGGCCCAAATCGAAAGGGAGATGGGTTCCGGTGGTGGGCGGTGCTGGTCTGGAACGGAGACGCGGCGGTCTCGGCAAGCCGGAGTCAGGGCTCGACGGAGGCGAGGTGAGGCTCTCCTTATTTTTATTTTATTTTTCTATGTTCTGTGACGATTGTCGTCCTCGGGGGTGGTGGTTTGTCGTGGTGGCTGAGTTTGGTTGTGGTCGGGAGGCTGCCGGTGACGGCGATGGAGAGGTTGGTGGCGAGGGTTGTGCTAGGTTTATGGGTGGCCGGGTGACGGAGATGTCTGGCGGTGGTGGTGATGATTGGTGTGGCGGCAGTGATGGTGGTTGTTTCGTCGGGTTGGTGGCGACGTACGGGACAGGGCTAGTTGGTGGATGGTAGCTGGTATTAGTCTATGGTGGTGGCGGCGTGGAGGTCGTTGACGATGGTGGCGGGGAAGGGTTGTGAGATGATTGCATCGGGGCGGCAATGGTGGAGGATGTCTGGTGGTGCCAACGGGGATTAGGATAAGGTTTAGGGATAGGTATTTGACGATGTCGGGGTGTGTCCGACACGGGGAAGGATATAAATGTATTTGTAAAATAATGGAATAAGATTGGACGGAGAACACGGACACGATGCACGCACATATATTTCTTGTGGATGAATAAAACTTGGAGGAGTACCTGCCTATTTATAGGATGTGGGAATTCCCAATTTGGATAGGATTAGGAGTAGTTTAAACCAAAAATAGATAGCTCAACATATAATTTAATTTAAATCAATAATCCAAATCAAATCCCAATTTAAATTAAATTCTCCTAGTTTAAAGTCCAATCAATAAATCAGACTCCAATATTAACTATTTAAATAAATACATAAATTCAAATTAATGTTTAAATCTTCATAATAAATTCAAAATATGTTTTCCAAAATTACCAATAATAATAATTTAGAAAATAATAAAATATTAATATTTATAAATCTTGAAATTTACATCTTTATTAAAAATAGACTAATAAATAATTTCGAAATATATGTATGCATAATTGATGCATACATGATTATAAAATATTATTTATGATTAATAACTGCTATACACGAAAAGGTTTTCGTAATTAAAATCGTAAACTTGAAATTAATAGCTAGAAATAATTATTGTCTATATTTGCTTGAAATAATAAATAAAATATTTTTTTTTCTAAAGTATGTACGCTCGCACATATTCGCACTCGTCGAGCAAAATAAAGTTCATGCGCGACGTAAAATACGATTACGTGACGTACAATACAAAAATTTTAAATCAGTACAAATTTTAATAATAAAAATATAGTAGAAATTTAGGGGTTTTACATCTCACTATTCTTCTTTGTGAGTTGCCTGGTAGTTATCCTTAGTTAGTCTTGTTGTTCCTTCTTATTTTTCTGTCTTATGATTCCTTCTAGTAGTTTCTAGTTGTTCTTGTGCTTTAGTTATCTTTCTTGTCTTATCATCCCTAGCTGTTGTGATGTGACTAGAGTATATTTATAGTTATAGGCCTTCTAGACGTAGTGTATATTTATTGGGTACTAGACAGCGTTCTACCGCCGATACTGCGGCGTAGGCTGGGCGTCGTTTACGTATTCGTATCCGTATATCCGGGTGCGGGTCGTGACACATTTTTAGTGGTGGCCCATGCAGGTCAGTCTTTGCAATTAATGCGAAGTCGTGGTAGTACTTGAGCTTTTCTGTACTACTGCGAGCCTGCCCTAGGATTAAGGTTGAGTCATGGAATATTTTAGGAATTTGGTACTCAGTCACATATTAGGAACTTTTGGTAGATTCCAGGGATGACCCCTGGGAATCTTATTTCGAACTTTTCGAAATTTTTTCCCATTTGTTCTGTCCGTCCTGATTTCTGAAATATCTGTCCGTTTTCAACTTTATTCTTTCTTGGAATGAGTTTGTGGACCCCAGAGGGAAGGTATAAGTTGAACTTATATATCTTCTAGGTCGAGACGAGAATATGATTTACCAGTCTCATATCAGGTTGAGATTGTCTTAGATTATATTCCAATGATTTCCTTTACCTTGATCTAGATAGTACCTTTGGATATCTCCTGAAGAATTTTTTTCTAAACCCTATCTCGGAATCTGTTTCCGCTAGTTTCTATTTATTTATCCTTGATTCGTTGTTAAATTTTGAATCTTGATGTTCGTTGTTGACTTCGATTTTGATTTTGTTGAAGATAAGTTTCTCTGGATTGAGTTAAGATATTCTGATAAACATATTTGATGAGGACGATGTGAACGATAAATGTTTACTTTATTTATGGAGTTTAGAATTTATCGCAGTCATATTAGCTAGCCTGACAAGGGCATGGAGCCTGATTTTGGATATACTATCCTGGTTATGGCATTTAGATTCTCTTGCAGCCATACCGGTTGGCGTGGTAAGGAATCTAGATGACATGATTTAGGGTGTATACCCTAATTATGGACTCTATCGTTTATTGCAGCTATGCTTACTGGCGTGGCGTAAATTCTGGCAGCATGGTTTTGGATAGACGTGTATGGTTATCAGATTGTATCTTAAATTGATTCACTTCTTTTTGACTAAATGATGAGGGCAATTCATACCCTTATTTCTTGACGTACCATTCCTTTCTTTTCGTATGATGATTTTCTTATCTTGCCATCATTTTCTCTGACTTGCTTAGCCATGTCTTGATTACACCAATTACCTATCTCGTATCTACCTCTGTCAGCCATACTTTGAAAACCTTGAAAATTTTAGAATTTTCATATCTTTTATCTTGGGAGAAATCGAGGAAGTATCGTAATCATCCGTCTCGGAGTAGACATTGTTGGTAGTAGTCGAAGCAGAGCGAGATGATTACCCCGGCTTCCTCCTACGATCCCATATTCTGGTTTCTATGATAACCGAAGCAATTCAATTCTACATCCTTGATTTGTTATTTTATATTTTGATATCGCGAGATTGATCCTCTCTGATTGACCAATCGATTCTGGTTGTCTAGTTTATCGTGCCAAAGAGTCTTGATTGTTGATTAAACTTAAATGGTTTCGAATTCCATTGTGATATGATTTTCTTCTTAGATGTTAGTGTCCAGACTTCGTTGATTTGGTTCTCCATCTTGCCCAAATTCTGATTTACTCAAAACTTGATCAATTTAAATCGTGCTGAGACTAAATTATTTACTTTTATCGTGATTGGACAATGCTGTCATCACTCGTGCTTTAAACTTTCGATTCAATTCTGGCAAATAACTAAATTCCATTCCAATCACGATTTGGCTTCATACTATCCTTGATTATGCCGGAGTCTCATGTTGGTCATGCCTAAACCGTTATACTTTGACCAAGGTTGAGCTGACCGTATCTATGATCGTATTGAGATTCAATTTTGAGCATGTTTGGATTTTGAAGCACTCGTGCCTATACCCTTTTCGACCTTGATTTGATTTTCTGATTGCATCTGAAATTTCCTTGTGCTTAATCACGCCTATCTCAAATCCTAAATCAAATTTCAGTAAGCTGAAATCCTATTTTCAATATTTTGTTGATTTTAACCGGATGAAGCTCAAGTTTTGATTTTGTTGTCATATCTCTATCGTGCCAAGTGATCTTTAGACTATTTCCAATTTTATTCACGCTCGAACTTGGAGCGTATTCCATGATTTTATTAATCATACTCTTCAATCATGATCAGGTCTATAAGACCTTGACTTCGATTTTGTTGTGTCTGAAACTCCAGCTCAATCATGCCAAGCCTTGTTTTGGTCATGATTATCTCTCATCTTGATCAAGCCTGTGTGACTTTCAGGCTGATTATCCGTTAACCCGAGTGCTACACGTCACCTCGTACGTGGACTTCATCTATAACTTTCGTTCTCCTAAGTCATTTCTGAATCGTGTCCCAATGACTTAACTTATCTATAATCGTGCCTATATGATTCTGTTCGTATTTTGATTCTATCGTGCGGAAATTTTTCATCGTGCCTGAATAATTGTGAATTGATTATCTTAATCGTACAAACTTGTCATTCTATGATCGTGCCTAAGTTTTTTTGCCTAAAAACTTTCTATCTTGTTTTAACCCCACTACCAACCTTTAATTTCGAGGACGAAATTTTTATAAGGTGGGTAGGATGTAAGCCCCCTGAATTTTCTGAATTATTTTTCGAATTTTCTAATGAATTATTTTCAATAATTCATTTCTATATAATTAATTTTGATTTGATTAATTTTGATTTACTGCTCTTTACCGTGACTTGGATTTCTAGAGCATCAGGGATGCCAGTCTCTGAAAACTTCCTTCTTGGAGTTTGTAGTAGACGAGATTATCTTCACAGTGATATTTCGTGTCCCACTCGAACTTGTTCTCTTGTACTCTTTTTGCTTCGCGCAAGTTCGGGTCAATTTAGACCATTTAATTAATAATTGATTTCCCACTCTTTTCCTTGATCATCGTTTGCACGTTACCGTGACTTATAATTTAGGAGCACCAGACCAGTCGTTTTCTCATAACCAACTTGTCATGTCTGATCTACTCGAGACGCTCTTCACCCATGACCTTCGTGTCCCACTCAGACACTCCATTTTGTGCTCCATTTTCTTCGCACAACTTTCGGTTCAATTTAGGCCAATTAATTATCTACCGTGAAACCTGATTTAATTTCCCATTTAATTTCGGGACCCGACATCGACCCAACCTAGTCGATCCCAAATAGGAACATGGCCCACACGAAGCCTACTACCCGCATGACGCTTCTGTCCCACTTATTTGAGTCCCCACATGCTACTTATTTACCCATGATTATAAACACCCATTTTAATTCGAATATTGCCCCCTGTCCGATTTTGGCCCAACCCGGCTCCACTGAACGCAACCCCAGCTCCATGTTACCCTCCATCATGACTGCCCATATATCTCATTGATATTTTTCCTCTACTCTAAATATCTCTTTACATGGAAATATCTATTTCTCTATCTATTATATATATATACATATATATAATATATCTCTCTCTCTCTCTCTTCATTTAAATAATCCTCTCTCTATCCTCACATCACTCCCCTCCCCCCTATTCCTGGCCGAACCCCCTCTCTCTATATTTTCTCTCTCCCTCTCTCTAAATATCTCTCTCATTCTCTCTCTCTCTCTCTCTCTCTCTCTCTCTCCTCTCTCTCTCTCTCTCTCCTTCTATATACATATATATATATATATATATATATATATATATATATATATATATATATATATATATATATATATACATATCTCTCTTTCTCTCTCTTCTCTCCCCACACATCACACCTACACCCCCTCTCCCATCAGGAACACCCCCCCATATGTGCCGACATCCCTCTCTCTCATCTCATACATCTCTCTCTCTCTTTTTAAAATATCAAACTCTCTCTCACTCTCTTTATACACACACACAAATTTTTCTCTCTCTCTCAACAAACACACACACACACACACACACACACACTCCACAGCCATTCCCTCCATGGCCGAGAGCAACCCGAGCTCCTCCCTCTCCTCCTCAGCCTCCTCCCCACAGCCTTCTTCTCCATTCCTCCTCTCCATCTTCACCATCACCCACACTACAACCACCACCACCACCATTATAACACCACCACCACCACCACCATCATGCGAACCACCCCCCCTCGCCGTGCCTGGCCGCCACCGCCGCCGCGCCGCCACCACAGCAGCAGCAGCAGCCGCAGCGCACTGTGCGTGCGCGCGAGGGCCGCCATCGCGCGCCGCCGCGCCGCCGCACGGCGCTGCCGTCGGCCGCCGCTGTCGTGGTCGGCCACCCCTGGCCCGGACGCACCTTCCCGTGGCGGCCACCGTCCATCGGGACGCGCCGCCTAGGCGTTCCGTGCGTTTGGCACGGGTTTCCGTCGGCGCGCACAGGGGTTGAATTCAGAAATGGCGTTTCGGGACAGCGACTTCGCACACGTTTTTCAGGAAATCCGACCGTTGGATCGGCGATTTCTTCGCTCCGTCTCAATCTCGGTATATACCCCTTCATCCCTCTCAAATTTCACCCGTTAATTTCGTCGTTTGATAGATCAAAACCGGCCACCAAGTTGACACTTTAAATTGTGTTATTTTTGGACAGTTTTGTGGAGCCGACTTCGTCGACTCGTATCTCCTCCATCGCAGCTCCGGTTGGTGCGCTACCAGTTCCTGTGCGAATCTGGTATAACCCTCTTCCTGCCCCCTTTAGATTTTATTTCAGTTTAAGCTTGTTAGGTCGGTCGAATTCGACGCCAAAGTTGGCCGTTCGAATTCTTAGTGTTGCACTTGTAAAATTCCATTTTTGAACTCGGGACTCCGGATTCAATTTTTGACACCACCAGTAGACTCGTGGCGTCGTTCTGGCATGTTTTCATATAAAGTTTGCTTGATTTGGAGAACGTGGGCCCTAGCACGCATTTCGGTGCAAAGCGGGTCCCACTTTCTGAGTCAACGGGTCATTTTGAGTTCGGCTCATCGGAATCCAATTCCGGATATACCGTTGAGTTCGTATCGTCATTCTGGAATCATTGACATATAATTTGCTAGGTTTTAGTGGACATTGGTTCCGACACGCATTTCGGTGCAAGTTGGATACCAATATCCGGGTCAGCGGGTCATTTTGAGTTCGGCTCATCGGAATCCAATTCCGGATATACCGTTGAGTTCGTATCGTCATTCTGGACTCGTTGACATATAATTTGCTAGGTTTTAGTGGACATTGGTTCCGGCACGTATTTCGGTGCAAGTTGGATACCAATATCCGGGTCAGCGGGTCATTTTGAGTTCGGCTCATCGGAATCCAATTCCGGATATACCGTTGAGTTTGTATCGTCATTCTGGACTCATTGACATATAATTTGCTGAGTTTTGAGGACATTAGCTCCGACACGCTTTTTCGTGCAAATCGGTTTCCAATGTCCTGGTCAACGGACCAATTTGAGATCGGGTCAACGGAATCCAATTCTGAATATACCGTTGAGTTCGTATCGTCATTCTGGATTCGTGGACATATAATTTGTTAGCTTTTGTGCACTTTTATTTCGACACGTTTTTCGGTGCAAAGTGGGTCCGATACGGACACCATTTTGGCCCGAAATTACCTTTTTACCCCTGTGTCCAAATTGGTCTTTTGAACAGGCTATCCTAGCTGATTTGACCATTCTGGACACGTTGGTGATGGTTGTTTCACCATCCGACAACATCTGTAGGTTTTTACCCTATTATTATAATCCTTCTCATTTTTTGGTATTTTGAGTTCCATCGATTCCGGTGATTTCACAATCACTGAAATTGAATGTGTTGACCCCGTAGATGTTTATAGAGACTAGCCTTGACCCTGTTTGACCATAGTTGACTGCTTTGACTGAACGTCGAAGTAGAGTCAATATTTGACCTAGTTTAACCTAGAGTTGACCATAGTTGACCAGTTGACTAAATGTCAACTGTAAGTCAACCATTGACCCAATTTGACCTAGTTTGACTTGGTTTGACTTCTTGTGACCTAGTTTGACTTAGTTGACTGAGTCTGACCTAGATTACGTAGCTTATACTATAGAATCAAGCCTAACACTGTTGAACCCTAATTAGCTTATATATATCTTATCTTTAGGTCTGTGGCATCACTCTGAGCATCGACCCCATTGACAGCTCAGGACCGCAGGCGAGTACATTCACTGATAGTTTTCATTGTCTTGATATCTGCTATATCCGATTCAGTCGTAGTGTCTTACTTGATTCCCAGTCACGATAGTTCACGGACTAGTATATGTTGGATCAGGACATGAGATGTTGTTCCTGGATTTTCTTGGTATATATGTACATTTCCTGCCTTGTTTCATGTACTTGTATAGACACCGATTCCTGAGAGGGAGTAGCTATCCTCTTAGGGAATCCCGTGTCATGACGTGTCATGTCCAGGTCCATTATACTATTCGGGGATGGGGAATTATTAGGGGTTATGTGATCAAAGCCTCCCTGTCACTATTTTGCTAGCGCCACCCTCACCTCACGTAGGGTGTAGCAGACACCCCTTGCCGGGTTATCCAGGTTGGCCGGCATGACCCTTTCCAGAGATTTTCCTGTGATTGTCGGGCCAAGTGGATAACCCTACCATGACTCCCTAGCCGATCATATTTCGCTCTAATAATTCAAATCACATTTTATATTTATTGTCGTATCTTATATTCCAGTTCAGTTTTACTTTCTGTACTTCTCACCATGCTATGATTTCATTTACTCACATGCTCTACATGCCTTTATATTGTACCTTGATTGGAGACTAAGTTCTGCTCGGGAGAAGAGTTACAATTCCGGTCCTTGTTTGGTTTAAGGGTTGTAACTCGGCTTTCGAATGGTTCCCAAGTCTTCATATATCTTTGTCTTGTAGTTCATTATACTGTCTCTTATAGAATTTGTCAATTCACATGGAACTGCTGTTAGTGTTTGTACTTGCTCATTTTCCTGACAGGATACCGTTGATAATATTTTAGGAGTAGTTGTGCCATTAGTAGACTTCATGATGTTGCTAGCTGAGGTGGATCTCACTATTCTTCTATGTGAGTTGCCTGGTAGTTATCCTTAGTTAGTCTTGTTGTTCCTTCTTATTTTCCTGTCTTATGATTCCTTCTAGTAGTTTCTAGTTGTTCTTGTGCTTTAGTTATCTTTCTTGTCTTATCATCCCTAGCTGTTGTGATGTGACTAGAGTATATTTGTAGTTATAGGCCTTCTAGACGTAGTGTATATTTATTGGGTACTAGACAGCGTTCTACCGCCGATACTGCGGCGTAGGCTGGGCGTCGTTTACGTATTCGTATCCGTATATCCGGGTGCGGGTCGTGACAAATTCGGCTATGACCAGTTCTACGTAGGCAATGCCATAACGTACCTACAAGGAAAAGGTTATCTGATCGATGGAGCTCGGGCTTGGGCTTACTATAATGCTCGGGACACGAGGACGATGTTCTCGATGCCGCTAAAGAGCGATCACGGTCCTCGTATGCTATATACATATTCGTTCTTCTGCACATCGGTGAACACTTTTGCGGAGAACTTTAGTCTGGTGGACAGTTTTGCGACTGCAGTTCGATTAAAGAAGGGAGCATCTGTTGTGGTGGCTCCTGGAAATGATGAAGAAGATGCGCCAGTTGATGCACCCTTGGAAGCTTCAAGGGAAGCCAACTTCCCTGAAGAAGTCAAGGAGCCACTGCGCGTTTCCTTGAAGGTCGTCAGATCTCCCATCAAGGAGAAGAAGAAAAGAAAAGCGGAAAAACCTTCTTCTCCCGTTGCTAAGAGGAAGATTTTCTTAGAATCTTCAGAGAGGTCGCAATCTCGGCAGCATGCTGAGTCGACTCAAAGAGAAGAAGCGACAACTCCGACATCTCTTCAAAGGCAAGTAGATGTTGTAGATGTAGAGAGTCCGGAGAGACCTCTACGCAGAAAGAAGATAGTTTTCAGGAGGAAAGTGGCCACTCCTCCAAGACCTATCTGGTCATCAGTCGTGACCAGTGCTGTTGTCGGAGTCATGATGTCATCCCCTACACCTGCCATTGAACCCAGGCAGGAAGCCTTCAGTCCAGATAGAAGGGACGAGGTTGTAGGGACCAGGGAAGATATGGCGGAGACAGCAGATGAAGCTGAGAAGCTAAATGAGCCAGAAACAGAAACCGCCCACCTTTCGGCTTCTCCTCGATCACTACGTGCCGAAAAGGATGAGTTAATGATTGAGGCACTGGACGATTGTGACTTTGGCTTCCACGATGATGCAGATCCAGTTGCCACAACTGATAGTAATGGAGCACGAGAGGAGAGTGCTAGTGATGGAGATACATCAGCAGAGGCTGTTGATGACACTCTTATCCCAGAAGAGGATGCTGATGTACCCGCATCCCCAGAGAAGAATGTGATTAAAGAAGTAGCACTAGAGGGAGCTACGGTTACTCATCAAGGAGGTTCTGGTATTGATTGATATTAATACCCTTCTTTTTTGGATTAAGTGGCTGACATCTTAATTTTATCCTTGCAGAAATTTAACTTTCTCCGATTCCTCCGACATGCACTGATATAGTGCCAATAAAAGAGATAACCAGCAGTAGCCGTCACTTGTCAGGCGGCTCTGAAGCGGGTAGTAGCCAGGCAGTAATGTCTGAAGCTACTTCTGCGAGGCTACAACCCATATCAACAGATGACAAACTTGTCACTGGTCCCAGCAATGGTAAGATTACCCTTACTCTTGATCCTTTTCGATAATTGCTAATGACAGCAAGCTGATAGGGTTTATCTGATTTCGAAGAGGAACATCTGGGAGGAGCAACCAGCTCTAGCATGGCTCCTTTGTCGAAAGAGACTACTGTTCATGCTACTGAGCTTCTGCCTGTGCAAGCACCTGCTGCTTCAACATCCATGGGAGTAGCTGCCACACCCGGTGCAATAGCTATGAATAGAATTATAATTGGCTCTTTTACCAATCTTTTCTTCAATTCACTAGGACCCTTAGTAGAAAGGGTAATGGGGAAAGAAGATGTTGGTTTCATAACTGTTAGGGGTCCGACCTCTTATATGATCGCTGCCATCCGAAGTCAAGGTGATGAAGCGCAAGCTGCTTACCTTGAACACATATTGGATGAGCTGGAAGAATCAGTTAAAATCTATAAAGATCTCAGTCGGGGAGAGCTGGAATCCTTGGTTCATGCCGAGTTTGAGAGGATGTCTCAAGAGGCTGCAGTTGCGAAAGTTGATTTTCAGATTATTTTGGACACTTTCACTGCCAAGTCTTCAGAGTATAACTCTCAAGTAGAAATAATAGCATCTGCTGCTGAGGAGAAGGGAAAGAAAGTTGCTGAGCTAAAAGCAGAATCTGTCCGTCTTCAAGAAGAGTTGAGACTTGTTCAGCTTGCTCTGGAAGATGAGGCCACACAACATCAAGCTACAATTCAGCAACTGGATGCCCTGACCCATGAAAAAGATGAATATGTCACGACTCATCAAGCTGAAATCTTCCGTCGACTAGTAACCCTACCGACTTTTGATAAAAATTCTGGTATGGAAGAAGCTAGAAGGCGAGCAATGGATTCTAGGAAGGAGCGACTTCAGAATTTAAAGCAGCAGATGACTAACTTGATGACTCCACCATCTGACTAGAAAGACTTTTTGTATCTTCTATTTTGGTGACATGTAATTTTGTAATGTCTTTTAATTTTGATCAATAAAAAGACATTTTTTTGTGGCTATATTATTTATTGCATATCTTATTTGGATATAAATAATAGCGATAGAAAATATATTCAGAGGTCCGAGACATGATATATTTCTTGATTTAGAAAATAATTATATTCATTATATCTGCTCAGAGGTAATGTGGACATGGCAGAATATAATTTGTTGAATATCATTATTTCAGTACACAACATAATCAAAGATAACAAATACATGACAAGTTGCTGATATGAACGAAATGGATGAATCGTCAAAACGTGTGAACGAAATGAATCGTCAGGATGAACCGTCAAATGAATGGAATAAACAGATGAACCGTCAGATAGATAAAATGAACGGACGAACCGCCAAACGAATGTAATGAACGGGCGAACCGTCGGATGAATGTAATAACGGACGAACCGTCCGATGAATGTAATAAATGGGCGAACCGCCGGATGAATGTAATGAACGGACGAACCGTCAGATGAATGTAATGAACGGGCAAATTATCAGATGAATGTGATGAACGGACGAACCGTCAGATGAATGTGTCGCTTCATTGTCTTACGAATCTCTGTCTATAAATAGAACAGAAAATCAGATGGAATGATCACTTTCACTTTTCAACATAAAGATGTCGTCTGGAGATGCATCCAAGGTGGCTGAGATCGCCCCAAAGGTTGAAGCGGTTACTGAAGAACGTCCAGTCGAGCTGGCCCAGCCAAAAAAGACAGAGGCATGCGAAGGTTCATCTGCATCCATGCCGCCAAGGGACATCTTGGACTTCCTTCTTGAACCAGGGAAGACTGAAGAAGAAGAGGCCATGAGGATGGCTGCTTGCAAATTCCTGGTAGGTTCGAGCAAGGATATTCTCGACTCTTTTGCTGATTATGTTTTTGAAAAGGATGGCAGTAGTCCTCGTCCTGTCTATAAAAAGGACGATAATGATTCTTGTCCTTGATACTATGTAACGTCATTCATGATGAAATAAAATCGAACTTTATTTATGAACTGTGTGATCATATTTACATAAAATCCCTGTTACATTCATACATAGTATTTCTTTAGAAATTTGCCATTGATGGGCATCATTGCAACTCGACCGTCTAGCTCTGAGAGTTGATAGGCTCCATTTGAAAAGACTTTGCTCACAATGTAAGGCCCTTCCCACTTTGCATCGAACTTGCCCTTGCTCATGTGAGTCATAGTCATAGGATGTCTGACGGTTAGAACGAGCTCTCCTTTCTGAAAAGCTCTGACCTTAACTTTGCGATTGAAGGTCTTTGAGATACGGGCTTGGTATAGCTCAATATGTTGTTGAGCCAATAGTCATTTTTCGTCGAGCACTTCCAATTCTTGGAGTCGAAGAAGGTCGTTGTTCTCTGTAGTGAGCTCGTTGGCGATGGCAATCCTTAAGGATAAAATTTGAAGTTCCAGGGGTAGAACTGCTTCACAGCCGTACACCAAAGAGAAGGGTGTACAGCCTGTAGGGTTACAGACCATAGTACGGTAGGCCCATAGACATTCTCCAAGATTTTCACTCTAGTTTCGTTTGTTAGTAGACACAAACTTCTTGAGGAGCTTGATGATAGTCTTGTTGAAAGCTTCAGCCAAGCCATTAGCAGCAGGATTGTAAGCTATCGAAGCGACATTGTCAATCCGATGATCGTCACAGAACCTTGTAAACTTTTGACTGATGAACTGGGGTCCGTTGTCATGAATGATTCATCGAGGTACACCAAATCTATAGATGACATGGTGTTTGACGAAGTTGATGACGCTGCTGGTCATGACTTCAACCAAGGGTATAGCTTCGGCCAATTTGGAGAAGTAGTCGGTTATTGCCAGTATGAACCGATGTCCTCTAGAAGAAGGAGGATTGATGGGACCTATAATATCCATGCCCCAAGCTTCAAAAGGCCAGGAAGCAGCAGTCGGATGAAGGAATTCTGATGGTTGATAAATGAAATCTGCGTGGATTTGACAAGCTCAACATTTTCTTGCATATTCGATGGCATCAGATACCATAGAGGGCCAGTAGTAACCCATGCGTCGGATACGATCCTGTAACTTAGGACTAGGTTGATGTGCTCCGCAAATACCATCGTGAGCTTCACGTAATACTTGCTTCGCTTTATCACCCGCAAGACAGCGCAAGAGTAGGCCGTCATAAGTCCGTCGGTAAAGAGTTTTGGTGGTCTGATTGTAGTAGAATCGCAGAGACCGCCGATGAATACTCGTAGCTTCCTTGGGATCTTCAGGAAGTATGTCATGAACTATGAAGTCGATGAAGGGAGCTCTGCAATCTTCACTAATAACATTAGCTTCAGTAAGATTGCTGAACTCAATATTATGATTGTTTTCTATGCAGAATAATTCTCGATTAGAGACAACCACCACCTGCTATCTTTTGATAGGGATGGCTAAGACTGCTGCAAGATTAGCCAAAGCATCTGCTTCAGTATTGTAAGCTTGACGGACATATTCGATGAAGAAGGCTTTGAATGATGTAGCCATGTTGATTGGCGCTTCATAGTAAGGCACTAGATCTTGATGGCAAACTTCATAGGTTCCTCTAACCTGGTTAACAACCAGCTTGGAGTCACCATAAACTTCAAGATATTCGACGTCCAGTTGTTTAGCTAACTGAAGGCCAATGAGTAGAGCATTATATTCTGCTACGTTGTTGGAGCAAGGTTCATCTAGAGAGTAGGCTCTTTGGATAGTTGAACCGTCTGGAGAAACAATGACAACTCCAACTCCTGCGACAATGGCACCATTAGGTCCAATCCTGGATGCACCGTCAAAGAATAGATGCCAAGTAGGAAATTTTTCGGAGATCATATTTGATTCCAATGTCTCGTCTGGAATTTCATCATAAAGTTTGGATGTCTCTGGTACAGGATGAGCTGCTAAGAAATCCGCCAGTGCTTGACCTTTAACAGACTTTTGTGGAACATATACCATGTCATATTGGGCTAGCAGAATGGCCCATGTAGCCAGCCGAGAATTGAGTGTGCTAGGCTTCTTCATCAGTACCCGAAGAGGATTAACTCGAGACATGACATAAATAGTTTGGCCAATGATGTAATACCGAGTCTTTTGAACATCGAACATAAGAGCTAAGCATTCTTTTTCGACTGGGCTATAACGATGTTCGGCACCAATCATAGTACGACTGAGATAATAGATGGCTTGTTCATGTCCCTCTTTGTTCTTTTGGGCAAGTAAAGCACCCAATGAATGATCCATAGCACGGACATACATTAAGAACGGTATGCCTGAGATTGGTGGTACCAAGACTGGTGGGTTCATGATATATCGTTTTATATCATCAAATGCTCGTTGACATTCTTCGGTCCAGATGAAAGATACACCCTTCTTCATTAGCTGAGTAAATGGTCTGTAGCGTCCAGACAAATTCGAAATGAATCTCCTGATGTACGTAAGTCGACCTTGAAATCCTCGTAGCTCTTTTAGGTTGCGTGGAGGACGCATCTCTTGAATGGCTTTGATCTTCTCGGGATCCACGTGTATACCTTTAGAGGTAATGACGAAGCCGAGAAATTTGCCACTAGAGACACCCAAGAATGACTTGGTGGAATTCATTTTGAGTTGATGTTGGTGCATTAGATTGAAGATAGTTCTCAAGTCTTGGATGTGATCTTCCTTTAGACGACTCTTGACAGCAATATCGTCTACATAGCATTCAACAGTCTTGCACAGATGATCTCGAAAGATGGTACTCATGGCTCGTTGGTAAGTTGCACCAGCGTTCTTGAGACGAAATGGCATTACGGTATAGCAGTAGACTCCGCGAGGAGTACGGAAAGAAGTATGTTTTTCATCTTCAGGATTCATCCGAATCTGATTGTATCGAAGAATCCATCCATGAAGGATATTCACTCGAACCCACAGGTATTGTCAATCATGACGTCCATGATAGGGAGAGAAAACTCGTCTTTTGGATAGGCTTCATTAAGATCCCGAAAGTCGATGCAAACTCGAACTTTTCTGGTTTTCTTTAGGACTGGAACGACATTGGCTACCCAATCTGGATGTTGTTCTTCTTGGATAAAGCCACAAGTGATGAGCTTCTTGACTTCATCGTCAATTGCGTCCATCATTTCTGGCTTGAAGCGCCGTTATTGCTGTTTAACTGGTTTTGCTTTAGGCAAGATATTCAATTTGTGAGTAGCAACTTTGGGATCTAAACCTGGCATGTCTTCATAGCTCCAAGTAAAGACATCAATGTATTCTTGAATAAGAAGAATTAATTCTTGCTTATCTGCCTCTGGAAGTTTCTTGCTGATGAATATTGGACGAGGGGACCCGCTTTCTCCTACATCAATTTGAACCAATTGATCTTCGATAGGAGGTTCCCGTTGTTCGAATCGGAGTTCCCATTGGGTATCCATTCGTTGAGCCTAAGGATCTGTTTCGGGATTTTCTTCAATATCTTCGTCATATCCTTCTAGAAGTTCAACGGAGACCATGTTAGAAGATACGATCAGCCGATGAATTTGACCGATGCTGGTATCAGAATCCCATGATCTGGAATCAGAAGAATTAGAGCGCTCCTCACTATCGGATTCGGAGACTGCTGGAGATAATACCGGAGGTGAAGCATATTCGAGACCTCTTTTGGTTCTGCTGTAATACATCTCTGACTTTCCTTTCGGAACAACCGTACGGATAGGAGTTCTTCTACCCTTACCGTAGTTGAGGCCATTCTTGAAGTCATAACTCATCTTTCGGATGATGTCTTTTGATTGTTGACTATAACGACGGAGTTGGAGACTTCCCGTATCGTTACTTTTGCTATCATCCGTATAGCTGAATTTTTGTTCTGGTCCTTTACTAAAGAGTATCGGACTCTCGCCTCTCTTTCGAGAAGGGACAACAAAGTATGAATCATCTGGGTGTTCAAGTAAGATTTTTGTTTGAAGAGACTGTACAACTCCCATTGTAAATGACTGAAAGCTATCTAACATATCCAAATAGCACTTAGCATGATAAATGACATCAGTATATTGGAAAGGAGATACTTTTTCATTGATTTGTACATCTGTATTTACAACAGGACCTTTAGCCTTAGCAGGCTTGGTCAGATTGATTACAAGAGGGGGAGAAGAAGATCGTGGAGGAGGATTGGACTTGTTACGACGGAGGTCGATAACAAGCGGCTCAGAAGAGGTGAGCTCCCTTTTATCCTTGTTATGAGATAAATCAATAACAAATGGCTCAGAAGAGGTGAGGTGCCTTTAATCCTTGTTACGACGCAGGTCGATAACAAGTGGCTCAGAAGAGGTGAGCTCCCTTTGATCCTGACCACCATCAGTTGGTTGCTTCTGGACTGGCAAGTGAATAGCCAATGGTTTGGAGGATTAAGGACGAGAAATACGCCCTTTGACAGGTATGATGAGGGTGTCATTAGGCGCTGCTTCTTGTTCTTCTTCAGTATCCAGAGCCAGTACTACCTCCATGAACTCATCCTTATACATGCGAGCATCGTTACAATATGCTTCGACACCTTTGAAAGGATAGAGATCCGCAACCTCCTTTTGAACCTCTCTATTGTCATCAACATATTTGAAACATTGATGGAGAGTCGAAGGAACAATATTGTGTTCGTGAAGGAATGGTCTCCCCAAAAGAGTATTATAAGAACAACCATGGTTGTCTATGATGTACAAGGTCACCTTTGTGCGGAGATTGCCTATTTGGAGTTTTAGGCGAATCTTGCCCAGAGGTTCACTTCTTCCCTGGTTGAACCCCAAGATGGTGGTGATTGTGCCAGAAAGACTATGTACTGGGATCTTCAGTGCATCTAGCATTGTCTTTGATATGATGCTGAGGTCAGACCCTGGATTTATTAGAATACGATCGACTTTTATCGAGTCGACATATCCTGTATAGTATAGAGGACGGTCATGTCTATTGTCTTCCATTAGCATATCATCCTGTGTGAAGGTAATGTTTGGAATTAACTCGAACACACTGTGACAATGGAGGCAAGAGACAGGCTCTGCTTTTGGCTTCTTCAGAAGGGCTAGACAGGTTTTCGCTTGCATGAGAGCTTCACTCAAAGTTTTTCGAGTCTCTTTGGAGAGGCGCAAGAGCTCGAAGATTGACAGCATGGCCGGTATATTGGCTAGTTGGGCTAAAATATCAAAGTTGTATGGCTTCTCAAGTCCATAAGGAGATGACTTCTTCAAAGGTTTATCGAAGCGGACTTGTTGTTTGCCTTTGTCGGCTGCTGTCGGCTTAGGGGGAATGGGTTCCACATCCGGTGAAGACACAGCAGGGATGCCCTCAACAGTGGTAGGTTGCAATGGAGCAGACTCAGAAGAAGAAGCAGGATTTTTTTGAGTCTCGAGAAGTTCCCGTAGATAGGCTTTCCCTGACCTGGTACCCAGCAGAATTTCCTCTTCAACTATGGGGTCAAAAGACACCATATTGTAGATCTTTGTTTTGCCCTTGTAGCGTTCTTTCTTCTTGGAGGAAGAGGGAACTTCGAACTCCGAAGCAAGATCAGGGTGAATCCACATAATCTCACCATTGTCAAGAGATAAGGGGACGAGACCTTCACTTCATGGAAGAGGGAGATTCTCGATCTCAAGAGTAGCCTTGGGGATAGGGATGACACCATGCTGTACCATCTGCGGAGGAAAGTTACCGAACTGAACTGAGACCATGTTTGCGGTAACCGTCTTCTCGTCTTGCTGCAGGGTGACAACACCAGCATTGACTAGCTCTTGAATCTTGCCTTTGAGCACATAACATGCTCGAGTGGGATGCCCAATGAACCTGTGATAGACACAATATTTGGGATGATCAGTCTTACCGACCTCATCAGGCTTCTTCGGGTCTGGGAGTTGGAGCTTATTGCTTTTGATCAAGCAATCAAAGATGCTCATGGTGTCGTTCTCGTCAAAGGAGTACTCTACTTTCGGACGAGGTTCCCTTGGTGGAGGTGCTGAAGGAGTAGAAGTAGACGTAGGTGGAGCTACGTTGACAGCCAGAGATTCTTTGTTCTTCAAGTTGATATTCAAAGTTTCTTTTTTCTTGCGGTTGTTCTGACGATTACCGCTACTCGATGTCGAGTGTTCGTCCCGGTCGGGGTTAGACATGTGTACCCCTAGCTGTCTGAACTTGTCAGCGCTAACTTCAGCTGCTTTAGCATTGACAATGAAGGATGGCTAGTCTTGTAACTGAGTTGACCCCGTCCACATGCTGATGATAGGCAAAAGATTTGCCTTGCAGGTATCAATAGTGATAGCAGCCGGAGTTCCAGAAGGCATTTTTAAAGCTTCTCGGCGGAACCTTTCAATGAAACTCTCAGCAGTTTTATTATGTCTTTGTTTGATCTTGTTGAGGGCCGACATAGACATGTCGTTGATTTCCTCATAGAATCGCTCCAAGAAGATTTGTTTCAAATCCTAGAAAGAGGTGATACAGCCATCAGGCAAGCTCCTGTACCAATCGTATGCTACACTAGCTAAACAGCCGACGAACACCCTGGTAAGAAGAGCATCATTTGGCTGAAGTTGGACAGTCATTACCTCAAAGTGGTTAATGAACTGACTAGAATAAGTGATGCCATCAAACAGGATGATTGTTGGAATCTTGTACTTAGGAGGAAATGGGACTTTCTTCCAATCAACTGGGTAGGGTTGTTTGATCCCCAACCTCTGTAAGTTATCCTTCTCTTTGAAAGCCTCGAATTGAGTGTGCAAGAGTTTGACAGCTTCATTAGCATCCTCCGATGATAAAGAAGGAGCAGGCTGAATCAGAGTATTAGGGGGAGGAACAGCGTGGTAAGCACTACCCCCAGCACCTGACTGACTGGGTGTGGGTTGAATTTGTACAGGGGTACTTGAGGAGATACTACCCCCAGCACTGCATTGACAGGCACCAACGATGCTATGATCTCAGGATTTGCAGCAGGTACAGTCGGTGGTACTGTATGTTGGGCCACGATGATAGAATGCATACTTGCAACCATTTCAGCCATGGTCTTCAGCTTGTCTTCTAGTGCAGCTATTCGTTGTTCTTGACTTGCTGAACTGGAAGCATCTGGGTCTTCAGTAACAACATAAGCTGTCACTTCTCTAGGTACAGTGGAAGATACTGTCTGTTCAGAACTTTTGCTGTATGCATCATAGTCGGAGAAAGAATCATCTCCTGAATGAGAAGTAAGAAGATGACCAGAAGGATCTTGAAGATTCCTTTGACCGATTGTGTCTCGGCTTCGGGATCTGGTATGTCGAAATACTCCTTCATAAGATTCTTGGAGTAAATCTAAATATCGCTGGCTGGACCTGCGAGGCTTGCCGTGCTTGGAGCACTTTCTACTCCCAGTGTCTCGAAAAGTCATGTTGACGGAAGCGTACAACACTTCGTCTTCATCTTCTGACACTGGTTCAGACGTTGCAAAATTCAAACGATCGAAGACAGATCATTTTGTTGTCTGACAACAACACTTGATGACAACCTTGTGATTACTTCCAAGTGGTTGAACTGGAGGTGTTGAGATGTTGTCCTATTTTTGTTTGAGGTGCTCTCGGAGATCAGGAACAATGACGGGACGAGAAGAAGTCTGAGGGATATATTCTTTTACTATATTCGGAACATGGTTCCGGTTCTTTAGATGTTTTGTTCCATGAGTATATAGAGAAGTACTCATTTTATTAGCATAGGTGTCAGGATTCTTTATCTTAGAAGTTTGCCTCTGATGTTGGTTGATCTTCGGCATTGGCTGTTTGCGTTTCATAGAAACTGGTATGTTGAGATAAGTCCTTAGATCAGCAAATTCACCCCCAGGGGTTTCTGTCTGAGACACCAGTAATTTTTTCTGTCTTGAGCGGGATATCCTGAGAGTTAGGAGATCTTGGAATTCTGCTACCGGAGTAGGCAGAATACCTCTTTGATCAGTACACTTCCCTTTGGCAAGGAGGGAAGAAGAACTCTCGTTTGAGAGAGTTCTTGTACTGATTGGTGCCGAGGCATGTTCAGATTGATCTTCTACGATAAAAACTGAGAAAGACTGAGAAAAGACCAAAGGACCTGTTCTCTTGTTTTGTGTAGAAGGGTTGGCTAAAGAGCGTTTTCCTCTGTTGTCTTCCAAGTCGTAGAACGAGGAAGTTTGAGAAAAGACCAACGAACATTTTCTTTTGTTCTGAAGAGGAGGAGGAATAGTCAACAGACTACCCCCAGTGGATTGCGCTGGAGCAACAGGGTGCTTGGAAAGAGGAGCAGAGTTTTCCCCTTGCTGTGAGAAGAAGGTGTTTCACTTAACAAAATGCCTGAAAATCGGCTTTTGAAAATAAAACCTGAAAGAGTACAAAAAAGTACAAATTGATCTGGGAAGTATTGCTATGGAAGTCTGATCTGAAGGCGATCACTTTTTTCCTTGGACCATACGATGATGATGAAGATCACTGCTAGAAGATGAACAACTGAAAGAACTAAGTCACCAGAAAGGTATCGACGCACTTGGGCACTAATGGCGAGGTCAAATGCTTTCCTGCTTTGCTTCACTCTGTTCTGGAAGAAAGATTGAAGAAGAATGCTCTGGAAAATCAAAATTTCTCGGCTCTTATCTCTATGTATTCTCCTTTGTCTCTCTCTGTGTGTCTCATATAAAAAAATAAGTCTATTTATAGACTTGGCTTTTTGTGCGTAAAACTTAGCAAAGTCCTGTCTTTACGCTGGTAACTGCCACCCATAACTGAAGCCTCTACATACGTTGACACGTGTCCCATTATCTAAATAAGAATAGGATGCACGTACACACGTTCTTCGAGATATGTGGCATGAAAGCCACGTAGGCAAACCACGTTCCAAAGTAGTCAGGAAGGATCGGGCGTAAAAACAACCCAAATATACTCTGAGCGTAAAGTAGTAGACTAGGCGTAAAATAGCCCTAAAATGGACTTCTCGCGTAAAGTGGTTGATAAAACAACCTTGAGCGTAAAAGTAGCCCAAATAAACTTTATGCACACGTCAACTTCGAGCGTAAAAAGCTCATATAGTATTCATGCGTAAAAGAAGCCATCCTGTGAGCGTAAAATAGCTCAGTCCACATACTAAACGATAATATTGGTTTCTGTGTAAAACAAATCCCTTCGAATTCTGTGTTATACGCTGTCAGTAGATCTTTATGTCAGACCCATTATCACTTTACATTAAATACATGATTTGACAACCTGTCCATGGCGTAAAGTAGCTGACTTGTCCCTGGCGTAAAGTAGTTGGCGTAAAATAGCTCATTTTGAGTGTAAAGCTCTATCTCTTTGACTCAGTCTATGAAGCACTTTTTACGCTCCTACAAGACCCCCTTCAAAGTTTTTAAATATTTTCAAAATTTGAAATACTTTGAACAGAAGCGTAAAATTCGAGTTTTGACCAGTCAGCGTAAAATTTGGGATATCCAGCGATCATTTGCGTAAAAATAGGGATATCCAACAGTCGACGTAAAAATAGGGATTTCCAACAATCGACGTAAAATTAGGGAATTTGAACCGATTCAAAATCTCTTATAAATAGAGCTTTTCGAGTTCGATAAGGACTTTACTTGTCCCTTTGCAATCCCGAATCTCTTTGCCCCTTTTTCTTCAAAATCTCCCTCACTTTAACTCGATGGCTCCCAAGAAAACCGCTGCCGGCAACAAGGGGAAAAACCCGCCGTTGACTCTTCATCGGCCGACCGTGAACAAACTCCCGTTCGGTCATCGACACCACTCCGACAACCCAATCCCGTCGTAGCTCCACCTATGAAGGGTAAAACCCTATCTTTTGGCCGGAACATTCATCGGAGAAGAAGAAGACAACCCGATCTTTCAGATTTCACGGCCACGTCATTCGTGTTAGCGTAGAAACTGAAATAACAAATTATGCTCATGTCTACTCATGACAGCGTAAAATTTTCAAATACGCTCACTTTAGCATATGCTAGCGTAAAATGAAAAAACTTTGTAAAACAAAGACCCTTTTTACACTTTAATTTTTTTAATCAATTTTAGTAAGCGTAAAAGTCAATGTCTTTACTCATAATACTTCAAATTAGATTTCTCACTAACTTGATCTTTTTTTCCTTTTGTCAGTGGATTTACAAGCTCATCCTCTTGAAGAAGTTTTTCGCTCATCAGCGGGCATGGTGGGCTCGAACTATCTGGAGGATTTATCTCATGTCAAATTTCTTCAATCCAATCCCGAATACCCTGCAGCGAGAGCACAGCTGATATCTGCCCAAGGAGATATGATGCTATTATCCATGATCGACGGGGAAGTGCTGGTGTCACTGGACAATCAACAATTCTTAAAGCCAGCTTTCTTATTTGGGGATGCGATAGATTTCAAATCGCAAACTCATCCCAAAAAGGAGGCTTGGGTATTTAGATATGGAGAAAGGGGGATGTATCTCCTTGACATGGACATGGATTACCCTTTATCTGCTTTCTTCCATGCTAGCCATCACCGTCAAATGCTATGGAATTTGACTCCCAATAGTTATGGTAGACCGGGTAGGATCATTTTCAGAAGAGAGAGAGCAAATGACATGGTTATCACATTAGCACTCCTTGTGGTGGTGTCATTCCATTTTCTGGTCTATTGCCCGGGTTTACACCGAGTGAGGACTCACTTCTCATCCAACCGGTACAAATTCCCATGTTCATAAATAAATTTCTAAGAGAAGGAGTCTTATATCCTCAAACCAACCCAAGGCTGACAGGGTGGCTAACCCCTTACAGTAGTAACTGGATTCAGATCAGTAATTGGGTCATGAAGTATTTAAAACAGAATTAGACGATATTGGCCTGTATGAAGCGGTGGCCTCTACCAGTTATGGCATTCCACCGAACAACAACTTATTCCTAGCTTTAATGGAATTGTATATGAGTTCGACGGGAACTTTTGCAACTCCATACGACGAAATGGGCCTTGCTTTGCATGAGATGCAATTCATCTCGAAGCTGCCGATGGGCGAATTCCCTTATGAAGAATACATTCCTTCCAATCGGGAATTAGCAGAAGTTCGAGAGAAGAGCCCTGAACTGGTGCAAGTCTATGAAGAACTTATGTGCCACTATCTGATTTGTACCAGTATGTACGAAACTGGGTCATATTTGGCATACATAACCAAATGGACAACCTATCTATTTTACCATAAAAATAGAGTGTCCAAGACTGAGAAGAGCAGGTTTCGAGAAGACAAAACTCAAACCATTAAACCTTGCTCAATAATTCCTACAGATGTAATCCAAGAGTTGATGGCTTCACAGAAAGCTCGCGACCAATATCTGTCTACCAAAACCGGAGACATCCCTGCGGGGACTGAGGCTTTAAGCTACCTGAGGCAGGGTAGTCAGAAAATGTCAAAGAAGGCCTTGCTGGCAGGCTTTTTATCCTTATGGCTACGTAGATGGGTCGTGCCAGGGATCAGTACCGTGGACAGGATTCAACGCAACATATTGTGGCCAACGGTACGTTTAGTATTCAAAAACAGAATTAACCTGCTGTCGGCAATGGTATGCCGAATAAATACAGGTCTACGGACTTTCGGTGAAGAGCTGATTAATAATGCTCCTCATCGAGACAATTTTCCAAGGGTGGAGTTACCCTACACCTATCTGATGGGTTGGTTACTACACCACAATTGCAATTTGCTGCCACCGGCCCTGAGGATGAAGCGAGGATTTTCCTCCAAAAATTTAGCAAATCCACATGGAGAACTACAACGGTGGCAGACACCCGAGCACCATTAAATTACTCTCACGGCTGGAACTTCTTCTGCACAAGGCCACCAGTTCCAGCCGACTGCCTTGGCCTGCAATTTGAAGACAGAGTAGATAAATCAGCTTTATTACCAAGCTCTGTCTTCCGATGGCTGGCGTACATCAGACCCTCCCATCTGATGTACATGAATGAAGATTACTGCGCGTTTGAGCCTTACCTACCAAGTAGGTTCGCTCGCCAGTTTGGATATGACCAACTTCACGTTGGCAATCCTTCCACCAGCTTCTATCATTATTGAAAGCTGATTGACGGTGCACAAGCATGGAGATATTTCAGCACTGCATGTACTGGTGCTAGATTCACTATATATACAGCCACTAGTACAACTGAGCTACGTATACTTCACTCGTATGCTCGTTTTTATACATCCATTCGTTCCTTCGAAGACGGTTATAGCATGCAAGGAAGTCTGCGATGGGCCCAGGAGGGAAATGTTGAAGAACCCATCAGAATAACTCCTGACGTACCAGACAATACTTCTGCTATAGATGAATTTCTGGCAGTAATTCCCAGAGGATCTGGGGAGATAGCCGCGGGACCAATAGTTATTGGAAAAACCCGCAAACGAAAGCAGACTACAACTACCACTCTTCCAGTGAAGTCTCCTGAGAAGAAGAAGAAGACTACTACTAAAGGGCCTTCCAAACCCAAAGCCTTTATTCCAGAAGATGACATCTCGGTCGAAGAGGACCAATTTGTTGCTTCCCCTTCAGTCCATCCAGGAGAAGGGTCTTCAACACCTCAACCAGCAGCAATATCAGAAGTTGTAAAACTTTTATCTCCTGGACGCCTTAGCTCCCCACTCCATTTATCTTTGCCACGAAAGGCACAAGTTACGGAGGATACTACTACTGCACATATTGCTAATCGAGACCGTATCCCATCAGACGAGCCGGCTCTCAATTTTGACGATGATGACTGGGATGGTGATTATGATTCATACCTTGAACAAAACGCACATATTTCAGGTACTAAGCAAAACCTATACGGAATTATGTATCATGATTTTATATATTAACTTATTTTGTTCATTTTGTAGATATCATCATTACACCAAAGCCTGTGGCTCCTCCTCCTCCTCAAGAAGATATCCATGAGGAAAACGAGGAATCTGATGAAGAAGCTTCTTCTTCAGATAAAATAGAAGTAATCCAACCAGAAGATAAACAACCAGAAGTACAGAAAGAGCTTGAAGCAGAGGTTGAAACAGAGGTTGAAGTAGAGGCTCAGCCCGCATTATCTTCTCGTATTGATGACCGAAAAAAAGAACAAGCTGCAGAAAAACCAACTGCAGACCATGAAGCAGCTGTTGAGGGAGGAACTGGCCTTGATGGAGAACTTGAAGTACCTCCAGAGCCTGAACAGTCAGAAGTCAAAGGAGATGATGGAGGCATAGTCAAATTACCAACCGAAATTGAGAATGTTGTGATAGCACCCTCTGCTATTACTACTGATCCTGTAGAAGCTTCGGAGGAGAGTATGCCTGAACTTGAGTCAGCTGCTACCACCATTATTCTACCTGTACTCATCACCGCCACTAAAACTCTAGTAGTTTCAACTCCAGAAACGGGTGGAGTAACTAACATTGAAGACATTGATTCCGAAGCTGCTGAAAACCAGTTGACTATGATAGCAGTAACTACAATGGCTTCATCTCAGCCTACTATCAGAGCAACTACATCTGCAAATATTGAAGACACAATCCTTGAAGCTCCTAGGGATCAAATGGCTGTGACAACAGTAACAAGAATTGCTTCATCTCAATCTGCTGTCACACCAACAGCATATGTTCCTAGTCTCCAAAGAAGAGATCTAGTAGATATTGCCGCGACGCCAAGTTCAAGCATAGAAATGAATCTCCTAGTTGAGATTCATACTGAAACTTTTTATAAAACTTTGACGACCCTAATCAAGATGGTCCTGAATAAGGGTCTCAGTTATGAGAGCTTGAAAGCGTCTATGGCTCTTAACATCAGGAACATTGCTATGTTCAATGATATGGGAAGAGCAGCAACATTAGAGAAAATTATGGAGGGTCTTGAACAAACCATCCGAGAGTACCTTAAGTTGTCAAGTGAGACTGTTGAAAGTCTAATACAAGAAGAGTATGACGCCTTAACGGCTGATTATCTTGATCGGGAGACAAGATATAATGAAGCTCTCCATGATTATAGTATAAAGGTTGCCAAAGAGAAAGCCTTTTTAGCTGGAATGTAGCCCGAGCTGGATGGTCATAGAGCAGCCTATGACACCTTAAACCAGGAGATTCAGCAGCAGAATGATAAAATCTAATAAGTTGAGGTTGAATTGGCTCGGTTAAAGGCAGAGAGGGAACAGATAATCGCTGCTAGGAATCAGCACCTTGCTCAGGGCTCTATTTTAGAAGAACAGGCCTACGAAGCCGAATCAACTATCAAGACCCTTGATGAAGCCAAGGATAATATGATAATTAGCTTCACTGGACTTTCTAATCTTTGCACTACCGAAGCTCAATATGCTGAAGCGACTAAGAAAGTATTAAGCTCTCGTGATAGGCGCCTGGCAGAACTGCAAAAATTACTTCAAGATGTTTCTACTCTACCTTAGGAAAATAAGGAGCTTTTGTAACCTTTGATCTTATCCAAGAAATGAATAAAATATTTGTTTTGTGATCCTATCATTTATTTTGTAATTAAACAATAGGCATGAGATAGAAAGTACTTATCAGAGGTAATATGGACATGATAAGTTTTCAAAATTCAATAAATTGTATCTATCCAGAGGTAATATGGACATGATAGATAATGAAATCTCGTTTTCTTGTTTAGAGTATACAATACTATCAGAGGTAATATGGACATGACAGATCGTAATAACTCAAAGAAAAATAGATTAATATCTATTCAGAGGTCAAATGAACATGATAGATAGGAAATACAAGCATATGTAATATTTATTCAGAGGTCAAATGAACATGATAAATAATGAGTCCAACTTTTTAATCAACTGATAAGATAAAAGATTAAAACTTCTCTCCAAAGAGACAAATAATCAGTTAACCAAACATTGGTAGCTGGGGAATAAGAAAACAGATGTCGTTAAGGATATATGCCAATATCAATGAAAGAATGAATGAACCAACGTTTCTTTTGGGAAACGAAAGGTCAATTCAATTCTATAATTAAATGAATGAATCTGCCATAATGAATGAACAGGTCTTTTCGGGAATAACAAGTTGTTTCAATTTCCAAGACCAATCCATTAATAGCTTTTTCCTATAAATAGATGAGAACTCTTTGTAAAGATTCATTCTTGTTTCCATTCCTCTATTGAAAATGTCTTCTAAGGACGTACAGCAAAAGAATGAAGTCTCCATGAAGGTTGAGGACGTCATTGAGACGCGCTTCGTTGAGCCAATTGTGTCAGGCCCGACCGAAGCAGGCGAAAGCTCTTCTACACCCAAGCCAGCACAAAACATCCTCACTTTCTTAGTAGAGCCAGGGAAAACTCCTGAAGAAGAGGCACTAAGGATGGCTGCCTGCAAGTTTTTTGTGAACTCAGATTTTGAATTCGATTCTTATAACAAAACCGATAAAATGCCTGACTGGCAAATTGTGGTCCATTGTCATGAATTATCCGTCGAGGAATCCCGAAACGATAAATGACATAGTGTTTGATGAAGCTGATCACATTAGATGTTTTCACTTCAGTAAGGGGAACTGCTTCTGCCTACTTAGAAAAGTAATCGGTTATAGCCATTATAAACCGATATCCTTTAACAGAAGGAGGGTTAATCGGACCAATGATATCCATACCCTAAGCTTCGAAGGGCCAAGAAGCTGCTGTAGGATGTAGAAATTCAGAAGGTTGGTGGATAAAGTCAGCATGAATCTGACATGCTTTATACCTTCTGGCGTAATCCACAGCATCTGCTATCATGGAAGGCCAATAATACCCCATTCTTCGAATGCCATCTTGTAACTTCGGACCTGGTTGATGAGCACCACAGACACCATCATGAGCCTCACGGAGTGTCTATTTAGCTTCACTTTCTGAGAGACAGCGCAGCAAGAGTCCATCGTGTGAACGACGATATAACATATGTAAAGACGAATCATAGTAAAATCGAAATGATCGTCTCTTGATTGATACAGCTTCTTTTGGATCTTCAGGTAAAATCCCATGAACCGCATAATCAATGAATGGACTTCTCCAATCCTTCTGCTGGGAACTTGACTCTGTAGTATAACTCTGTTCAATATATAGATTATTCTTGACACAGAATAAGTCTCGGTCCAACAAAGTAATTATATTTTGTCTTCGAATTGGAACAGCCAAGTCTGCAGCTAAGCTAGCAAGAGCATCAGCTTCCACATTCTGAGAACGTGACAAAAATTCGATGAAGAATCCTTTGAATGAAAGGATCAACTCGATTACCACTTGATGATAAGGAATGAGATCAGGATTTCTGACTTCATAAGTTCCTCTAACTTGATTAACAATTAGTTGAGAATCTTCATAAGCGTCTAGGAACTTAATATCCAATTGTTTTTCTACTTGGAGACCAATCAACAAAGCATTATATTCTGCTACATTGTTAGAGCATGGCTCATTGAGAGAGTAGGCACGGTATATGACCATTTTATCAGGAGAAACCAAGACGATTCCTACTCCAGAGACAATATTACCTTTAGGTCCAACTCGTGATGCTTCATCAAAATATAATTGCCAGATGTCATCCTTCAAAGTCATGTTGCAATCCACGACTTCATCTGGAATGTCCTCATATAGCTTCGATGTTTCAGGTATAAGGTGAGCAGCTAAGAAATCAGCTAATACTTGACCCTTCACTGATTTTTGAGGTACATAAACCATGTCATAAGGAGTAAGCAACATCGCCCAGGTAGCTAACCTAGAGTTAAGAATGCTCGATTTTCTCATTAATATCCGAATGGGATTTATTCTGGAGATAACATGAATAGTCTGTCCTGTCACATAATGTCTTATCTTTTGGACAGCAAAAACTAAGGCCAGACATTCCTTTTCTACAGGAGTATACCTATGTTCAGCTCCGACCATCATTCGGCTAAGATAATAAATTGCTTGTTCATGCCCCATATCACTTTTTTGTGCAAGAAGAGAACCAAGTGAATGATCTAAAGCTCGAACATATAGCAAAAATGGTCTTCCTACCACTGGAGGTACCAGAATAGGTAGATTTGTAAGGTATTACTTGATGTCATTGAAGGCTTTCTGACACGCTTCATCCCAAACAAATGATACACCCTTCTTTAATAGACGGGAGAAAGGTTGACATCTCCCAGGGAGATTAGATATAAATCTTCTGATATAAGCAATACGACCCTGAAAGCCACGGAGTTCTTTCAGATTACGAGGAGGACGCATTTCAAGAATTGCTTTAACTTTATCAGGATCAACATGGATATCCTGAGAAGTAATGACAAATCCTAAAAACTTGCTACTGGAAACCCCTAAAAAAGACTTAGTAGGGTTCATTTTCAATTGATGTTGATGCATCAATTCAAATACTGTCTTCAAGTCTTGAATGTGATCATCTTTTGATCGACTCTTAATAGCAATGTCATCTACGTAACATTCAACTGTCTTCCGTAGATGTTCTTGAAAGATGTTGCTCATAGCCCGTTGATACGTGGTACCGGCATTTTTAAGACCAAACGACATAACCATATAGTAGTAAACCTCAAGGGGTGTACGAAAAGCAGTATGCTTCTCATCTTCTGGATGCATCTTAATTTGATTATATCCTGAGAATCCATCCATGAAAGACATGCGTTCAAAATCGCATGTATTGTCTATCATGACATCGATAATCGGAAGTGGAAATTCATTCTTTGGACAAGCTGCATTAAGATCTCGAAAATCTATGCAAACTCGGACTTTTTCATTCTTCTTCATAACAAGAACAATATTGGCAACCCAATCCGGGTGTTGTTCTTCACGAACAAAGCCACATGTGATCAGCTTTTTGACTTTCGTCTCAATTGTATCCATCATATCTGGTCGAAAACGCCGTTGCTGTTGTTTTACAGGCTTGGCATTAGGAAGAATATTGAGTTTATGAGTAGCAACTTTAGGATCTAGACCTGGCATATCCTTATAACTCCATATAAAAATATTAATATATTCTTTGATCAGTTTTATCAACTCTTCCTTTTCATCTTCAGAAAGGTTTTTACTGATGAATATTAGTTTGGACGTAGTTCCATCTCCAACATTAATCTGGACAATCTCATCCTCTGTAGGTGGCTGTCGCTGTTCAAAACGAAGTTCCCATTGAGTGTCCATCTGTTAAACACAAGGATCATTCTCAAATGGTTCAGATTCACCATCAGTTTGAACCATGTTTACTGAGAATATTTGCTCAGATTCATCATAATAATCTCCTCTAACATATGAGGAGTGAGACATATCAGATTTGATGAATTGGATTTCTTCCGAATCTGATGATTGTGAAGAGCTAGAAGAGAATTCTTCTTGTATATCGTCATTAAACATGTGGGACGGATCATATCCCAACCCTTGATGAGTTTTCTGATAAAACGGATCACCACTTAATGGTAATCGTCTACCCTTGTCTTGATTGAGACCTTGCATAGTCTTCAAATCATATTCCATATTCTGGATAATCTTGAGAGATTGTTGACTATATTTGTCAATTCGGATTCTTCGTTTATCTTTATCTCTCAGATCATCTGTCTGAGCAACAGGGATATTTTTAGCCAGGCCAAACACAATTTGGTACTTGTTTTTCTTATCAGACAAAATCACGAAATAAGATTCTTCGTGACGTCTATAAGTTACACAAGCTTGCGATGAAGCGACTACAGGAAGAAGATAGGAAGAAGATGTTAGGAACCTTTGAGCATAAGGTTCAACATCGACATGAGAAGAAAAGGAGTTTTTTTATGGTCAATGTATAAGGTTTCCTCTGTGTCTATGCCGTCTTTATACTGATAATTTTGATCATCAGAATATAAAGTCATTCTTTCAATATATTTGACAGCCATATACTCAAAAAGGAAATCTTCATTGATATTAGAAAGTACAGAATGATCAATATTTACATCATTTATAATTTGACTGCTACGCTTCGGATTAATCACTAATGGACCATCATCCGTCTTCTGCGTAGACTTGCCAAGATTGACGATCAATGGTGGTTCTGGATCATTCGTATGAGAAGTACACCCTTTGACCTTGATCATAAGAGGTTGAACTTGGCTTTTAGCAGGAACATTCACTGATTCCTCAGATGAAGCTTAAGTTCTTCCTTTGACCTTGATCATCAGAGGTTGATTGTTGACAGGTTGGGGTTTGATTCGCCCTTTGACTTTTATCTTCAAAGGTTGCTCTTCTGGCGGATCTTCATTAATAGACTGATCTTCGGTAGATGATCGATCTTCAGCTATGTCTGATATCTCTTTCACATGCTCTTATTTGTAGAGCATTAAATCAGAAAAATCGGCTTCGACACCCTTGAAAGGATTTATATCAGCAAACTTAGTCTTCACAAACCCTTGGGAATCCACGTACTTGAAGCATTGGTGGAGAGTTGAAGGCACGATGTTATGCTCATGTAACCACGGTCTTCCAAGAAGGATGTTGTAGGATACGTCTGAATTAATAACATAGAATGTTGCCATAGTTCGAAGATCACCAATCTGAATCTTCAGACGGATCTTTCTCGGTGGTTTACTCTTTCCAGAGTTGAAACCAAGGATTGTGGTACTAGTGTAAGTCAAATCACTAGTAGGAATCCTCAATGGTCTTAGCATACTTTGAAGAATTATGCTAATGGAAGACCCAGGATCAATATAAATCCTGTTAACTTCAGTGGATTCAATATACCCAGTGTAGCACAAAGGCCTGTCATGCTTGTTATGCTTCAACATCATATCTTCTTGTGTAAAGGTAATATTAGGAATTACCTCCATCACACTATGACATTGTAGGCATGACACTGGTATATTATCAGGAGTCTTGAGTTGAGCCAAGCAGGAGTCAGCTTGGAGCAAAGCTTCACTCAAGGTTTCGCGACTTTCTTTAGAAAGACGAAGCAACTCGAAGATAGGTAGTCGAGCCAGAGTATTAGCTAACTGGACTAGAATATCAAATTTATAGGGTTTCATCACCACCCCCTGACTGGAAGTAGACTTCAACGGGACGTCAAAGCGTACTGCTCTCTGTTTTCCTTTTTCAACCATAGATGGTTTAGCAGGAACAGGAGACGGTTGAGTTGGTGGTGTTTCAACATTCTCTGCTTCTTTGGAGGATCCCTCATAATCTTTATGGTACTCTTTCCCAGATCTTGTACTAGCAAAGGTTTTTTCTTCAGACTCAGAAGAAGGAAGTACCATATTGCAGGATATAGTCTTCCTTCCCTTAGCCTTCTTCTTACGAAGATTGTTATGAGGAACCTCAGAACCCAATCCAACAGTAGATTTTTGACTTTGAATTTGTAAAGGAAGTCGTATTCCTTTATCATAATTCAAACCTTCTGCCTTTTGAAAGTCATAACCCATTTTTTTCATGAGAAGGACAGATTGCTGACTGTACAAGTGAGTGGGCAGCGGACTTTTAACAGGTGGTTCAATAGAGGAAGAAGAAGAGATCTCTGTAACTACAGGAGAATGAGGAATATAAGTCTCTGTAGCTACGGGAGGAGAAGGATTCGGGATACGAGGAAAAATTCCTACAGGAGCTTTTTCATAAGCAGCGAAGACTTGTTGTACCCTGTATAAGGGAATACTATTCATGGCTAGCCATTGCTGATGAGTAAGCTTGAGCTTGGTAGGAGGAGCCAGACTTGGAGGACATATGTTCAATCCTCTCAGTCTATCTTCCAAAGGAATGCCATCTCATAGATGATCCAAATCATCAGGATCTGGAATAACATAAGAAATCATGTTGCAGGTTTTAATTTTATTACCTTTCTTGGATTTTGAAGTTTTACCTTCATCTTCCATTTCATGTACTAAGTCAGGATGTACCTACATAATTTCACCATTCTTTAATGTAAGATGCAACAATCCTTTATTTTCTTCTCTGGCAGGCGGGATATTCACAATCTTCATCGTCGCCTTCGGAATTGGGACAATCCCATCTGGTATTTGTTGAGAAGAAAAATCTCTGAATTGAAGAGAAACCATATTGGTTGTGACCGTATGCTCATCGTTAGTTAAAGAGATGGCATTGGCATTAATCAGCTCTTAGATTTTCTTCTTTAGGACATAACAAGCCCTAGTGGGATGATTGATGTATCTGTGATAGATACAATATTTGGGATTGTCAGTCAGATTTACCTCATTAGGCCTCTTTGGCTCCGGGATCTGGAGTTTGCCACTCTTCACCAGACATTAGAATATCCCTGGGATATCACTCTCGTCAAAAGAATATTCTTCTTTTGGCTTAGAAGACTCCTGATTATTCGATGTCGTTTTATTTTTGGAAATATTAGCCATAAGGGTGTCCATTCCTTTTGCATTACGATTGCAAGAATTATTACTAGGATTACCTTTCTTTCCTTTATCCTCTGAGGAAAAAATTATCCCATGTTCATGAGCCAACCTACCATTGGTCTCGGCAGAAACTGCTGCTATAATAAACGAAGCCCAATCTGTGAATTGGGAACCCGTAAAGACAGCAATGGATGGTCGCAGATTCATCTTGCATGTATCAATTAATGCTGAATCTGGCATACCAGGAGGCATCTTTAGAGTCGCCTGTCGGAAACGTTCAATGAACGTCCGAGTATCTTCTTTCTCCTTTTGTTTAATTTCTATTAAGGAGGACATGTTCATGTCCATACCTCCTTCATAGAAGCGGAAGAGAAACATTGCCTTAAATTCGTCAAAAGACGAAATGCAATTGTTGGGTAAACTATGATACCAGTCGTAAGATGAACCCGTCAAACACCCAATGAACACTCGAGTGAGAAGAGCATCAATTTTTTGCAGATGTAGAGTCATAATATCAAAGTAATTGATATACTGACTAGGAGAAGCTTTTCCATCAAATAATACCATTGATTGTGGCTTAAATTTCGGTGGAAAGGGTACATCATTCCAATGAGGAGGATAAGGTTGCTTAATCCCTAACCTCTGGAGCTGATTCTTGTGCTTCAAAACTTCAAACTGTGCTTTGAGCTCACACACTACTTGAATGGCTTCACTGGTTTGAGAAAGCACATTTGATTGAATGGTTGTTGGATGTACCGTAACCCCCACCGGAGATGGTAGATCTTCTGGAATGATGGGATCTGGAGATGCAGAATTTTGGTTAACAGCAGGCTCTTGAATATTTAAAGGTATATCATCCCCTTGACTATCTTGAGTTTGTGCTGCTACCTGCACCGGTGTTACTATTGCCGGTTGAGCAGTTTGTTCAGCCGTAATTATCTGGTGCATGCTTTGCATCATATTAAGTATATCTTTCAGTGAATGCTCAACGACAGTGAGACGTTGTTCTGTATTAGCAGATGACGTCTCTGGTTCATCTCCAATAGCGTAGGATTCAACCTCTCTTGAAGATACATAGGGATTAGTATAGAGGTATGAATCGACACTATCAGTTTCGGACTCAAAAGATTGAGTACCCCAGCTTCTGGATCTGAAGTCTGCAACTGTCTTTGTCTTCTTGATCGAGTATTCTGATATACTCCTTCAAAGGAATCAAGAAGTCTGTTGAATTGTTGTTGACCTAGAGTTTGGGACGTGTTCCGTCTAGGACGTCGTCCTCTGTTGGTATGAGATGCCATGTTGACTGATGCATATGACAACTCATGTTCTTGGTCATCATCTTATTGTTGAGGCGCATTAAAACTTAACCGGTCAAAAACTGATCGTTTAGAAGTCGAACAACAACATTTAATTACAATCTGGTGACACTCACAATGGTGATTTTCTTGGGGGAGTGTCACGGAAGATTGTCTATTTTTACGCTTTTGCATTAGCAATTCACGTAAATCAGAAGGAGTAGATGGAGTAGTCTTCTTTATTATATTTGGGGTAGAAAAATGTTTAGTCCCTTGTGTATAAAGAAGATTACTGGCTGCATTCGCAGAACCAAACTGTACATTTTTACGTGCTTGGAGTTGCGTACGTAAATCCTAAAATTTTTGAGCACGAAGGACTCCATCTTCATTGCGTGTAATTTGTAAGTTTGCTACCTTACGTACAGCAGTATAAGAAGGTTGTTGGTTGAAAATAGAAGTTTTACCAACTATTTTTTTATGCTTCATGCGTGTAGGTACATTCACTTTAGATGCAGAAGCATCATTGTGAATTTTATCTACACTGTCACAGACATGAGATTTACCTTTACGCATAGAGCGCAAAACATGAGTATCTGCCACGTCATAAACGGGAGATTTTCATTTACGTGTAGAACGTAAATTTTGTGTCTACAACATCACAGACGGGAGACTTATTGTTACGCTCAGAACGTAAGGCATTGGAGTCTGCCACGTCACAAACGGGAGACATGTTTTTACGTCCAGGACGTAAAACCTAATTTTTACGCCCAGGGCGTAAAACCTGATTTTTACGCCCAGAGTGTAACACTGGAGAGTCTGCCAGGTTACAAACGGGAGACTTGTTTTTATGCGTATGGCGTATCACCGAAGTAGAGACTGCCTCATCACAGATGGGAGCCTCTACAACAGGAGTAGGAAGGATTCCTTTGCCTGCAGAGACAGTAGGGAGATCCGAGGATGCCTTGGATTTGGGAACCCAAACTTTTTGTGCCTTCTGCAATTTTTGAACATTGGAGCAACGAGTGCTACCCCCAGTCCGGAGCATTTTTTCGTAGGCAGTCTGGTCGAAATGCACAACCAGAGTCTTCTTGGTCGATCCAATCGACACATCATCGTATTGAGCAATTGCCTCCTCGTCAGAGGAGAAGGTCGTCCCCAGCAGAGTCGCCATTTTATTTCACTTAACAAAATGCCTAAAAATCGGCTTTTGAAAATAAAACATGAAAGAGTACAAAAAAGTACAAATTGATCTGGGAAGTATTACTATGGAAGTCTGATCTGAAGGCGATCACTTTGTTCCTTGGACCATACGATGATGAGGAAGATCACTGCTAGAAGATGAACAACTGGAAGAACTAAGTCACCAGAACGGTATCGACGCACTTGGGCACTGATGGCGAGGTCGAATGCTTTCCTGCTTTGCTTCACTCTGTTCTGGAAGAAAGGTTGAAGAAGAATGCTCTGGAAAATAAAAATTTTTCGGCTCTGATCTCTATGTATTCTCCTTTGTCTCTCTGTGTGTGTCTCATATAAAAAAATAAGTCTATTTATAGACTTGGCTTTTTGTGCGTAAAACTTAGCAAAGTCCTGTCTTTACGCTGGTAACTGCCACCCATAACTGAAGTCCTCCTCTATATACGTTGACACGTGTCCCATTATCTCAATAAGAATAGGATGCACGTACACACGTTCTTCGAGATATGTGGCATGAAAGCCACGTAAGCAAACCACGTTCCTAAGTAGTCAGGAAGGATCGGGCGTAAAAATAACCTAAATATACTCTGAGCGTAAAGTAGTAGACTAGGCGTAAAATAGCCCTAAAATGGACTTCTCGTATAAAGTGGTTAATAAAACAACCTTGAGCGTAAAAGTAGCCCAAATAAACTTTATGCACACGTCAACTTTGAGCGTAAAAAGCTCATATAGTATTCATGCATAAAAGAAGCCATAATGTGAGCGTAAAATAGCTCAGTCCATATACTAAACGATAATATTAGTTTCTGTGTAAAACAAATCCCTTCAAATTCTGTGTTATACGCTGTCAGTAGATCTTTATGTCAGACCCATTATCACTTTACATTAAATACATGATTTGACAACCTGTCCTTGGCGTAAAGTAGCTGACTTGTCCCTGGCGTAAAGTAGTTGGCGTAAAATAGCTCATTTTGAGTGTAAAGCTCTATCTCTTTGACTCAGTCTATGAAGCACTTTTTATGCTCCTACAGAAGGGAGATTAGCCAAAAAGCTATCCCTCTTAGACTGAGCTGGCATAGTTTGCGCAGGGGTTGAAGTGGCAGTAGGCGCATTGGCTGGTTGCGCATGAGAATCTTTGACAGATGAACTTTTGGCCACAGACACTGTAGCTTGTGCAGCAGGAGTTTTGACTTCAGAGTGCTTGAGTTGCATTCTGATTGATGGAGTGGTGGACTGCGCAGGAAAAGTTGCAGCCAACTGTGCCAGGGAAAGAGGAGTCTTGCACTTTGCCAGAGCAGCATAGGAAGTGGTTTGTGCACTGGCAAGAGGATCAGTATACTGTGTATGGGCAGTAGAGGCAGCAGACTGTGTAGCAGTTTTGGAAGCAGAGACAGCAGACTGCACAGAAGATTGCGCAGAGGATTGTGCAGAGGACTTTGGAGTCCACACTGAACAGACTTTGCTCTTGGCAAAAGTTGCAGTGCGACGAGTAGTCCCGGAGTTGATCATCGCCTCGTAGGCCGTCTGGTTGACCTTTACAACCAGCGTCTTCTGCGTCTTTCCGATAGACGCAACGTCACATTGAGTTGTCACTTCCTCGTCGGAGGAGAAAGTCGTCCCCAGCAGTGTAACGCCCCAGTCCCAAAATACGTAGGACTAGAACGTAATCATGCCAGCTGTATACATACGAAGTATATGGACCCTCGTATATATACATAAGCTGTAAAATGCAGTAACCAAGGTACTAAATCTCATCCACAAAGATAAATATGATATAAAAGCAACTTTGAATTTGTCATGTATACAATCGTTGGGCGGAGACAAATCCACTACCAACAAGTAATGAAAAATACATGGAAAATAAAAATGAGTTTGGCGGGCAAAGCGAAGACGAGCAAAGTGCAAACATCCTCGAAGAGATAGTGACGATCATGGCCACGGCTAGAACACCTGCGAAACACAAGAACACACACACCTGGCGAGATAACCAGGTCCTCAGAGGGACGTAACAAGATACAATAAACATGCCATATAAATACTGAATATAAAATATGCCACAATCAAAGAAAGTGACAAGACACAAATAAGGTAAACTAACCAACTAAAGTGAACATGCAGTTGAGAACAAACCTTCCGTCGCATGAGCCCTGGCTGTAAATAGAATCTAGTATAGTCCCCACTTGGGCACCAGTGACCGAGAGCATGACGTTCAAAAACGACAGTGGCCAACCTGAGAGGCTCATACCCGTATCTCCAGCAGAGCTTCCAGGTTACAAGGGAAGTGCAATCGAAGCCCATACGACAAGGAAATATTCTCCCCACCCAATGTACCCATTATGTCGCATCCACGAACATGTACACTACTAACCATCAAGTCTTCTAACATACAACTATTGACAGTTAGACCTAATGCACGTCCTGTACGCATCAGTGATCAGCCAACACGCAAGTTCGTAGACTATATGCTACTCAGAACTCACACATCTCGTGGCACAATAGTGTCAAAGTTTATGTAATGTACTAAACTAGTGGTAGTCCCTTAACTCTAGGTCCATATGCAATCAAAGGATAAATAACAAGGTACAGCTAATATCACAGAGCAGGCAGTAATCAAGAACTAAAAATAAATGAATAGTGATATGTAATAAAATGCAAACTAAAAATAAACAGTATGATGGCAATATATCTTGCCTGGTGGGGTACGATGATCCGTCAAATCTTGTGGTCCAATAGCCATGTTCATTGTGTAGCGGTCCGAAGTCACAAAAATATAGGACGAACGATCAGTGATGATAAATGAAGAAGATTTTGCGGGATAGCAAACGATTTGTAGAAAATATTTATAAGAATTGAATATTAGATTTTTATCATCAAAATAATATTTTAAATAAATATATACTTTAAAAAGTCGAAATCATTTTTCAGCAAAAATATGCTCATAGATAGGAACAATATTTTGTTAGTTAAGATAAGGTTGATAATTATTTGAAAATACTTTGAAAATTATTCTACAAATTGGAGTCTACATTTTTCTTATTCAAAATATATAAGAATAAAAAACAAAAAGTAGATTTTTGTCAAAATAATTTGCAGGTTAACATCTACATATAAAATACCATAAACTAATTTAATGGTAATTCTCACAAATATAAAATATATCGATATTTAATTTATAGGAACATACTATTTGTAACTAATATACAGTAAAAATAATTATGATAATAATGTTATTATTTATTATTATCAAGGTATCAGAAAGTATTGTATCGCTATCAATTAAAAGTAATGCTATTATCAAAAATAATAATAATAGTAATAATAATAATAACAATAATAATAATAATAATAATAAAAACAGTAAATAGTATAACCTAATAATAGTAATTAATAATAATAACTGATATTAATAACAGTAATAATATAACATAATAATAGTAATAATAATGATAATAATAAATAAATAATAATACACCCAAAACCATTCACTTCTTTCCCAATTCGTAATCACTGAGAGAGAGGGAGAGAGAGGAGGAAGCGGCGGAGACTCACCAGCGGGTTTCGGCGGAGGCGGCGACCGGAGGCGCGCTGGAGAATCGCAGCAGCGGCGGCAGCTGCGGACCAGAAAGCCGCGATGGTCTGCGGTGGCCCCATGCGCGGTGGCGCACGGAAGGGGGCGGCTGGATCGGGAGTGCGCGCTGGGGTTTGGTGGTGACGGCGCTGCTCCGGACGGCGGGAGCGGTGCTCGCTGGAAGTCGAGCGGGGTGGCGCTCACGCGACGACGGCAGAGGAAGCCGGATCCGGTTGGATCTGGCGGAGGGAGGCGGCGCACGGTCGGTGCTCGACGTGGTCGATAGAGGGCTGTCGGCTGGAGGACGCGGCACGAGGACGGCCGTGGTCATCTCTGGAGGGGGTCGGCGGTAAGGGGGCCTCGACGTCGTGGCGCGACGGTCGTAGTTCGAGGTGAGGGTTTCGATTTTTCCTCCCCCTTTTTTTGTGTGGTGGTTTCTGGGTTGGACGATGGTGTCCTGGCAAGAGGGTGGCCGGTCGTCGGCGTTGGCACTGGTGATGGTGACAGCGGAGGTGGTGGTGTGGGGCGATGTCGGGACAGTGGCGGTGGTGTTTGATAATAATGGTGGTGGTCGGTGGTTGCCGAGGTAGTGGTGCTGCCGGCTTTGGCCGATGGGGTGGCGAAGGGGATGTTGATGATGGCGATGGTGGCTGTATTGTCTGGTGGTGGTGGTTGCGTCGGGGTGATAATGACGGCGTGGGTGTGGATTTGTGTTGTGGGGGAACCGAATAGGATTAGGACTCGTGTTGTGTCGGGGAATGTCCGACACGGCGAATATGACGGGGAGAGGTGTCCGAAATGTCGGACACGAGGAGAACCTTGTATGTGTACTAGAAGAATATAGTGGATATGATCTGGACTCGGACACGATACACAATGGGGTAGAAATTGTGGTTGAGAATTATGGAGGAGTACCTCTCCTTTTATAGGAGGTGGGAATACCCAGTTGGATAATCATTAGGATTAATTTAAACCCAATCAAATCCAAATTCAAATTAAAATCTAATTTAAAACTAGATAATCTAAACTCAATTTATGTATTAATTCTATCCTTTAACTATTTAAATTAAATCCAAAAAATTAAATCGAGATTTAAAATGGCCACAATAAATTTCAAATATATTTTCCAAAAATACCAATAATAATAATTTCGAAAATAATAATATTTTTAAATATCTTTTGAATAATAAAATATTAATATAATCATTTCAAAAATGAAATTATATATATGAATAAAAATTCATGCACCTCATGTTAAGAATATTTGCATAAAATAGTAATTCTAAATTGCCACTATTAAATAAGTTAGCCTTTTATAATTAAATAAAAATAATAATAAGATTTGGCCATCCCGATACGATACTTTTCACAATTTTAAAAATATATAAATACAAATAAATATTAAAATAAATGTTTTCCAAAAATATGTACGCTCGCATATATTCGTACTCGTCGAGCATTCACGAATAAACGTAATTTGCGCGCACTGTATAATACGACTACACGGCGTACAAAAATTAAAATAGTACCAAAAATATATAGTAGAAATTTAGGGGTTTTACAAGCAGAGTCTCCATTTTGTTTGCAAAAACAAAAGTGTTCTTTATTTCACAAACTTTGTAAAAAGATTACAATTGAATTCTGGAAAAGTACAACTATAGGAATCCGATCTGAAGACGATCGCTTTATCCCTTGGATGATGTGAACTTTGAAGACGGTAGCCTCTGAAGAATGCAGCAGCACTTTGGCAAGAACTCTTGATCTCTGATGATGATCTTGAATGATCCCTGATCTCTGATTCTCTATCTGATCCCCATTATGAAGGACTTGAAACTCTATTTATAGAGTTCTAGAAAATAACTAATTAGTAGTTATTTCTGGATTACGCAGGATGGATTGCGCAGGCATTGGACTGCGCCGGCAGTTACTCGATCGTGGGCCAACTGTATGAGACACGTGGCATTGTTTGATTGAAATACGCTTGGTCATGTACAGACGGTTGCCATATGGTGAGCAATTGATGGCATGTATGCCACGTACAGAATGTTATATATCTTGATGGATTGTGCCACTTGAACTGCGCTAGCATCAGACTGCGCTTCCAATGGATTGCGCTAAGACTCGGATTGCGCTGAGGTTGAGCTGTCAGACTGTGCTGGCTTTTGGCCGCTGGACCGTACTAGACAGCTGTCATGGCCGCGTGGCACAAGAAACGAACAGTTTTCTCGTTCTTCGGGCTGTCAGTTGTTAGAAGATCTAATTTTGTGTCAGGTAATGATGACGTTGCCACGTCAGCTTGCCCGCTTGGATGGGTTCGCAGTTTAGCTTGCGCAGTTGAGTTGTTGCGCAATCTATCTCCTATGCAGTTTATTTGAAGGATGCACAATTTGATTTTTATTGCTTCTTTGATGGGTGTAACTTGATTTTTAGGACCTACACCATACAGTCACGCGGGTAGCATCACGATGTAGCAACGACGACCGTCAAGATGCTGCCATAACACCCCCATGATCCGAAGAACCCCTGGCAAGTCCTCTAGGCATGACTCCTTCTTTCCGACGCACGAAACAGCCAATTCGTACATTTTGCACGAAATCCCGTCGTGATGCACGATTTGGAGTAGTCAGAATTGTGCCTCGGAACAACAACTTTGTGCTTATTTTTTGGATGATCCGACAGTTGGATCAACAATCCATTTCTTCCGTCACCATCTCGGTATATACCCCTTCTCTCCTCTAATGTTTCAACCATTAATTCGATCGTTTGATAGATCAAAACTAGCCGTCAAGTTGACCATTTAAATTGCGTTATTTTTGGACAGATTCGTGGAGCCAACTTCTCAGATTCGTTCCCCTCTCGTTGGAGCTTCGGTTGACGAACCACCAACTCCAGCTCGTAGTAGGTATAATCACCTTTGTGCCACACAAAATTCAGCTTTATAGGACATCATTTGGTTGGTTGAAATCGACGCCAAAGTTGGCCTCTCAAAACCGTAAATTATAACTTGTAGAATTCCAATTTTGAGCCCGGGACTCCGAATTCCAGTTCCGACACCACCAGTGGACTCGTGGCATCGTTCTGGCGTAAACTCCTATAAAGTTTGCTAGATTTGAAGGACGTGGACCCCGACACGTATTTTGGTGCAAGGTGGGCCCTATAGTCCGAATCAACGGACCATTTTGAGATCGACTCATCAGAATCCGATTTTGGATATACCTTTGGGTTCGTATCTTCATTCCGGGCACGTTGACATATACTTTGTTAGGTTTAGTAGACTTTGGCACCAGCATGCATTTTCGTGCAAACCGGATTCCAAATGTTCGGGTCAACGTGTCATTTTGAGATCGACTTATCGAAATCCAATTCCGGATATACCGTTGGATTCATATCGTCATTCTCGACACGTGAACATATAATGTAATGCCCCAGTCCTATAATACATAGGACTAAGTACGTCAGCATGCCAGCTGCATATATACGAAGAATACACCAATGTGTGGTATCCTCGTATTTGTACATAAGCTGTAAATAATGTAACATGATAAGCCACAATATAAATAACTATATCTCATCCACAGCTCAACATATAATGAATAATAAGTCTCAATAATAAAAGAAGTCAAGAGATAGTCGGGTGGACATACCTACTCCAAACAGCTATGAAAAATAGTCTCAACTAAATGGAGTCCAACCTCCTCAAAACAGAAAGATAAAGATAAAAGATGTCCACTACATAGTCTCAGATAATAAAGAGAAAAACTAAGTATCAGTGGGAGATTCCTTGTTATCGATGTAAGAAGGATCCAAAGCTGCTCCGTACTCCTGGGGATAGTCCTGCTCGTCTAATCCGGGAGAGATCACCAGGTCCTCAGAGGAACGTAATAAGATACAGAAAAATATATCGAAATAACTGAATATGTAAACATGCAACTATAACACTACAGGATCTCCTAACCGTCTATGTGAGATGTACTTTGAGGACAACGTTCTACGTAGGGGCTGTAGGATCAAAATAGTAAATAAAGAATAACAGTAAGTAGCGCTCATCCGAGTCGCTATCGGCCAGGGGCAGAAAGTAGCGCTCATACGAGTCACTATCGGCCCACAAATGTGTGTAAAAAGTAAATGTAGCCCCTACCCTAGTAGCTGTCCCCTCCCCCCAATGCTCCTTTCCAAGATGTATCCACAACATGTCCAGTTGGCAACTGCTACGGCTTCTAACTCGACACACTAATAGCAGTTACCTCCTATCCGTCGTACGACCCATACGTATCGATGGCCAGTCGAGTACGCAGGTCCGTGTCCTATATAACTAACTCATCTCATGTGTCAAGGCCATAGGAGATATGAAAATATCCGACACTCATAAGGTGGTCGTCTAACACTAGGTTGACATGCAAAATCAGATATAAAATAACGAAAATGACTAAATCTAGTCGCCTGCACCCCAAGTGTGACTTGGACGCACAATATAAACAAAATGACAAATAAGAAGAAGAAATATGCAATAATAAAATATACTAAAAATAAATGAACACAATCAGAATATATGGCAAGGTATACTTACCTGTGGTGCGAAGAAGGAAATCCCGCAGTCGCAAGCGGTAACACCAAAAACTCACAATTCACAGATGACTCCGGATGTTGAAACAAACATCAAAAACGTTTCCGATATAAAAGATATCTCTAGGAAACGTATGTCCAAAAGTCTAATTATGGAACATGGGCAAAATCATAATTTCAGGTCGAAACGATGTCCGTCGCTGGACCCGTTTGCACTGAAATGCGTGTCACGCCCCAGTACCGGAATACGGGGACGGACGTCGACCAGCTACACCGTATAAGGTACTAATACGTTATATGGCGATGAAGGCTATCAATTTTTTGTTGGATATCCTAGCATGCAAGTATCTATGGCCTAAATTCGATCTCATATCCACAAGCTATAATACGAAAAATAACTACTAGAGAAAGAATCATATAGAAAGCAGGAAGTACTCATATGATAATCAAGAGTCTACAGTACAGGATAATAATGTAGACGGGTATACCTTCCCACAGTTCCTAGCTTGGTCGGAAACTGAAGCACATCTCCCAAGTCAAGTCTGAAAGATCCACAGGGTCGGTCACAGGCAATCTGGGAACAATTTAGGGTTGGTCAGGCCAACCGTAGCAAGTACCAGAAAGGAAGGCTCGAGGACGGGCGAAGAAAAGCCAGTAGGATAAAATATGACATGAATAGCATATATGAATAGTAAAGAAGGGTAAGGATCGTGCGGTACCAATGCTAACAATCCACATTTAATGTAGCTAAATAACCAACAATCATCACAATCTCCCTAACGTCCAATAATACCTGCATCGCCAACCGAAACTCGCAGTCTGTCAACGAAACAGTAATCCACCCCTATATCAAACAAGAATAAGGGAATGAATTTCCACGTCGGGGCAGCGTTACGGGCCAACCAGCTTAGCAAGCAGCAATCCATATAATTTAGGTGAATAAGCGGCCACTCAAATGTCTACGGCTGTCTAGGTGGAGGTTGGGTTACCCTAACAAAGCAAAAAATATAGGAATTCTAAGATCGTGCCGTCCCAGCAGGGCTAGCGAGGCCAAGTATATCAAGACTAGATGAGCATCAGTCACTCGTAAGACCACCGGGCTCTGCATGTCACCACCGGTCCCTCGTAAGGCCACCGTGCTGAGCATGCCATGTATATAAAGTATAGTAAAGTAGCCGGATACTGCCATCCTCTAATGTGAACGGTAACAATATCCATGGCGGCCAGCCTGCAGGTCATGACTAATGTCTGGGATAAGGCTAGTATTGCACGATCTCGGAATTCCGTTCCCTCCCAATGCTTCTACCAGTTTAAGTTGCCTAGATTATCCATACATTTATCCGAAATCACATGCCGTGGTCACATGATCATCCTCCTAGATGTCGTACCTCAGTACGAAAATGCTAAGTAAGAATCAACCTCGGCACCTATAGTCCCAGTTGTGATTCATCCTCAGTGTTATGCAACAAGCAAGCAAGCAATCCTGACCACGCTAAGACTATAGGCCAACTACCTGATATCCGTACAAGTAATGATATAATATAGCTAGAATATCAAGATGGCATCGCAATGCCATATAATCATGGAAGTAGAACTCCAAGTGCCAGCAGATAAGGAGTACCGCAGTGCAAAATTAGGGCCAGTACCTCAAAGGGTAAGCTGGACTTATAGTACGGATACAAGTAGTCATATTGGAGACAAGGTCAAATCTGTCCGTCACATGAAATCATCTGCCCACATCGTCGTATTAATATCAGGTCAAGTACAAGATCAGAATCTCTACTATAATATCCCATCAAGTATACAAGGGAGCCTACATCTGTAATCATCAAGTCGGTCTATCCACCAGATCAATCTATCAGGAGTCTCCCATCCACGATGGAGTGAATATCATGTCAAGAAAAATAATCACCAAATACCAAGCTCATCACTACAAACAATGCTAGGACCTCTGGCTCACAAGAATCCTCTGAATTAATGATCGTAAGCTATCAGCAAACAAGTCTCACTACTTCCAAGATATAACAATCAAAACAGGTTCTGGGCGCTTGGGAAGTCGAGTAAAAATATATAATAATACCCTCGATATTGTCCTCGTTCCGCAAAATATTTGCGATCATCAAAATCCAAGAATCTACATAGTCATTTATGATCAAATTAGAACATCATCAAAAGAAATAGCAACACTATCCAAGAATCCATATGAGTCTACATGTGACGCCTCTGAACCAGAATACTATAGAGCGGAGGACAGACATAGCCAGCTACGTACATTGAAGTGTAACCCACCTCGATGTATGGTCACGATTGTCTAGATGCATGAGGGTTTTACTACAAGCCAACAGTCCCTTATGGTCAAGAATAAACCTAGTGTCTCAATAAAAAATAAGTAAGTAAATGTAAAAAGATGGTAGATCATCAGACATACAAAGTAAGGCGTCCCATATATTACATATACAGATGATCATGAAGCTAGTCATACAAAATACAATGACTAGCAAGATTTTAAGTCATACATAATCAACCCTAGGATTTGTCAATCATGTTACAGCCCTTAGACAGACAGGAATATAAATTTAACACAAGCTAACACTTGCTCGGAGGCTAAACGCTTCAAAAGAATAATTTATAATAGAGTGGAAGAGCAAAATAAAACCCACTCGTTGCCAGGGTTGTGCCTAGTATTCACCATCTGGCTGGAAGGCTGGAAGATCCTCGGGTGATACTCCAAAATCTGGCCATACAAAACCAGCTGGATCAGACCCCAGAAAGAGCAAGTGCCACAAGGGAGGCTTCACTTAAGAACTAAAACTAGTATATTAGCACATAAAGACATAATGATAACGAAAGACATGAGTTAGAGGAAATAGGGTGATAAACGATAAGATAACTAAAGGACTATTCCGGTAACCAAGTTACAACCCGTAAACCAAACAAGGACCGGAGTTGTAACCCTTCACCTGAACAGAACTTAGTCTCTAACCTATTATATGTATAACGTACAGTATAATCAGTAACGTGCTAAAATAAACATATACTGGACTTGTCTAGGCAAGACCATACTAGACTCCATCCATCAATCATGGCCAAGCAATGAGTACGGCTTGATACTTTAACTAACTAGGGTTATCACATGCTTAGTAACTAACAAGATGCATCGAGATGTTCCAACAGCCACAAGCCCTGCATTCTTAGCCCAGGTTATCTGGTCACAAGTTGAGAGAGTTGGATTAGGTGACTTGGGGGTGCAACACATGACAGTGGGCTAGAAATGTGCCCTACTCGACGGCAGGCTACAAGTCCAATTAGAGCGCCTAGATAACGGGACTGCTTGTAGCTGGGAAATCTCTTCTTGGACTACTTGATCAATCTATTCATTATCCTAGTCAGATTTAGTATGAATCCCTGACCGTGGAAATCAGGAATTCATGTCCTAGACATGATGCAAGATGAGACATGTGGCTTGTACCGATACAATCAAGAGAAATCATCTACGGTGTCAAGACGCGAGTTACATGTTACTTGTCAAGATTACATGTCATGTAATGTTACTTATCAAGTCAAGAGTGCATCACAATGGACCACCATCAAGGATTATCATGTCAAGTTACTGGTCAAGAGTGCACCACAACGGGTGACTATCAAGAGTTATCATGTAAAGTCACATTATCATGTCGTGTTCATGTTAGCGCACCACAACGGATCACTATCAAGGAGTTGTTAGAGAGCGTACGTGCCATACCAAGATCGTGTTTAAGCTCAGAGTATATGTCCAACATGGAAAATAACATTATAGGACTAGTCAAGTAGAGAGTACAAACAAGGTCACAATCCACACTAAGGACCATGGGGTGTCATGAAAAGAACACACCCAAAAATTAATCTGCTGAGAGTGGCATGCGCCTAAGGCTATGCGCCTAAGAGTAAGCGCCCACATGTATGCGCCCACATGAGTGAGGTAAGGTGCATGGTCTATTCACCAACATACATGAGTGAGGCAAGGAGTATCATGGAGAGACAATAGTTTTGGAAAGGCATACGCCCGGAGCTATGCGCCCATATGCTTGCACATGCATGTATGCACCCAAAGGCTGGAGTCAAGGTATCCTGAAGAAAGTCAAGAGACTCACTCTATGACAAGTGCGCACATGACAGGATCTATGCGGCCAAGGAAGGAGACAAGGCGCACTTGTGCGTATGCAAAACAATGTGCCCAAGCCAGGGAGGGCCTTGGGGCTATGCGCCCACAAGAGAAATTAAGGGAGACTTGGGCGCATACATATGGCTATGCTCCCAAGGAAACGTGCAGTGGGCGCATAACAAATCTATGCGCCCCATCACTGTGCTTCTTCCCTAACACGAGAGCACGAGTTCATTGAACCCATGAACTTCTCAAGATCATAAGTCACTCAAAACAAATCGAAATCCGGATTTTCAAAGGTCTAACTTGAGTAAAATTGAATTCTTTACAACATGGAACAATAAACTTGAAAACAAAAAAGTTTGAGAGATTAAAACCCAAGAAAATCAAGTTTTACATAAACCTAGATCTACAAAAACTAATCCGTCAAAACCAAAAATACCAGGTACTAAATAGCCTTAGAATCATGTAGGAAGATAATGGAACAACAAAAATAGAGTTCCTCCATAAAGTAAGCTAGCACTTGCCTTTGGAAGTGGAGAGGTTTTAATGGAGAAGAAGAAGTTATGGGAAATAATGAAGAGAGAGAAAGAGTAGTTGGGTTATAAAGGGGTGGTTTCATCTTGAACCAACTTGGTTCAAACTTAGCCAAAATAATCCAAGCCAAGCTAAACCAAGACCTGACCAAGCCAAGCCATGCTAGATAAATCAAAATATGGGTCGGGAGTCCGTACACGTATACTGAAAATACATATAACAAAAAATGGGAGTGATAACTCTACCCACCTTAAAAGAATTCCGTCCTCGGAATTTAATCAAGAGGCTAGAGATGTCAGGGCAAGCTATACTAATAACGAACAATCTATGACTAGCAGTTAATCGAGCAATCATTCATATAAGTAAGGAATTAAAAACATAAGGCATAAGGAAGACATTATACCTTACGAGTCAAACAGGTATGGATATCGCGATCGGATATCATCCTCACGCTCCCACGTTGACTCACCCAGAGAGTGATGACCCCAAGCAACAAGAACTAAACTAATAGTCTTGTTCTTGAGTATCTTCTCTCTCCGGTCCAATATGGTACGGGTCTTTCCTCATACGAAAGGTTGGTACCAACAACCAATTCTGAATGATCAAGGACATGACTCGAATTTGGGATATACCATCGCAATTGGGATACATGGAAGACATCATGTACCTCACGTAACGACGGCGGAAGAGCGAGACGATAGGACACATCACCTACCCGCTCTAGAATGTCGAACGACCCTATATACCTAGGACTAAGCTTTCTCTGTACGCCAAAATGAATAACGCCACGGGTAGGTGAGATCCTACGGAATACGTGGTCGCCGATAGAAAATTCAAGGGGACACCGATGAGAATCGGCCCAATGACGCTGGCTATCTTGTGCAACTTGAAGATGATCTCTGACTTATCTGACCACCTCAATAGTTCGCGTAATCATCTCTGGACCAAGCATCTGTTTCTCGCCTATGTTATCCCATACTAACTGGGATCTGTACTTCCTATCGTACAATGCCTCGAAGGGAGCCATCTGGATACTGGCCTAGAAATCGTTGTTATAGGAGAACTCCACGAGATGCGGGTGATCTTTCCACAAACCACCGAAGTCGAGTGTACATGACCGCAACATATCTTCAAGAGTGGATCATGCGTTCTGACTGACCATCTGTCTGCAGATGATAAGTTGAACTGAACTTGAGACGAGTCCCCAAGCTCTCCCGAAGACTCCGCCAAAAGTGTAATATAAATCTCGAATCTCTGTCGGATACAATAATGATTGGTACTCCGTGTAATCTGACTATCTGCCTGAGGTACATCTCTGTAAGCTGATCCGTCGACTAGCCAATTCTGAAAGGGAGAAAATGAGCTACCTTGGTGAGTCTGTCAACTATAACCCAGATAGCATCTCTTCTAGCTGGGGATTTAGGTAACCTAGTTACAAAATCTATTGTAATGTGCTTCCATTTCCATTCTGGGATTGGTAAAGGTTGAAGAAGTCCAGCTGGTCTCTGATGTTCAGCTTTAACTTGTTGGCAAACTAAACAACGAGAGATAAACCGAGCTATCTCCCTCTTCATGCCATTCTACCAAAAATGCAGACGGATATCACGATACATCTTCGTACCGCCGAGATGAATCGAATACTGCGAACTGTGAGCCTCTGCCATGATCTCTTGACTGATATCACCACTAGATGTCACGACCCGCCCCCGAATAATCGGATACGAGTCGGACACGCCCAGCCTTCGTCGTTTGACACAACGAAGTAAGTTGTACCAAGCTAGGGAAAACTAACCAGATAAACATGAAAGTATAGAATCACAGCATCTAAAAACGTATCCCAGAATGATCACCAAAATCTACAAATCTAGATATCATAATGTACCAGAATCAACAGGAATGAAAAGTGCTATGAACTCTAAAGTCAATATCTCAAAGTAAAGATAAGCAATCTAAACATGAAGCCTCAAGCTAAGCCTCATCCTGCTCAGCTAAATCCTGGGCTCTGGCCCATAGAGTATAACAATGTCCTGCAAGCATACCTGCAACATATCCTATTCAGGAGCGGAGTAAAGTACAGTTCTAGGTAATGAAACATGAACAGAGTACAGGAGTACAGGAAATGAAATACAGGAATGAACATGAAAGTACAGGAAAGTAGTACAGGAAATAAGTACATGAACTATAGTACATGAATGTAAAGTACAGGAACATGTAAAGTATAGGAATGAAACTATAATCCTGAAGTACCAGTATGACAAGTGCACAATATCGAAATACATCTAGTCCATGTGACCGGCTGGGGTGAGTACAGGAGCATGCACAGGAGAGAGAGAGTAGTTGTGAGAGTGAGGGAAATAAGAGAGGAGTGATGTTTTGAGTGTTTTAAAAGTCTTCCCCTCTTCACGTTTAATAGAAGGAGAGAGAAAGATCGAGAACAATGAGAGAGAAAAGGGAGAGGGACGAGCGGGGGTCGGCGCGCGATCGCCGGGTCGAGCGCGCGGCGCTGCGGAGGTGATTTGGTCGGCGGGGTGCGGTTCGGTGAAGAGAAGACAGAGGCGGTGGAGGAGAGGAAGAAGACGGGGCGGTCGGCGTCAGCGGCGATTTGGGGTTTCCGGCGGAGCGGCTCAGTCGAGCGGCGCCGGAGGGTGTGGGAAGTCAGCGGCGAAGGGGGCTCGGTCGGGGAACGATCGGGGAGGCCGAGGCAGGACAGGAGGAGATCGGAGGGTCGGTTGTGGAGGCGGAGGCAGAGAGGGAAGTCAGTGGCGGTCTCGACGGCTGGGCGGAGTTGGGGGAGAAGCGGTCGGAAGATGGGGAGGCGCCGGCGGAGCTCGCCGCTTGGTCGTGGCTGGACGCGTGGAAGGCCGGAGGGACTCGGTCGGCACCAGCGATGCGGCATCGGTTGCCGGGACGGTGAGCGGCCAGTGGCGGCTGATCTACCAGCGGTGCTCGGCGCACGCGGCGGACGGTTCTCGGCCAGGCGAGGTAAGTGTTAGGGTTAGGGTTTTGTTTTCTTGTGTTTTGGTTTCGTTGGTGATGACGGAAATTTTGGGTTTCATCGGTTGATTGGGGTTGCCGAGGTGGTGGTTGGTCGGGGATTTTGTGGCAGGAGGCTGTTGTTCTGACGACAGCGGGGTGGTGTTGTGGGTTTGATTGGGGTGTAGACTGGCCGGGATGTTCTGTAGGTTTCGAGGCAATGGGGATTTTGGGTGGTGGTTGGCCATTGGTGGCTGGGACGGGAGGCGGACGGAACTTGGCTGGGGTCGAGTAGGCTTAGGTTTAGGAATTTGTGTCGGTGTCGGAATTGTCGACACGAAAGAGATGATGTATTTGTATAACTAATGGAATAAGATATTGGATGGGGGGGACACGGACACGAGGCACGCACCATGTTGTATAAATTTTTGTGTGGAGGAATTTGTGGATGAATAATGTGGAGGAGTACCTGCCTATATTTATAGGATGTGGGAATTCCCACTAAGATAGGGATTAGGATATTTAAAACCCAATTTAGAAAATTTCTAATTTAATTTAAAGCAATCAATCCAAATCCAAATCCAAATCTAATTTAAATCAAATTAAATCTCTTAGTTTAAAATCAAATCAATTATAGATATTAGCTTAATATATTTAAATAATTCCAAACATTAAATCAAGATTTAAATGGCCAAAATAACTTCCAAAAATATTTTTCAAAATACCAATAATAATAATTTCGAAAATAATAAATATTTTTAAATATCTTTTTGAACAATAAAATATTACTATTAATAAATTTCGAAAATTATACTTTTATTTAAAATAGACCAATAAATAAATAACGAAATATTTGTATGCAACAAATATCCTTTACATAATTAGGCTTTTCTAGTATACAAAATATTATTTATTATTAATAACTTTTTAGAAAAAAAGGCTTTTTATAGCAAGAATAATAATTATATAATTTTGAAAGTGTATATTAAAATAGAAAGGAAAATGTTTTTATAAAATATGTACGCCCGCACATATTCGTACTCGTCGAGCAAACGAAAATTTTGCATACGACGTACAATACGACTACGTGACATACAGTACCAAAAATTTTAAATCCATGCAAATTAATAAATAAAAAAAAATAGTAGAAATTTAGGGGTTTTACATCCTACCCAACTTAAAAGAATTTCGTCCCCGAAATTGAGGATTTGTAGGGGGTAAGAGGACACAAGGGGGAGAAGGCACAACGGTAGATAGAAGGATTTAAGAAGTTGATATGGTCGTAGTCTAGGTTAAGGATACGATTAAGCGACGATTGTAATCACTCTTAAATTCAAGTGATTAGAAAGTCAAAATGGTAGAATTAGGGTCGAGGGAAAGGTCGAGTGGTTCAAGACAAAGATATGGCAACATCGAGGGATAATGGTCATTAGGTGATATGATAGCTAGAGAAATTTTTAGCACAACGCTTCCGTCCTCCTAAAATCGGTGAAGACGAAAGCAAGATAGAGTTCAATGACGACGGTATCCATTACGAATACGTGGTTCAAAGGCGATCGTATAGATTTCAAAAGGATCGTCAAGGCAGTCGTAGATGGGATCGTAAGGGCAAAGTTTAATCATGTCTCCATCCACGTAGAGTAATAGACAAAAGCGAACCAAAGTGCACTTGGTTGATCAGACCATCATGCACCGGTTCTGATTAGACAATATGTTAAGTGGGTCGACCCAAATAATATATATCTTGAATAAGCTCGATAAAGGAATAAGCTTGCAAATACTAGGCTATATTAGTATCATTAGTTACGATGGTAATAACATAGGTACGAGAGATTTAGATTTAAAGAAGGTAGAAGGATTCTAGGTCATACAGTCGTCCTATAGTCTTCTTGTCCAAGTCCTTGGTTGGCTAGAAGGGTTAGGTCCTCTAGATTCTAGGATCTAAATAAGCTTGCTAATATAGGTCACTAGGTCAAAGGGGTTGCTAGGTCATAAGGTAGTCTACCCAACTTAAAATTTAAACTAATGGTGTTTTGGGACAACTAACTAGTAGGGTCAATCTCTAGCAAGCACGAAGGAAAGATAAGAATATGGATGGAAGGAAGCAAGCAAGATGCAATCGATGAGTCAAACGGTAGATTGAAGAAAGTGGTCAAGTATGTGGATGAGATCCTAAACTTCTAATCCTATACGCAGACTTTGTTTGGTACGGTAAAGTAACCAAACAATTTATCTGACCTGCATGGGCTACCACAAAAACATGTAACGCCCCAGTCCTAAAATACGTAGGACTAGGAACGTAGACATGCCAGCTGTATTCATACGAAGTATACTCCAATATATGGAAGCCTCGTATAAATACATAAGCTGTAAAATGCAGTAGAACCATAACTAATCTCATCCACAAGAATAAAAGATATTATATAATCACTATGAATTTGTCTTGATACAATATGTTGGGCGGAGACAAATCTACTACCAACAAGTAAAGAAAAAGTACATGAGTAAAGATATGAATTTGGCGAGCGAAGCGAAGACGATCCAAATGCAATCATCCTTGAAGAAATAGCGAAGATCATGGCTAGAGCGAAAGCACCTGCGAAAGACAATAGCACACACCTGGCAAGACAACCAGGTCCTCAGAGGGACGTAACAAGACACATCATAGCATGCCATATAAACTGAATAAATATTGCTCAATAAATAAGTAAATCGAATTTATAACATGGTCCAATACGCACCTACTGAACGAGCTTACCATCCCCCCAACCAAACAAGGACATGAGATGGTAAACTAATTCACGGCGACGTATCTTTCCATGCTAAGAATCCGATATGGTATCCGGACCCCAACAAGGATCAATACCTTCTCATCGAAGTAGTAAGTCACGCCTACAACCAAACAAGGACAAGATGTGACGAACTAATCCGCGACAAGTTATTGTTCCAAGCCACGGTCAGATACAAGTACCCAAACCAAAAGTACTCGTACCTAACGGATAGGGTAGCCTACCATTCTAAGTGAAAATGTTGTTAAGAACAATCCTTCCTATGCATGGGCCCTGGCTAAATAGGATCGGCGTAGTCCCCCTTGGGCACCAGAGGCCCCAGCAGGAGGAGCATGACGTTCCGCAGAATCGTCAGTGGCCGTCAGTAATCTTGGGTCATCAACCCCGTATCTCCAGCGGAGAGTCCGGGTCACAAGGGAAGTGTATCGAAGCCCATACGCTAAGGAATTGTCCTCCCCGCCCAATGCCTACTGTGTTGTATCCACAACACAAAACCACTATAACCGCTAAGTCAAACTAGCATGCAACCTCTATTAGCGGTTATTCCTATCGCACGACTTATACGTACTGGTGGCCAGCCAATCACGCACTTCCGTGTTCTACATGCGACACACAACTTCGTGTTTACAACGTGTCCAGGCCAATGAATGCGACACACAAGGTGGTCCCTTAATTCTAGGTTTAATTTGTAAGAAAAATAATACACAGCAGGAAATATAAAAGAACAGTTATGCCATGTATCACAGTTTATAAAGAAAATAATAGACATGCATGAAATATGAGCTAAAAATAATTAAATAGTTAATGGCAAGGTGTCTTGCCTGGTAGAGCGCCTGGTGTGCTGCGATAATCAATGTGGCACGATCTGTAACTTTGGTGTAACAATTTTACAAGGAGACCTCTAATGGTGGCACGGTCAGTTCCAATGGGTCCGGGACGGTCAAATTAGTTAGGGTGGTCATAAGGTAGGCTTGAATTGGTGAGGGATCATGAATAATAGGCTTGGGTCATGGAGGGAAAGATAGTCGAGGAAAAATTAGATGATTAAAATATATACGTTTTTAGAAAAGCATTTATAATCCTTGTAAAACTATATCCCAAAATATTTAATAAGTAGTAAATCGTTTTAAGTCAAAACTGCAACTTACAAAAATATTTTATATAAATATTTGAAAGTAGATATGAAATTTTGGAAACCATATGAAAATACTTTTTACTAAGTATTATAGAGACATAAAATTTATTTATAATATTTTCAACTATACTTAAAAGCCTATTTAAAATTTTATATACATAGAAATAAAATTGAGATTAAGCATTTTTAGAAAATACGTATAAATGTTCTTGTTATGAAAACTAATCTATATTGCTAGTTAGAAACCAAATTTGAAAAGTAACGTAGAGCTCTAAACCAAATACTATATAATTTTGCAAAAATCTTTTTACTAATACCTATATATCTTAAATAATAACAATAGTAATAATAAAAACTGTAATAATAAAATAATAACTATGATAATAATAGAGAAAAAAATGACAGCAGTTTACAAACAACAAACAAACAAAAAGGAGGAAACAATATAATACAAAATATAATAATAATAATAATAATGATAATAATAATAATAATAATAATAATAATAATAATACAGGAGAAGAAGAAAGAAATAAAAACAACAAAACAGTAATGATCTAACCCAATACACTCGAAAATCGACAAAAGACTTAATGGGGACTGCTGTTCTCTGAAAAAGTAATAAACGTTTTCATGGGAGAGAGAGAGAGTAGTTGTGAGAGTGAGGGAAATAAGAGAGGAGTGATGTTTTGAGTGTTTTAAAAGTCTTCCTCTCTTCACGTTTAATAGAAGGAGAGAGAAAGATCGAGAACAGTGAGAGAGAAAAGGGAGAGGGACGAGCGGGGGTCGACGCGCGATCGCCGGGTCGAGCGCGCGGCGCTACGGAGGTTATTTGGTCGGCGGGGTGCGGTTCGGTGAAGAGAGGACAGAGGCGGTGGAGGAGAGGAAGAAGACGGGGCGGTTGGCGTCAGCGGCGATTTGGGGTTTCCGGCGGAGCGGCTCAGTCGAGCGGCGCCGGAGGGTGTGGGAAGTCAGCGGCTAAGGGGGCTCGGTCGGGGAACGATCGGGGAGGCCGAGGCAGGACAGGAGGAGATCGGAGGGTCGGTTGTGGAGACGGAGGTGGAGAGGGAAGTCAGTGGCGGTCTCGACGGCTGGGCGGAGTTGGGGGAGAAGCGGTCGGAAGATAGGGAGGCGCCGGCGGAGCTCGCCGCTTGGTCGTTGCTGGACGCGTGGGAGGCCGGAGGGACTCGGTCGGCACCAGCGACGCGGCGTCGGTTGCCGGGACGGGGAGCGGCCAGTGGCGGCTGATCTACCAGCGGTGCTCGGCGCACGCGGCGGACGGTTCTCGGCCAGGCGAGGTAAATGTTAGGGTTAGGGTTTTGTTTTCTTGTGTTTTGGTTTCGTTGGTGATGACGGAAATTTCGGGTTTCATCAGTTGATTGGGGTTGCCGAGGTGGTGGTTGGTCGGGGATTTTGTGGCAGGAGGCTGTGGTTCTGACGACAGCGGGGTGGTGTTGCGGGTTTGATTGGGGTGTAGACTGGCCGGGATGTTCTGTGGGTTTCGAGGCAATGGGGATTTTGGGTGGTGGTTGGCCATTGGTGGCTGGGACGGGAGGCGGACGGGACTTGGCTGGGGTCGAGTAGGCTTAGGTTTAGGAATTTGTGTCGGTGTCAGAATTGTCGACACGAAAGAGATGATGTATTTGTATAACTAATGGAATAAGATATTGGATGGGGGGGACACGGACACGAGGCACGCACCATGTTGTGGAAATTTTTGTGTGGAGGAATTTGTGGATGAATAATGTGGAGGAGTACCTGCCTATATTTATAGGATGTGGAAATTCCCACTAAGATAGAGATTAGGATATTTAAAACCCAATTTAGAAAATTTCTAATTTAATTTAAAGCAATCAATCCAAATCCAAATCCAAATCCAAATCTAATTTAAATCAAATTAAATCTCTTAGTTTAAAATCAAATCAATTATAGATATTAGCTTAATATATTTAAATAATTCCAAACATTAAATCAAGATTTAAATGGCCAAAATAACTTCCAAAAATATTTTTCAAAATACCAATAATAATAATTTCGAAAATAATAAATATTTTTAAATATCTTTTTGAATAATAAAATATTACTATTAATAAATTTCAAAAATTATACTTTTATTTAAAATAGACCAATAAAAAAAACGAAATATTTGTATGCAACAAATATCCTTTACATAATTAGGCTTTTCTAGTATACAAAATATTATTTATTATTAATAATTTTTTAGAAAAAAAGGCTTTTTATAGCAAGAATAATAATTATATAATTTTGAAAGTGTATATTAAAATAGAAAGGAAAATATTTTTATAAAATATGTACGCCCGCACATATTCGTACTCGTCGAGCAAACGAAAATTTCGCATACGACGTACAATACGACGTACCAAAATCGTAGAAAAGTACTTGCCTGTCTCCAGAAAGTACTGGTAATCAGGAACTGGATGTATTCCTGTATTTATATTGGTACAAGTTGATTAATTTCTAATGCAATATTATACTCCATAAAATCCTATTGACAATTTAAAACTTAATTATTCGAAGACTGATTTTTTTATTATCTAGTTCAGGATCACAACTCTATCATCAAATCCTTGATATTGATATATTAACCAAGTCTAGTCTAAGGATCTAACAGTTCTCAACTAAACATAATATTGGAACCAATATATGGGACCCACCTACTATATAGCAACCATAATGGAACCAGAATGAAACCCTACTATTCCCAGACCTGGTCCCAAACACAAATTTAGCATGTAACCCGAGGTCAACCAGAGGTTTGTGCTTTAACAGAACAACTCTTCCACCCAAAATTTAAAATGACACAGAATCTCTTAATTCATAAAAGAAAATATCATTACAACTATTCCAATCCAAAAAGAAATACCCGAATTATACAACATACATAAGACTAATCACCTGCAAGCACTTACAGGATTTATACAACCCAAACTAAATATAGCAGGTTATGCCAATACCACAACCCATTCTCATCCGAACCTACTAATGGACATGATGTCCTGCCCAGGTTGGATCAACCACAGAAACCAAAAGAAAATACAGAACAAAATTGTAATAAAAGTTTACAATCAAATTAAAATCAAATCATTCATCAAAAGAATCATCAATGCCGACCCAAACTCCAATTGATCACCAACACCTGAACCTGGCTACACAATCAGCTACTGGACACGCACGCGAACTGGACACGAACTCATGCCTGACATGAACACATCCAGGATACGAACACGGCTACTCGATTACTGGCACGAACTGGTACACCCGATGCAATCACAAACAGTACAAGGTCTCGGACACGAACCACGCCAAAGGAAGCAGACACGAACACACGCACAAATGGTATTAAAATCTCAGGTACGATCCATCAACAATTAGAAGGAGACATAAATTCTCGAGATAAATACGACACATAAAACAACAACAAAACACAGAATTACTTTCTTTAAAATCCCCAGCAAAACTTCAAGAGTTTGGAGTAGAAATTACCTGAAGAAGATCCGGTGAAAAGACACAGAATGGACACGGCTGATTTAATTAGAATCTCTGATCGTTCGAACAATTAAGCAATAATCTGCATATGCAAATGCCCGAAGAAATCAACACAAGAACACCACAACAACACACTAAAATTAAATCGAACAACCGCTAGGAATCACTTACCAGCTAGATCGAACAGATCGGAAATCTCAGAACCAACCGACTCCTAATCCCGACCGATCTACAACCTGCTGCTCAAAAATTCGACAAACTTTAAACACTGCTAAAGAAAAATTCGGAATCAACAATTAACTCTAGATGGAGAGAATGAGTGAAGAAGGATCGAAATCAAATCAAAACGAGATGGAGTACAGGATCGTTCGAGACTGGAACTTACAGGCGATCGTCGGAGAATGTCAAAGCCGCGCCGCATCGTCGTCGAGTGGATCGGCACCGTCGTCGTCGTCGAGTCTCTGGAGAGAGGAGTCTCCGTCGTCGTCGCCGGATGGTTCGCCGCGAGGAGAAGATCATAAATTAGGGTTAGGAACTCGTCGAGACTGTGAAGAGACCCTCTTCTCTCGAAGGTTCAGAAAGAAAGAATAGAGAAGAATAATCTCTCTCCTGCCAACCGGCTATTAATAAAAGAAATTGTGCATTTTGCACAAAACCCCTCCCGCCAAGTACTATTTGCAAAAAGCTCACCCGCTCTGAATTATTTCCAAATAAGCCCTCCGCTTTTTCATTATTTCAGAATGGATCAAAAATAAGTTAAGAATTCACATGGGGCCTAAAGTTGTTACAACAACTTTTCAAATTTGAAAGGTAGCCCAAAATAAATTCCCTCCAAAAATATATCATCCAAAATTTATTATTTAAAACCCTTTATTATTTAAAGCTAATAATATCAATTGTATAATTTTTAGAAATCTAATTATTTATTTTAAAAATTGGGAAGGGGAGTTACAAATCTTCCTCCCTTAAAAAAAATTTCATCCTCGAAATTCAAAGGACCAAAACAAATCTCCGCAATTCACAAAAGATCCAAACACCAGTCATTTATTGAAAATAGGATTCCATAAGAACAGAGTACAATCAAATCAATCAAACAGAGTGGGATAGCGCTCCCGCATCTCGTCCTCGCGCTCCCATGTGGACTCTCTCGGAGAGTGGTGTCTCCATATGACGCGAACAAGAGGAATAGTCTGGTTCCGCAAGTGCTTCTCCCTCCGATGGAGGATCTCCACTGGCTGCTCCTCGTAGGTCAAACTCGGGCCCACCTCCAGATCGGTATAGTCCACCACATGGCTCGGGTCTGGAATGTAGCATCAAAGCTGGGACATGTGAAAACATTGTGCACTCCCTCCAAGCTAGCTGGAAGTGCTAGTCGATATGCTACCTCGCCCACCCGTGCCGTCACGTCGAAAGGTTCGATGAATCTCGGACTGAGCTTCCCGCCTCTGCCGAATCTGATGACGCCCCTAGTCGGTGAGATCTACAGGAACACTCTATCTCCAACCTTGAAATCTAGTGTCCGTCTGCTGCTATCTGTCCAGTGCTTCTGCCGATCCTGTGCAACTCTGAGACGCTCCCTGATCAGTCTGACTTTCTCTGCTGAGTCTACCACCATCTCTGGCCCAAGCAAACCTCTCTCGCCAACGTCATCCCAAGATAACGGCGTGCGACATTTCTGTCCATACAGTACCTCGAACGGGGTCATCTCGATGCTAGCCTGATAACTGTTGTTATAGGCAAACTCCAAAAGGTGTAAATGATCCTCCCACGAACCGCCGAAGTCGAATGCGTAAACCCGCAGCATGTCCTCCAATGTCTGAATGGTCCTCTCGAACTGCCTATCTGTCTATGCATGATAGGCGGTGCTGAACTTCAACTGTGACTCCAAGCTAAGTTGTAAACTCCTCCAGAAGTGTGATGTGAAACGGCTGTCTCGATCTGAAACGATGCTCATCGGCATCCCGTGAATCCTCACGATTTGACGCATGTAGAGGTCTGTAAGCTTCTCGGTCGACAGCCCAACCTTGAACGGAATGAAATGAGCAGACTTCGTCAGCCTGTCCACGATCACCCAAATAGCATCCTTGCCACTGGAAGTACGCGGCAATCCAGAGACGAAGTCCATGGTGATATGTTCCCACTTCCATTCCAGAATAGGTAAAGGCTGGAGTAATCCTGCTGGTCTCTGGCGCTCCGCCTTGACTTGGTGGCACACAAGGCATCTGGAAACAAATCTGGCAATGCATAATTTAAAAAAATCAATGATCTAACGATACAATACTAGAAGATAATTAGCAAGGGTTGATTTGAGGAACGTACGAAATACTCAGGAGATACAGTATCAAATCGGAATGAACGTGCAAGGATCTGTGATTTTCGAAAACCAATAATCATATGAAAAAGAAATATAATTTTCATGATACCCGAGAACATACAGGTATTTGAAATCACTTTGCTTAGATCCCTACCCCGCCAGTATAGGTCTGGCTGTAGTGGACTTTCGGCTCCGTGGCTCAAACATCAATATGTCACAGAATATTATGTCAACCTTATCCATTTTCAAACAATTATTAACAAGCAACTCAAGAGATCAAAATATGAAGATTTGACAAGTCTCGACAGTACTCGAAAAACCTATGATTGTCTGAAATCATTTCAACTTAGAGTTCCTGCCTCGCCAGTGCGCTACTGGCTGCAGTGAACCCTCAGTCTCCATAATCCAGCTAATGGCTGTAGCGTACAACTGTCATGCCATAGTAGGTCATCGAATAGCCTCTCGACTTTATCTTTAGGAATTTCAAAAGAGTTCCAAGGAATTCAAAATGAGTTTCAATAGTCCAAGTCACGAAAATGGTGAAGTTACCTGACTGTTAGAATACAAGAGTTTATTAGGTACTAAGAGACGACAAGGGATCCCATCGGTGAGTATAAGAGGGCAACCAGGGAGATTTAAAATTTCAGACAGGGAGCAAAGTTTCAAATTATAACGGAATTCCAACTGATATCTGGAATGGTAACAAGATTCCATATACGGGATATTATCTCGAAGGGATAACAGAGTCTCGAAGGATGAACTGAGGCAAGGTATTAGATAGGAGACAAGTTTCAAAATAAATAAAATTTCGTACAAGTTTCAATAAAATCTCGAATATCAATGAAACCTCGAGCAAAACTTGAATTGAAAATGAATTCTTCAATAAGTTACACAGTAAACAATAGAAAATCAAGTATTAACAAAGTCATGGATAGGACACAAAATCACGAATAGAAATCTCAAATAGAAAGCTAGGTTACGAAGAGTGAATGGAAGCATGTATCATTTAGTGAATGGAATACAAGGTATTGGATCATAAATATGCGACAAGCAATTCTCAAATAAGTTTGAAACAAAGCCGCAGATAAAGAACAATCTCGAATAAATATAAAATCTGGAATAGGAAATAGAATCCCAAACAAGCATCAATAGGAGCGAAGGTTCAAACAAGGTTTTAAGGGGATATTTCAAGTAGGAATATTTTTGGAATAGTACAAGTTCGATTAGCGAACAGAATATCAATAAACGAGTAGAAACAAGTATCCATGAAACAAGCAAAATCTTGGATAGGAGACAAGATCGGAACAAAAATAGTGGACCAACAACTCTCGATTAGAAAATCAAAGTCATGAATGAGGAAACAAGTCTCGAATAGGAAACAAAATCTTCAAAACCCTCAAAGGTATCCTCAACAATGTCCTAAATAGGATGAAGCACAAATAATGCTTCAAATGAGGAACAGGGTTTCGAAATAAATCTCGAGTAGGAATTAAATCTTAATTAACACGAAGTTTGATAAAAGAACAAAATTTACAAATATGAGCCATCGCTAGGAAACAAGATCATGAATGAATGTGCAAACGGTATCGAATAATGGATTTCAAACAATTATCAAAATGTGGGTCTGAAACAAGTTTGTCGAATATGAAACAATATCTTGAAATAAGTTTCGAACATCAATCAAGGTTCCAAAATAGAAACAAAAAGTTTCAAGAAATGATCAATGTGTTAGGAGGAATTTAAGGAACGACTGGATGATTAATCAAGATACATGGTTTTCCCAACCATGCAAAAGAAATCTTCTGTCTTCGATCTATCTTTAGTGTATCTCCGGGACTGGAATCACGTCAACTTCTTCAATTGTCCTGACATAGGATGATCCCTGCGGTAGTGCTTCATGTGATTGCTGAATCTGGAGAGGTGGGTCCACTTGCTGTAGTCCTGGTGCTTCTTACGTTCGTCCTTGGGCAGCGTGATCAACGATCTCTGGGCAATCCTTGACTTGGTGGGCAGGCAATCGGCATTACAAGCATAGCTTTCGTCTTTTGCGGCACTCTTCGAAGTGGTGTCCTGGAGACGACAGAATTTGCAAGTGGTCGTCATCTGAATCTGAATCTCCTGCTGGGCTGAAGAAGCGTGGTCTGAGTGTGGCGACGCTTTGCGGTTTCAGGATAGTTGCTGTCTTCGTCATAAGTCTTTATGTCTCTTCTGAGCTTTAGTTTCCGTCTCATTCCATTGTCTACGCTATATTCTTGATCTCCTGACTAGTGACTCTAATCTTCAGAGAAGTTGGATCCTCGAGAACTTGGGTAGTCTTCAGTGGCGGCTCCAGGTTCTCGATCTACTTTTCGGTGTAAAGTATGCGCTCGGTATCGAGGAAGTCCAAGGTCTAATAATCGGGAAGTCCTCTCTAACTCAAAAAATGCATTGGCAGGTCTGGATTGGAAAAGGATGGCCTACTGTTGTCAAGGAACTCTTAAAACGTCTTCGTCAACTGCGTACTACCCACGGGGATAGTAGTGGCGATAGAAGGTAGTGGAAGCTCGAAACCTTCAAGTGTAGGTGGATCGACAGTTCTGGTGTCGCATGCTTTTGAACTATCTGAAAAACAGAAAAATGTTAAAATAACCTAGACCTAAATACAACAAGTGTTTATAGAATATCAATATACTTGATATACCCTTATTTTCTGATTTTTCCTATGATGTGATCAAGTTTCCCTAGTATAATCAAGTCCCCCAATAGTACGCTAAGACCTAGGTACCATTAGAATAGACCTGCATGGGCCACTACTAAAAATATGTCACGACCCGCTCCTGAATAATCGGACACGAGTCGGACACACCCGGCCTTCATCGTTAGACACAACGAAGTAAGCTGTACCAAGCTAGGAAAAACTAACCAGATAAACATGAAAGTGTAGAATCACAACATCTAAAAATGTATCCCAGAATGATCACCAAAATCTATAAATCCAGATATCATAATGTACCAGAATCAACAGGAATGAAAAGTGCTATGAACTCTAAAGTCAATATCTCAAAGTAAAGCTAAGCAATCTAAACCTGAAGCCTCAGGCTAAGCCTTATCCTGCTCAGCTAAATCCTGGGCTCTGGCCCATAGAGTAGAGCAATGTCCTGCAAGCATACATGCAACATATCCTATTCAGGAGTGGAGCAAAGTAAAGTTCTAGGTAATGAAACATGAACAGAGTACAGGAGTACAGGAAATGAAATACAAGAATGAACATGAAAGTACAGGAAAGTAGTACAAAAAATAAGTAAAGGAACTATAGTACATGATTGTAAAGTACAGGAATATGTAAAGTACAGGAATGAAACTATAATCCTGAAGTACCAGACATGACAAGTGCACAATATTGAAATACATCTAGTCCATGTGACCGGCTGGGGTGAGTACAGGAGCATGCACAGGAGTACATGAATATGGTACGACTTAGGACCCACGTGCACAGTACGAGGCCTAAGCTAGGCATAGGAATATATAGTAACCGGGATTGGTCACATGGCTAGTGTATTTTCCTACCCGACACTAATAAGTACAAGAACAAGGGTACAGGAATACAAGAGTACATGAATATCGTGCCATGACGTGTCACAAGAAAGGGTACAAGAATGTAAATGCACAAAACCGTAGAAAAGTACTTGCCTGTCTCCAGAAAGTACTGGTAATCAGGAACTGGATGTCTTCCTGTATTTATATTGGTGCAAGTTGATTAATTTCTAATGCAATATTATACTCCATAAAATCCTATTGACAATTTAAAACTTAATTATTCGAAGACTAATTTTTTTATTATCTAGTTCAGGATCACAACCCTATCATCAAATCCTTGATATTGCTATATTAACCAAGTCTAGTCTAAGGATCTAACAGTTCTCAACTAAACATAATATTGGAACCAATATATGGGACCCACCTACTATGTAGCAACCATAATGGAACCAGAATGAAACCCTACTATTCCCAGACCTGGTTCCAAACACAAATTTAGCATGTAACCCGAGGTCAACCAGAGGTTTTTGCTTTATCAGAACAACTCTTCCACCCAAAATTTAAAATGACACATAATCTCTCAATTCATAAAAGAAAATATCATCACAACTATTCCAATCCAAAAAGAAATACCCGAATTATACAACATACATAAGACTAATCACCTGCAAGCACTTATAGGATTTATACAACCCAAACTAAATATAGCAGGTTATGCCAATACCATAACCCATTCTCATCCGAACCTACTAATGGACATGATGTCCTGCCTAGGTTGGATCAACCACAGAAACCAAAAGAAAATACAAAACAAAATTGTAATAAAAGTTTACAATCAAATTAAAATCAAATCATTCATCAAAAGAATCATCAATGCCGACCCAAACTCCAATTGATCACCAACACCTGAACCGGGCTACACAATCAGCTGCTGGACACGCACACGAACTGGACACGAACTCATGCCTGACACGAACATATCCAGGATATGGACACGGCTACTCGATCACTGCCACGAACTGGTGCACCCGATGCAATCACGAACAGTACAAGGTCTCGGACACGAACCACGCCAAAGGAAGCAGACACGAACACACGCACAAATGGTTTTAAAATCTCAGGGACGATCCATCAACAATTAGAAGGTGACATAAATTTTCGAGATAAACATGACACATGAAACAACAACAAAACACATAATTACTTTCTTTAAAATCTCCAGCAAAACTTTAAGAGTTTGGAGTAGAAATTACCTGAAGAAGATCCGATGAAAAGACACAGAATGGACATGGCTGATTTAATTAGAATCTCTGATCGTTAGAACAATTAAGCAATAATCTGCATATGCAAGTGCCCGAAGAAATCAACACAAGAACACCACAACAACACACTAAAATTAAAATCGAACAACCGCTAGGAATCACTTACCAGCTAGATCGAACAGATCGAAAATCTCAGAACCAACCGACTCCTAATCCCGACCGATCTACAACCTGCTATTCGAAAATTTGACAAACTTTAAACACTGCTAAAGAAAAATTCGGAATCAATAATTAACTATAGATGGAGAGAATGAGTGAAGAAGGATCGAAATCGAATCAAAACGAGATGGAGTACAGGATCGTTCGAGACTGGAACTTACTGGCGATCGCCCGAGAATGTCGAAGCCGCGTCGCGTCGTCGTCGAGTGGATCGGCACCGTCGTCGTCGTCGAGTCTCTGGAGAGAGGAGTCTCCGTCGTCGTCGTCGGATGGTTCGCCGCGAGGAGAAGATCAGAAATTAGGCTTAGGAACTCGTCGAGATTGGGAAGAGTCCCCCTTCTCTCGAAGGTTCAGAAAGAAAGAATGGAGAAAAATAATCTCTCTCCTGCCAACCGGCTATTAATAAAAGAAATTGTGCATTTTGCACAAAACCCCTCCCGCCAAGTACTATTTGTAAAAAGCTCACCCGCTCTGAATTATTTCCAAATAAGCCCTCTGCGTTTTTATTATTTCAGAATGGATCACAAATCAGTTAAGAATTCACATGGGGCCCAAAGTTGTTACAACAACTTTTCAAATTTGAAAGGTAGCCCAAAATAAATTCCCTCCAAAAATATATCATCCAAAATTTATTATTTAAAACCCTTTATTATTTAAAGCTAATAATATCAATTGTATAATTTTTAGAAATCTAATTATTTATTTTAAAAATCGGGAAGTGGAGTTGCAACTAGGTACACAAAGATGTCTTCCATGTCGAAGTGTACCATCCTCATGAATACATAACTCTGCTCTCCATCCTGCTACACATTCTGTCCAAAGCCGCTGAAGCTTAGAATCTGTTGACTGAGCTAACTTAATCCTCTCAACTATACTGTACTGAACTTGCATACTGGCCATTAATGCCACATTGGTAGTAAGAACAACTTCAATACCCATCTTCTGAAGATCTGCTAACAACTCGGGCTGTGCTGTTAGAAAATAAACTTTGGCTCTTCTGCTCAATGCATCTGCAACAACGTTGGCCTTTCTAGGATGATACTGTAAGTTAATATCGTAATCCACAAGTAGCTCTAGCCATCTCCTCTGACGCATGTTAAGATCCTTCTGGGTAAATACATACTTAAGACTGTTGTGGTCGGTGAAAATCTCCACCCGATCTCCATATTAATAATGCCTCTAAAGCTTAAGTGCGAAAACCACCGTTGCTAACTCCAAGTCATGGTTTGGGTAATTTCTCTCATGATCACGAAGCTGACGTGACGCATAACCTACTACCTTACCATGCTGCATCACGACGCATCCCAATCCCTTGCCGAAAGTGTCATAATAGACTAAAAATCCTCTACTCCCGTCTGAAAGCGTGAGAATGGGTGTCGTCATCAATCCTTGCTTCAACTTCTCAAATGAACTCTGACACTCTACTGTCCAAGAAAACTGTATATCCTTGCGGGTCAACTATGTCAGTGGTGCTGAAATTTGAGCAAAGTCTGATACAAACCGCAGGTAATAGCCAGCCAATCCTAGGAAACTCTGAACTTTTATGACGGTATTGGGAACTGGCCATGTCTCTATAGCCACGATCTTCTGGAGGTCCACTTCCACTCCACCTTTGGTGATGATGTGACCTAAGTACGAGATATGATCCATCCAAAACTCGTACTTACTGAACTTTACGTACAACTGGTGCTCTCTAAGAATCTGAAGAAATATACGAAGATGCTGCTCATGCTTTGCTTCATTCTAGCTATTGACTAAGATGTTGTCTATAAACACTATCACGAACTAGTCCAAATAAGGCATGACGATACGATTCATGAGGTCCATGAATACGGCTGGCACATTGGTCGCTATAAATGGCATAACAAGGAACTCCCAATGTCCATATCTGGATCTGAATGCTGTCTTCGGGACATCATTCTTTCTGACTCTGATCTGATAGTTTCCTGACCACAGGTCAATCTTCGAGAATACTGCCGCTCCTCTGAGTTGATCAAATAAATCATCTATCCTTGGTAGAAGATATCTGTTCTTGATTGTTACAGAGTTCAAAGTACGATAATCAACACATTATCTTGACGTGCCATTCTTCTCTTTCACAAGTATCGGGGCTCCCCAAGGTGATCCACTAGTACGAATGAATCCCTTATTTGTACAAGATCTCTAACTCTGAAGGTGCCATCCTGTAGACTCCTCCTGACAATGGTGCCGTTCCTGGAAGCAAATCAATGGTGAACTCTATCCCTCTCTCTGGGGACATGCCTGGAAGCTTTTCAGGAAATACATCAGAAAACTCTTCTACAACTCAGGGAAACTGAACTGCCACTACCATCCGCAATACTGGTGGAGAAGGTTCTACTTTGCCTCTGCAAAATAAAAACTCCTATTCGTCAGGAATAGCAAAAATAATCCTGCTAATATGGCAGTCTATTCTTGTGTATTGATCCTTCAACCAATCTATTCCTAGGACCACATCATAGTCGGCCATCAAAAATTCTATCAACCTAGCGGGAAATTCTCTACCGCTAACTACGATGCGATATGAGGAATAGACTCTATCTACTCCCATAAGATCGTTACCAGTAAGTATATTGAGCCTTACTGATAATGGCTCGGGTTTCAGTCTTATCCGTATTGCGAATCGTGCCGACATAAATGAATACGATGCACCTGAATCAGATAATAATGATGTTGGAAAAGAGTTGACAAGAATGATACCTGCCACCACCTCACTTGACGCTAATTCTTCTGTTACGGTCAGAGCCATAGACTGACCTTGTCCTCTTGGTGCTGGTCCCCTCTGTTGGAAACCTCTCTGCCGGTTCTGAATCTGAGCTTGGGCATACTGTTGAGCCTGAGGCGGCAATAGCCTCGAAGGCTGGTTCTGCTGCTGCACTGGTGTTGGACCCCTAACCGATGGACTGGTTAGGTTTGATGATGACGAATTAGCTCTATTTGGACAAGACCCTATCTTAGGGTCCGGTGCCCTACAAGCCAAGCATAATACATGTGCTCTACAATATTCTGATTCTACATGCCCTGGCTTCCTACAATGAGAGCAGTCCATTACGGAAGACTACTTCTGCTTCTGCTGCTAAGGATACGTCGGTGTCGAGTGCTAAATCGACGAAGCTATGGTCGCCCTCCTAGGAGCTCCAATAGTCAAAGCCCTAGCTGTCGGGGCTGGTGCTGATGACTGGAACATCTGCCCATGAGACCTCTTCCGTCCTCCGCTTCTATCTATAATCCTCTATAAAGTATACTCATGCCTCTTCGCTACTCGCTAGACAAAATCAAACGTCTAGTGCTCAAACTGCTCAACTGATATAATAATCTCTAGGTGGAGCCCCTGCTGGAATTGCTGGGCTCAGTCAAATTCTGTTGCCACCAAGGTAGGAGCAAACCGACTGAGTCTAGAAAACTCGGCTGCATATCCATCAACCGTCCTGTCCATCTGCTTAAGATTGGTAAATCTCGTCTGCCGATCATACCGAGCTGCTACGTCGAAGTACTTGATCTGGAACTTGTTGCTGAATACTGCCCATAAAACAGGCGTCGATAATCCAACTGCTAGCATCGTCCACCAGCTGCGGGCTAAGTCAAATAGCTGTAGGCGCACAACGGCCACCTTCTCTTCCTTAGGAATCCTAGCTGCCTCCAGGATAACTTCTATGTCCTGAAGCCATGCATCAGCAGCGATAGCATCTTCACTGCCGTCAAAGAAAGGAGGGTTCAGATGCTTGAAGATGTTGGCCGCGTTGTTCCCTTGGTAACCAACTTTGCCCATGACATATTGTACTATCTGGTGTAGGGTATCGTCCTGACGTTCTTAAGATACAAGCAATTCCCTGATGAGTTCCACCATGGTTCCATTATCAGGCTCTGTAGGCTGGATTGGCTGAACTGGTGGCTCTTGACCCCCGGTAGGCATGACTCTGGAGGCTACACCTGAATGGTGGACTTGGTCTCCAGGTTGCTGCTAGTTCACTGGAGGTGCTCCGCCTTGCTGATCGGTAGGACCAGGAACAATGTCGCTGAAAAACGATATGGGAAACAATAAGGAAGGACCATGATAGATCGAAGATATAAGCATGTGATCAGGTCAAAACTTCGAAAAGATTAGAAGACACGAGTAGAGATCAAGGGCGAGTACTGATTGAGACATCTATTCCGTAAAACCCTCACACATCTTGATTTATAAGACCTGTATGGGCCACCACTTAAACCGCGTCATGCCCCTGAACCAGAATACTGGAGAGCGGGAGACAGACACAGTCAGCCACTTATATTGAAGTATAACCCACCTTGATGTACGGTCACGGCTGTCTAGATGCATAGGGGTTTTACTATAAGCCAACAGTCCCATATGGTCAAGAACAAGCCTAGTATCTCAATCTCAAGCAAGCAAGTAAATGTAACAAGATGGTAGATCATCAGACATACAAAGTATGGCGTCCCACACATTACATATACAGATGATCATGAAGCTAGTCATACAAAATACGAAGACTAGCAAGAGTTTAAGTCATACATGATCAACCTTAGGATTTGTCAATCATGTTACAGCCCTTAGGCTAATAGGAATATAAATTTAATACGAACTAACACACGCTCGGCGGCTAAACGCCTCAAAAGAATAATTTACAATAGAGTAGGCGATCAAAATAAAACTCACTCGTTGCCAAGGTTGTGCCTAGTGTTCCCCATCTAGCTGGAAGGCTGGAAGATCCTCGGGTGATACTCCGAAAACTGGCCATACAAAATAAGCTAGGTCAGACCCCAGAAAGAGCAAGTACCCCAAGGAAGGCTTCACTTAAGAACGAAAACCAACATATTAGCACATAAAGACATAATGATAAAGAAAGACATGAGTTATAGAAAACAGGATGATAAACGATAAGATAACTAAAGGACTATTCCAGTAACAAAGTTACAACCCGTAAACCAAATAAGTACCGGAGTTATAACCCTTTACCTGAACATAACTTAGTCTCTAACCAATAATCGATAAGGTACAGTATAATCTGTAACGTGCTGAAATAACCATATACTGGACTTATCTAGATAAGACCATACTAGACTCCATCCATCAATCACAGCCAAGCAATGAGTACGGCTTGATACTTCAACTAACTAGGGTTATCACAAGCTTAGTTACTAACAAGATACATCGAGATGTTCCAACAGCCACAAAGCCTGCAGTCTTAATCTAGGTTATCCGGTCACAAGTTGAGAGAGTTGGATTAGGTGACTTGAGGGTGCAACACATGACAGTGCGCTTGAAATATGCCCTACTCGACGGCAGGCTACAAGTCCAATTAGAGCGCCCAGATAACGGGACTGCCTATAGCTGGAAAATCTCTTCATGGACTGCTTGATCAATCTAGTCATTGTCTTAGTCAGATTTAGTACGAATCCCTGACCGTGGAAATCAGGAATTTATGTCCTAAACGTGATGCAAGATGAGACATGTGGCTTGTACCGATACAATCAAGAGAAATCATCTACGGTGTCAAGATACGAGTTATATGTTACTTGTCAAGATTACATGTCATGTGATGTTAGTTATCTAGTCAAGAGTGCATCACAACGGACCACCATCAAGAATTATCATGTCAAGTTACTGGTCAAGAGTGCACCACAACGGGTCACTATTAAGAGTTATCATGTAAAGTCATATTGTCATTTCGTGTTCATGTAAGTGCACCACGACGGGTCACTATCAAGGAGTTGTTAGAGAGCGTACATGCCATACCAAGATCGTATTTAAGCTCAGAGTACATGTGCAACATAGAAAATAAAATTATAGGACAAGTCAAGTAGAGAGTATAAACAAGGTCACAATCCACACTAAGGACTACGGGATGTCATGAAGAGCACGCACTCAAAAATGAATGTGCCGAGAGTGGCATACGCCCAAGGCTATGCGCCCACATGTATGCGCCCACATGTATACGTCCACATGAGTGAGGCAGTTTGTATTATCTATGTGCCCACGTACATGAGTGAGACAGGAAGTATCATGGAGAGACAATGGTTTTGGGAAGGCATGCGCCTGGAGCTATGCGCCCAAGGCGATGTGCCCACATGCATGCGCCTGCATATATGCGCCCAAAGGGTGAGTCAGGGTATCTTGGAGAAAGTCAAGAGACTCACTCTATGACAGGTGCGCACATGACATGGTCTATGCGCCCAAGGAAGGAGACATGGCACACTTGTGCGCATGCAAAACTATGCGCCCAAGCCAGGGAGGGCCTTGGGGCTATGCACCCACAAGAGAGAGTAAAGGCGACTTGGGCACATACATATGGCTAATGCTCCCAAGGAAGCATGCAGTGGGCGTGTAACATCCAGTTTTCCAAATGAGGGTAATTTTGAACTTTTGTAATTATAATTATAATTTATTGAAATTTATATCACAATATAAATTTTGGTGATTTTTTAATTAATTTTAAATTCTTTTAAGTCATGACTTATGATTTTGATGTGCTGCTAGTGAAACCCGAGAGACTGTCTGACCTAAAGCCTAACCATGTCATTAGGATGATTTATTTTTACTTTTGAGCATGAGGGTATTTTGGTCATTTAGCCTCTTTGAATTACTTTATGATTTATTGCATTGGTGATTGTTAAAATTTGACTTTTACTAGTTGTGACTTAAGAGACTAACCTAGAAGCTAACCCTAGCTAAGGTGACTTAGTTAGCATGGTGAGACCCTAGTCTAACTTAAGTCAACCTTATTTTAGCCATTTAGGAACTAGTTCGAAATATGAGGAATAATGAATAGGTTCATTTTGTCAAAAAAAAAAAAAAAAAAAAATGAATAGGTTCATTACTTATGACTTAAGGATTTAATTCCATGACTTATGAAACTTAGCCCATGGCCCATGACTTGAACCCTAACCCTAATTCCTTCCTAACCACCAGCCACATAGGGATCCCTACCCTATTTAAACCCTCATTCCTTTGTTCTTGCCTCTTTTGTGCTCAACCAACATTTAGAAAGGAAAGATAAATCCCCATCTTTCCTAATTCATATTAATTCCATTTTAATTTCTTTTTTATCCAAATCTTTTGCAATAGATTCTAAACACCCTCTATTTGATATTAATGGAGAGTAATTTCAGTTTGAGTATAATTTGGAGGATTTGGCTAGCATCGAGAATCAATCGATTTGGGGCTTTTCTTGATCATTTGCACCTATAGGTAAAACCCTTCAAATTGTATTTTAATTCTAATTTCTCTGCATATTAGGCTAGATCTAGGTGTCCCCTAGCTGTCCTTCAAGTTTGGTAGGAAACTGTGTCCGTTTGGTGTCCGTATCGGACACGTATCAATGCTATACTTGATGTGTTTGATGAAATGCTTGAATGGATTAAATCTTGCTTATTTTTAAAACTAATTGAACAAACTTTTAGATTTTTATGTGTGGATCACAATCGTGCTTGACTGAGCAAGTTTCTGGACACATTTCGTGTCCAAATATGCACACACACGCACGCACGAAGACACCGTGCGTTGTCCTGCTGCTCGGGGTCGACACAGGATACGACACGGCACAAGACACCACGAAATTTTGTGGAGACGTGCGGGCAATCATTGACACGACACACACAAAATTTGGGGGGATTTCGTCAAGCAAATTGGAAGAAATCTGACTCGCACTGATTTTGCACACACGCACACACGCGCACAGACACGTCCTGATACGTGTTCGTATTAGGGACACGACAACACGTTGGCCTATTTCAGGGTGACACACATGCACCCCTATATCCCCTCTAGGACTATGCACGAGCACGGGTCATATCGAGCTCTGTGTCGAGTCCACAACGACTCGACACGCAAGCACGAGGCAGTCTTCTCTGCCAGTTTCTGATATTATTCCACTTCAAATTTGGACACTTCATGTCCTAATTTTTGGACACATTTAGACTCCATTGTACACGTGGGGTTTGCCAGATACACTGTATACTTGTTTCACTGTGATTATTTTGAAGTTTTGTTGTTTTGGGCTTTCAAAAATTCATGTTCCCATGAGGACTGTGTATGTTCCAGATTTGGGGATATTTCAAATTGGCAAATGTTTTGATTTCCTGAGATTCATACGTTTTGATGTTGGTTTTGTTTCGGTTTGTCAGTATCCTAAGATTAGTTAGTTAGCAGGTGAAGGGGATATATAGTGATACATTAGTTAGTATCCAGTTTTAGAATTTTATTATGTATCAGAGAATAGGTTTAGTAGGTATCAGAGTATCTAGGCCACTTGAGGGTTAGCTTCGGATTAAGGTTAGTTTCCTAGGGGTTTGGAATGGAAGTTTATGGTAGGATATCTAGTATTCTATTAGGATTAGGATGGAAGTTAGTTGGTGGGTGGTTTGAGTGTTAAAAGTGGTAGGGAGTCTAGGATTAGATGAGTTGGTACCTTGGTTTGGGACTGAATGTTCAGTCCATTCTTACATCGATTTCAGCCACCTTTTTAACATACTTTAGTCCACCCTTGTTAGGTTTAGATACCTTGTTCTGTCCTTAGCAGGATATGCTTTAATGTTACTTCCATGTTTCTTTGTTCGAGTCCTGTGCCTGGGTAAGTTTTAGAGTAGTACTTACTTAGTACAAGTCAGAGGCTTTTGTGGGAAATGATTATCTGCCAAGACAGTGAGTATTCCTATTCTACTCACATCTATGTTAGTCCTCATCTTTAGTCCAGTTCCATTAGATGAGATCTCATTCTCTGTACAGCCCCTTTTGTGTTTTAGTATTAGTCCCATTTCATTTAGCATTCCCATATGGAACTATCTCTTTTAACATTTGTGAAAACCACCCATGTTATTGTTAGTTCAGTCATTGCCATCATATGGTTAGTTACATGTTCTCTTATTGTTCATCCAACCTTCAAATATTTGATAGGAAGGGTATCTTGTTTAGAGGGTGTAACTGACAAAGAGAAATGGGGGAAAGCTCGGGTTAGATATTAATTCGGTCCCTGCCATATTTTTCAGTCATTAGAACAATTGATCAGTCCATCTTTTGTAGTTTAAGGCATATGGTTCAGTCAATTTAGACCATTATTTAGTCCTGCTTACCTCTTATCATATCATTCCCCAAATTACTTTTTAGCTCAGTCCATAGCATCCTATGGTATCAGTCCAATTGGTTGAGTTCATTCCCATCCCCTTTCTTTAAGTGAGTATTTCATTAGGTATTTCAGTCCTCTTCTAATTATCCAGTTTCTTAGTAATATTAGCCCCATATATGAAGTTTAGTCCTATTTTAGGATGTCAGTCCATTTGGTTTATCCTTAGTATCAGGCCTTAGTGGACTTGGTACTTGTTCTTGTAGAAACTTTGTGTTAGTAGATTAGTTATGTCAGTCCCTATTTGTTTTAAGTATCAGTCCTGTGTTGTCCTGCATACTATTTGTATAGTTCAGTCCCTTTGATTTACGTGGCAGCAGTATAGTGGCATACTTATGTGCATCAGTTATGGAAGTGATGAGTAGGTGAGAGTGTTCAGGTTGGAGAGGGAAGTAGCAATAGGAAGTCCCATCTTCCAGTCTCCTTTGGGGCTGACAGGCCAATGTGTGGCCTGGCCTTGCATAGCCAAGGTGGGCTTGGTGCCACACTTTGGTAATAGTATTTTTGGGATTGAGCCAGAGAGAAAGATCACGGTAAATGTGTTAGTAGCAGGGAGCATAGATGAGACTTGGTATACATATTGGTATCAGTTAAAATTATTAAGTGTAGCTTTATATTTAAATTTGCGTAAAGATGGAATTGGGTAATAAAGAGTAAGGGAGATTAGTCATATATTTCAGTCCTCTTTTACCACTCTTTTTTGTTTAGTCCAGTTGGGGGCTGATATGGAGTGTTAGAGGGACATGTGAGATTGGAGAGGATGTTATAACAATCATGATATGCTATAAGAGTGAGTAGGTAAGTTGATTAGTATTTTGGTCATAGACAAAGGGATTACCTATGTATTGTCATAGGATATTGGAAATGGAGTGATGCATTGTATTGTAGATAGCTACATAGGTTGTTGGCCTACTACTAGCCAGGATACCTCGTTTTAGCAAGGTGTTGACCTAGAAACTCAAGTTGACTAGTATTTACTTGAATTGACCTCCATGACCTAGAAAAGGCTTAGAAGCATGTAATAATGCATTTTACATATACTGCTTACTCTAGAACACCATATAACTCGGTACATCTCATATATAGGTTTGTTCGACACCACTTTGTGCATTGATCCACATTTACTGTTTAGGACCACAGGCGAGTACATTCTCTGATAGTTCTCTCATGTACTTGTCAATTACTGTACTTCAGTTCTAGTTAGTTATATGTGATTCTCTGTTACAACACGTATGGATATTCTGGATTCATGTATGTGACACAAATACCATATCGTCTGGCCTCTATTACTGGTATCATCATGTCTGTTCTATTACTAGAATCACCATAGAATCACTTGCTGGTATCATCATGTTTGGCTGGACTCATCTCGATTCTCGTATCATATTCTAGATTCACTTGTACTTGCTGGGAGGCAAAATACTTGAGTAAGACATGTAGAGATACCCCAATTCTGGAATCATCCCACATGCTGGAATCAAACTGGAATGATAGCAATCTCACACCCGGCCGAATGTGTGATGTGCCGGATTACCTATAGTCGTTTACATGTCGATCTCGGTATTTTAAAACACATTGTTAGAATATAGTCTGGACTCAACCTGGAATCTTTGATCACTGACTGGAATCATCTTATACTGGACTCATCTTGTACTGGAATCACCTGGTATCAGATTCATGTTGTCTGGACTTACTTTGGTTTTACATTTGTTTACATTTACTGTCTGGACTTATATCATGTTACTCTAGTTCAGCTAGTTTCTATTTACAATCTTCATTACCATGATTCTTCTCTTGTTTTAGTTACCTTACCTTCCTTGTACTTTATCTGTCTCTCAATACCATCACCTGAATATAAACTACCATGTTCATCAATACAACTGTCTATAACTGCTTTATAGTTCTCTGTCATTTACTTGGGTTTTCTAGATGAGATGTGCTCGTTCCTGTCCTGACTGGACCTGTTGAAAATTTTACAGATGATTGCCCTGAGGACTCTTGCCCTACTCACTATGGACCAGGAGATGTTTTAGCTACCTTTGGTCTTGACACTCAGAGTGATCGGGAGATTAGCTAGTTGACTTGGTTTAGTTTTATATTTTAGAACTTGAATTGTATTAAATTGAGATATGTTCATTTGGAGATTGTTTGAGATTATTGTTATTTAGTATTTGGTTTTGTTGTTATTATTTAGTCTTAGTTAAAGCTTCTGTGTTATCATATCGTGCTTAGACTGTGATTGAGATTCTATTATATCTATACTTGTCCTCCATTTGGAGTTGAGATTTTGACAAGTACATTATATAATTGCATGAGTTGTTGGTTAGATAGTGACCTAGAACAGCGTTCTACCGCCGACACTGCGGCGTAGGCTGGACGCTGTTACATACTCGTACCCTCAGTGGGTGCGGGTCGTGACAGGGCGCATAACAAACCTATGCGACCCAGCACTGTGCTTCTTCCCCAACCCGAGAGCACAAGTTCATTGAACCCATGAACTTCTTAAGATCATAAATCACTCAAACAAATCGAAATTCGGATTTTCAAAGGTCTAACTTGAGTAAAATTGAATTCTCTACAACATGGAACAATCAAAACTTGAAAACAAAGAAGTTTGAGAGATCAAAACCCAAAAAAATCAAGTTTTACATAAACTTAGATCTACAAAAACTAATCCTTCAAAACCAAAAATACCAAGTACTAAATAGCCTTAGAATCATGTAAGGATGATAATGGAACAAAAAAATGGAGTTCCTCCATCAAGCAAGCTAGCACTTGCCTTTGGAGGGGGAGAGGTTTTAATGTAGAAGAAGTTATGGGAAATAATGAAGAGGGAGAAAGAGTAGTTGGGTTATAAAGGGGTGGCTTCATCTTGAACCAACTTGGTTCAAACTTAGCCAAAATAGCCCAAGCCAAGCTAAACCAAGACCAAACCAGGCTAAGTCATGCTAGACAAGTCAAAATAAGGGTCGGGAGTCCGTACACGTATACTAAAAATACGTATAACAAAAAATGGGAGTGATACTACCAAACCAAGATCCCGGAATCATACTCTCAATAATACTCAATCCTCAAACATATCCAAGTCACAAATCCCGATACATAGAAAAACGGGTAGCCCTATCTGGCTAAACTAGGATAACTCCTAGAAAGGATGGCCAGGGGATAAAAATCTACTGATTAATGTCGCCGAAAAAATGGCAAGGATTACATGAACCACTCTGGAGCAAATCTATAACCCTTAAACCAAACAAGGAACAGGGTTGCAGACCTTCTCCCAAGTGGAACCGTGCTCCTCACGCTATCCGACGGACAAGACAGGTCAAGAGCTAGGCGACTAGTCTAGTCAAGAGTCTACCTAGCAAGTACTGGAATCAGGACAAACTAAATCTGCACAAATCTAGTTCAGCAAACAAAAGGAACGGTTCTGCCTAAATCTTCGAACCAAATTCACGACTGGAAATTTTGGAAAAATTCAGCAGAGTCTCCTTTGTATTCTGGATGGGAGCTCCTAGCGAATTAGGGCTTAATCCACTCGACACAACCCGCCGTAGAATCGCAGGCTTAGAACACTAAGTCCCAGCTTCCAGCAGCGCTACCATGCGTACTGGAAACCAAACCATAGCATAGAACACTAAGTCTCGGCCTCCAGCAGCACTACGATGCATACTTGGCGCCAAGCCAACACATGCAACAAGAATCACCACGCAGGGCGCATCACAGACCCACAGTCATAATACAAGCCATAAGTAGAGTCACTGACATAGTTAGCCAAAGCCGTTACCCGACCGCGAGTTAGACACGGGGCATATGGGGACAATCCATACTCGTGTGTCGTGCTCGTGTCCTCGGAGGTGTGGATGACCCGTCCGAGTTGTCCGATACAGTCGTAAACCGGTATCGAACCAAGCTATCCTAGGTTATCATCATGGCAGTTCTACTGCTAAGCTACACTAATCATGGTTATACATTTACAATTACAAGTGAATTAAATACAATAAATTCTAGGAGAGAGCGCAAGGGCCGTCAATGAGCAAGGGATACTTGCCTAGAGGGCTCGGCTAGGTAAACAAGTCTTCGGCGATCATGGTCCAAGCTAGTACATCCATCGAGGTCCTCAGAACACACAATAAACAATCATTAGCACATAATAATAAATTAAGAGAATAATCACAAGAGATGGCAGGAGGCTATACCGTGTAGGTCCCACAAGTAGTACAGGGATCTGGCACAAAAATCGAGGCACACAGATCGATATGGGCACGTAAACCGAGACGTGTACGTAATTCGAAATACGCACGAGAATCAAGATGACATGAAGATCGAGATGAAGGAAAACATAACATGCACGTAAGTCAAGATGCACACGTAGACCGATACGGGCATGTAAACCGAGACGTGCATACAAATTAAGACGGACACGAGAATCAAGATGGCACGAATATCAAGGCAAACAGAAAAGGAATATGCATATAAATCGAGACGACCATGTAGATCGAGGGATCGTAAATATCGAGATGGTACACGAATCATCGCGACACACAAATCGAGATGGGCAAAAAAGTCGAGGCACAGAAATCGAGGCAATGCGTAACTCAAGGTGGCACTGTGCCTGAGGAGTGCGTGAATCGAGGTGTACGAAAACCAGGACAACACACAATTCGAGGTGCACATGTCCCGAAGAATGGGGGAACACGCAAGTCAAGGACACACTGCTCGAGACAAGCACCCTGCACGAGACAGCGCACTACTCGAGGCAGCACGCTGCCCTAGGCACGCAAAATAAGGGGCTCGCTCCTCGAAGAGCTCAGAGCCCGAGGAGGAGAGAGGGACCGGAGGAGATCACCGGGGAAGCTCGACCAGGCGGGGCTGGTCGCCGCCAGCGGAGAAAACAGAGAGGGGGAGCTCATCGAGAGTCCGACCAGGTTACGGCGGCTCCCGATGGAGTAGTCGAACGGCAGCAGCAGCAGTGCTGCGCTCGGCGGGGGAAGCAGAGGAAGGAGGAGTCGGCGACGGATGGAAGTGGTGGCGGTGGCTGCGAGAAGTGGTGGAGACGGCGGCGCGGTGCTGAGGGTGGCCATGGGCGACGAGGATGGTGGCGGAGGTGATGAAGACGCCGACGATGGTGGTGGCGGCATTGGAAGATGGTGGTGGCTCTCGTGGGTGACAACGGCGGAGGCGGTCGCCGGCGATCGAGGGGCCGAGGAAAAGATCAGGAGGAGGAGTCAGAGAGA